>OZ012710.1:13624430-13825312 GCA_963942595.1 Cylloceria caligata | reverse complement strand
AGTGGTTGCGAGTTATTATATAGTGGGTGTAGGTACTATATGGTTTATACTTTATTGTGGCTGACTGGCTTCACCGATGGACGCAATGTAGAGGAAACGAATTATATAAAGGAATTCAACGATTCCCACACATGAATCCAAAGAATTCAAAACATAATGCCACGTCATAATGAAAAAAAAGAGAAAAAAAAAATGGAATCATCAGGAATCCAAAACCATGCAATCATGTCTCGATTATACTATATTCTAAGAAAAAAAATTGCGGCTAAAGAGGAGAAGGAAGCTGGCGTAAATTTGAGACCGATAATTCGGGTTGGATGAACGGTAATTACCGGACGAACACGATATATGAGGAAGTATACCGAAGATGGGATCGGGATACCTTTAGAGACTTAAAAGTATTCTGTCTCAGCTTGGCCGATGATGCTGCTTTTGGTGACGGTGCTTGTGGTTTTGGTGATGTTATTAAAAATATAAGGATCCTACAGGACTTATAAGCCGATTATTTGTATAGTTTTGGAAAAGTAAGGAACCCGATCCCATGTCCAAGAGGCATCGCTGCTTGCGAATAAAATGAAGGCAGCATCCAGAAAGTGTACTCCGAATATGGAGATCGGTTTAATCTACTCGTCCAATTATTCTTGGTTATATTTATATTTTACGATCGTTGATCGTTGAATTAATTATAAGGTTATTATAAAATAATTCGATCGTTATCATTAAACGGCGCGTGTTTTGATTAGAGAAACTAATGAACATCGATGTGTAAGATCGGTAGATTATGAAACTGTCAAGATAGCTACTATCTATAGGCTAACAGACTGGTCAGTAGACCACTCGGTCTTTCGAGTGGGGATCGTTGGCGCGTGGCTCAAGAGGGATTTCCCTCTCTCCCCTGGTTCTCGTTCTCTCCAGCACGTTCGCCGGCAGCGTGCACGACGTACAAACGAACGGACCCTTGGGAACTCGCGCGCTCACGATTGTGCAAGAGAGCAAGAAAACGATTGAGCGAGAAAGAAGGCGAACGTCTCGTCGCCGCCGCCGAGTGAGAGCAGATGTAGCTGTACATATACTTCTTTTGGCTCGAGCGGTCTTACGATCGCGCGTCGAGTCGCGCGCTGTTCCACACGAAAGAAAAGAGAGAAGAGGCGAGGATCGGCGGAGGAGGAAAGCGAGAAAGAGTGAGACGAGAAGGGACCGTGAGAGTCAAGCACCTGCCGACGCCGTTCAGCAGATACAGCTATATGCGCGACGACGCCGATGATGGGCGACGGAGATGGCCCACAGGGCGCCCCTATACCCACATCCCCGCGTGACCATCAACGACATCCATGAGGAAGAAAACGGAAAAATCGGAAAGACAACCTCGTTGTACTCATTACCATTACCTTCGGTACACTCCGTTCGCTTTATCATTTCTTTCGATAGTATCATTTTGCACATAAAGAAACCACAATGTTCGATGTAATTGATTACTGATGTCAAATAGCTCTACGTACAAGGATCGAAGCTGCGCATTCCGCAATACGATTATTAATGGCCGTCGATACTTTGAGATTCGCAATAAAATGTTACACAGTAAGAAAGAATATTTGTAACGATTGCCAACTATATCAGATGTGTCGATCAATAAATCGATCGAATTTATCAACATATTGATATATCAAACTGACTATCTCATCGAACAATGGCCATCGAGGACACCGAAGCTCCGAGCTAGTCTTCTATTATTCTAAATTTGTGAGCAACTATGATATAAATTTCTGATCAGCTAACCACAAATGTAAAAACAAGAGGATTTTTTCAACATATATATTTGTATTCGCTTTTAACACGCGCTAAAGCAATACGTTTTTTTGTATTCGTACACGCACGTGTGTTGTACCGGTAATCGTAGGCGTGTCGATGCAACACGCGTGAGTATAACAACGCATTTATTTTACAATGCAATAAGAACTCAAATAAAATGGTCAAAATGACCTCGTTGCTTTGATATTCTCGAGAGGTAACACGATGATTACGCTTATGTTTTCATTATTCTTTGGATCATTATGCTGGTCGACCACCTTAACGACTCTTATACGAGTCGATAAGGTGAAGAACAAGCTCCACCTGGTATAAGATAAAGTCTTAGATTTGAAACAACACAAAAATTGATTGTCGAATCTATTTTTTTTATTCAAAAAATTTTAACGCGAAAATCAAGATTTCAACATGACGTCTCACGAGAAAATAGTTTTCTTGACGCTTCGATCAAACAAAGTATCACCCTTTGCAATTGAATGATGCAGATAACGACGTCAAAAGCGGTACCAACGCGATAAAGAGTAAAACCGCTCGCCGAATACTTCACACATATATTAGTTGATTCTCGAGTTAAATTGCAGGTAAACAGCTTTTGTATTAATCCATTTTAACGCATCGGTGCACGAACAAACTGTCATTTCACCGCGATGCAGCTGGTCGTTTTCTTTAATGATTACGAATTATTTCACAGTAGCTGCTGCTGATAAAGATATTTATTTGTACAGTACGAGAGCAAGAGTAATACGCCCAAGGAAAAGAAGAGTATTGCCGCCTGGGGCAACTTCACGCGCGTGGTCGACACGTATCCCCGCGGCGTGTTGTACGCTGCGTGTATAGTAAGCTTTGAAAAAGGGGGGAATCCTTGAGAGGCACTTGGCACGTACGCCGCGAGCGCGCGAGGAAACCAGACTCCGGCTAGACGGATCGCTAGACCGGTCTCGCGAAAAAAATCCGCACGCTGCATCTCCGTCGACATCGTCGTTCGGATTCTTTTGCTGTGCGTGCGCTATCTCGCCTGGTCACTCGGTATACGCGTATTATCGTTCTCTCCTTCTGTCTCTGCATTCGTGTCTTCCGAGTCTCGTCTCTCAGTGGGTTAGTGCTGCCTTCGATTCGAGGCGAACCTCTCCTTCGTTTATTTCTCTCTATTTATTCGTTTTCACGATGCGGGTCCATCAGTTCTTGCGGCATATGCAGCCGCGGTGCGCAACGCGTATACCCACTGGCCTAGCAACCTGCTTCGATTTCCTCTTCTCATCGAGTTCGTCCCTTCCTCGTATTCTCTGCCTTCGTTTTGTCGTACAAAAGCCCGTTTTCATGCCATAGCACCTCGTACAGTCTGATTACACAGCGGATAGTCGTGTCCGCGATGATAACCGTATTGCACTTAGTGGTAACGCTACTCGATATTTATATCCACCTGATAATATCGGTAGCTCGTACAAAGTAAAAGTTTAAATTAAATTATTCAAAAGAAATATTAATTCGCAAGAGTCATTCGTCGAAATGTTGCAAATAGCTTCGCGCATCAAGGATAAACAAATGCATATTGTATGCTGTGCATATGTTTACAGAATAGTAAAGTGCAACAGCTCAGATTGAATATTTATTATCATAGCGAAGTTGCTCTGTGAGCGAGACGCTCGCACTCATAGTTTTATTCGTGACGAGGGTGGCGTACGAAGCAAGCGGGGAACGGGGTGGTAGTCAGAGGTTGGCGCCCCGTCCTGATTACACGTGGCATCACCTGCCCCCTGCAGGTGGTTGCATATCCACCGTGCGCATACGTCGTATATATACATACGCACGCATCGGATTTTATCCCCCGATTGATCGATAGCGCCTGCGACCACTACCCAACAACGACAACAGTGAAGCAACAGTTAGTACGCGTGCATGTGTATACAACTCTCGAGGTGTATTGGTCTATTGATAATTCACGCAATCACCCCCGCGTGACCGATTCACGCACCCCTAGCTCTCGATGCGCACCGTTGAACTAAATTTACGAGTGGCTAGAAGAAATTAAGGTAAGGCGGGTCAGCTAACGAATAATACGAGTGTATAAAACAAAAAACGTTCAAGTTCATATATCGAATCAATTAAATTCATTACTTAATCACGATTAATTAATTGCCTTGTTATTTTATTTTCTCTTTAATTTCGTGAATTAATCGAAATTTATTGTAAAAACCGTAATGATTGACAAATGAACGAAATATAATATCGAGACCGTTACAATGATATTCCCTTCCCCCCTTTCTAAGAATTATCGGAAACACGAGTGCATGCTTTAACAGTATCGCTTATAGACGCGTAAGCCGGTAAAGTTTGTTTGATTTAGCTGTTTTTATCACTGACCAACGTTAACGCATGGCACACGTCTTACTTTGCTCGTGCCATGGGTATCGCTGTGCACACAGATTTTTACACCTATACCTACCTCCCCTACTAATATTTCTTTTTTTTCTACCACCCTCACCCGATGAACATATCTATACAGGCACACAGATCCCTCGTAGCCAGACATACTTACAGATGCGGACGGCGAACAAACCCGCGTCTCGACACTCACGAGGGATACGGCAATCCAGCTAACACCTGGCCACCCCCGCTTCGAACGTTCCCGTTTGCGTTGCTACCCCTTTGACCAATTCGTGCCTGCGGTAAAGAAAAAAAAAAAATACGTCGCTCATATCTATGATACACAACTGCATAGCCATAGAGACGAACTCACCAAGTGCCGACAGACATGCGGGAAGTTTATTGAACAAAAGGAAAAGAGGTAGAAGGAAAAGCAACAAGAAATAAGTAGCTACAAGAGCGAATGCAGAGAAGGTGCGGGAATATGGCAGATGTATCTCTCGATTTATCTACATTCATTTTTAGTATAAGTGTATGTTGTAGCATATGCACGCGAGAGCGGAATAATACGAAGTATCCGGTGTTTACTACCTATAGGTAGACTACGGCGGAGATGGAGTGTTCCGCAAACGCTGGATCAAAGGTACGTATACCTAAAGATCGACAGCCCCCATCGCGCGCGTCAACCCTTTTTCCGGTGCAGATATTGCTCTATATGGATGGATGAAAAAATTTAGGCCCTTTTTGTGAAAACGCGGAATCATCTCTTCTCCCTTTCGAACGCACAATCGCCTCCGTTCACTTTCAGCTTGTCTCGGTGGCTACACCGCACTCTCGGATTATTTGAATATTTGAATAAGACATCGAGTCGAGGGATCGGCAGTCGGACAGCTGCGCAGCCACTAGCATTAACAACATGCAGGTTTTCCTCGAGTTTTTCTGCTCCCCTGGCGGGTTTAAGATTTCTGCACTCACCGATCTCCCGCGCGCGCGTGTATAACTGACGAGCAGGTGATGCGGGCACGCGACCTTTCCCAACCCTTTGCTCCAGCTAAAAGCCGCGCAGCATCTCTGTATCGCTCTCCCTCTCTCTCTCTCTTTCTCTCGCTATCTTTCTCTTTCTGCCCTGCAGCCTTTCCTCGCAATTCACTCTCTAACTACCTTTTTCTGTTTTTCTCCTTTTTCACTAGCGGAAGGGTGTCGTTTGTCAATCGTGATCTCTATGCACGCTTCGCGGGCGGATAAACCTTTTTTCCTCGCTAAAGCTTGAATTATGAAAATCTATATCCCTCACTTTTCCATTCGAGGGTTATGCGGAACGAACGAGAGGAAATAAATGGAACGGAGAGAGAAAGAATGAACGCCAGATGCGTAAGGGGGGACCACCACTTTTCTGCAAGCATCCCTTACACCGGAGGTTGACCACCTACCGGGCTCGTGTCAAAACAGGATTATCTCCTCTACCATAGATTTCTTAAACTGCAATACTACACGATATACATATACTGTACGTTCTCGAGATAAAGTAAGCATCAATTCGATGCTTTTTATCTATTTCGAGAATTATATTTTGACGTCTTCCTTTTGTTTCTTCCAATTCTTCTTCTTTTTTTTTCCTTTTTAAGACAAATAAAAGTTGTTTACGTGCTGAAAAATCTCCAATTATATTAACATTAAATATTATTATTGGCTCTCTTAATTTATTTCGAAATATACATTCTCACGGTCTTCTTTCTTGTTATTTATTTTTATAGATAAACAAAAGTAGATTACTCGTCGAAAAATCGCTGAGTAAAATTTAATACTGAAAATTATCATAGCTAAGCAATCGCAAGTGCGGGAGTTTTTTTACTGTCTTCGTGGGGGGCACCCCCCCCCCCCTCCACCGTCAACGGTGCGAGTAGATGCAATTTCGTGATAGGTAGTCCAATTGAAAATATTCCCACGGCTTTATTATACGTTACACATTTCGTGCGGTGGTACAAACCAGCACGCACGGAATTCTCAGTGGAAGTAAACGTGCCCGTTGCAAGAATATGTTTATGTAGAACATTCTGGTCACACCGCAATGTGTAAGGTCTCCACACGCATTCGGTAAAAGAAGAAAAAAAAAATAAAACAAAATACTTTGCGTTCTGTTCTATGCGTGGGGCACGTACAATAATTGTATGTGTTGATATACGTATACGTATGTATCGAATATGGTATATTTTATATATAAACCCAACGAACTCGAACTACCCCATGGAATATACACTCGAGTAGTGCAACGACTCACCTCCGCCCACGCCATATGGCTACTTCTCTCGGTATAGAACGTACGAGTTCACCCAACCGTTTCCAGATCTACCGCACTCTCTCGTACGCCCTTTTACGCGCTAATCGACTAAAAACTCGCTCGCACGCCTTTCTCACGCTGGCTAAGTTTGTCCCAAGTTTGTGATTGGCCTGAAAAAAAAATTCACATTCATCGCACCCTATATTATTACTTTTTATTTCTCCATAATGTCTTTTATTGTAATCTAAAAGTTGTCACTGTCCGGTTACATAGTTTTCCCATCGTCTATCATTATTTCTTAGCATAAGAATAAATAATCCTTTTTTATCTAAATTACTTTAGAAATTTGTTTAGACTGGGCAAGTAATTATGGTTGATTGAATCATTCGACGAGTCTAAACGATAAACTTTATAAACGGTAACTTGTGTGCTTAGCAACTGAAATTAATGTGAACGACAAAAATCAATTGTAAAAAAATATCAACATTTCAATATTTTTAACCATACTGTGAATAAAACTTAACAACATTTATTATAAATAATATTTTAAGGTGATCAGAAAAGGATTACGTTCAGTTAACTATATATTTAGTTCAATTACCCGCGACCGCGGATTCACTTGATTTTGTAAAATTTTTCTCTCGGAGTGTCAGAGATATATTTTAATACTTTTGGTATTTGCATTAAAATTTGGACAATATCAATATTTGCTCTTGAATATAATGTTATTATTGATAATAAAACCTAAATAATTAATAATAAATTACCAATATTTATAATAATAGCTTCAAAAATTTATTATCCATTTTGTTTAGATATTAATTCAAATGCCAAAAGTGTATTAAAACATTGCCTGACCTCGATTTGTATTTTATTATCGTATTTGTAAGTAATGGATTGTTTGTCTCGTGACCAGAATTTATTTACATCTCGTTGAAGAGTTTATTGTCCTTTTCTAGGTACAGCATGAAATGCACAGCAATGCGGCATATCGTCACGTCGTATAATATACATTTACGACCGGCAGTGTAACACAGGTCTTTTCACACAGTAGTGTAACACAGGGTTCGACCGCTGACCACATGTCATCGAGACTTTGCTCGCAAAAATTATTGGCATTGAAGTGACTTCAGACACGAAGCGCGATTCGTGTCTGTTATCCGAAACAGACACACCATCTTCAACTGAGAGCGAAAGTGAGACTTTCGTGTTGAGAGTCGTTGAATGTCTGAGAAAGAACGAAAAAGAAAGCGAAAGGTAAATAAAAAGAATACAAAGAAGAAGAAGAAGAAGAAGAAGAAGAAGTGGTAGAAGAAGCAAATCTTCAAGAAGATCGTACCGAGGTATCGGTGAAGCATCGTTCATGCACTTTAACGATATTTTATGTTGAGACGCTGTACAGTCGACTACACTATCGGTTCTTCTGCTTCAATACGACTTTTCTTTATTTCTCTTCTGTCTTTCTCTCTACCGTTCACCAGAAATTCGATGGAAATAGGACACGAGACGAGGGCACACTGCGATTATGGTGGGTTTTACTTTTACTGTTGCGGTTTACAGAGACGAACACCCCGCTAAAGCAAGAGGGATATAGAATAAAAGTTCTACGCGGGGAGCGTATGTACATTGTATGGCGTTCACACCCGCAAACCCATAGAGCCGAGCATAACATCCGTTAATATTATTTATATCCAATGCTCTAGCGTTATACAGAATTGTCTAACTCTTAATAGATGGACGTTATATCGAGCGAACGAATTTGCGCGGCTTTTATGCGATGGATAATGGTAGCGCACAGAGCCTTGGCATACTGTACAGCGGAAAGTCAGGAGTCCATCGTCGATAATAGAAGATAATGCGAGGATGAGCACACTATACGCCAATGTATTCTCTCGTAGCTCAGTTACTTCTCACTTTTCTGTACGTTGCACTATATAACAGAAAATTGCAGACCGCGTGTGCGTTCGCTCTCTTTCTTTCTCTTTCTCTTTCCACTGCAGCGGCAAAGTTGAGCCAACTTAGCGCGCTCAACTTCAAGGTGAGATACAGTCAATTCACTTTTGCTCACTTAGTTGCTATGAGTTTGGCGTTTATCGCCCGTGAAAGCTACTACTGGATGCCCTTATTCACGTGTACCGCACCGACAACAATATTGCACCCTTTGAATAATGAAGTAACCTCGAATGCTTAAGGTCATCCTCGCACTCATCATTATACCGCGAGACCGAGAAAGGCAAAACATATTTCTCCCTTCATTGATGTTCACGCGCGAGTATACCGAGCTCACTTCGAAGGCGATTATACGCTTCGAGAGCGCGAGCTCACGATCATCATTTTGGATAGGAGTTCTTTAACATAGCTTCGTCTGGCTCTGTACGTATACTTTACCAAGACGCATATTCCATTTCTTCGGTTAACTCGATTTCGCGTGACCACAATTGCTCGACTTTGCGCCAAGAAATATATAACGCTAACTGGACAACCATAATGGTTACGATTTTATTTTTCTTCGTTGATTCATATATAACCACACGATCCACTCACAGGTATTAATTCAACTGGACTCGAGTTTTCAAAACTGCAATTTTCCAATCTATAAACCATTTAAGGTTAATTGAAAAATTAATATGGCTACGAGATTCACGAAAAAATTATTTATCGGTACGTATGTAAATGTACGTATCTGACGCTTTTTTTCGAGTTACGGTGGCCCGAATAAGCTGCATGGACGATTTTTATTTGTTATAATGGCTAAATTCAGTTTCAGATCTCATTTTTACGACGATTCGTATCTGAATAACAATATAATGCCTCGTTAAAAAAAGGCATTAACGTTTTTAACGATATTTTAAAGACGTGAACGTAACATTTTTTTTTTTTTAATACTTAATGTCGAGACGTTATCGGCTATCTTGTTAATTATGATTGTAACAGTTGTATATCTCCAGTTGCCATAAAACTTACGGCTCCCGAACTTCTTTCTCTCAAAACCAACAGACTGTGTCCGTTTTTATCTCAATGCGATCTCCAGTGATCGTAAGACCCTATGATTACGTTCCATACCCTCCCCCTAACTCGTGAATCTTTAACTATCGCCTGATTCATCTCACTCCACTTCCGTTTGCTCCTGTGTCCTTCGATCATCCTTTTTTATTCGGTTAATTCGACGATGATGCACACGCCTAAATTCCAGGTTGTCGATGGAGATACGCCGTATGAAAAACAATGCTAAACTCGCCTTACAGAGATGAGGATCGAATGGCCAGCTTGGGGATCGAATAAGAACGCTACTAGTGAACCATATGGTGATGCCATGGCGTGCGGCATACGCGAAGCGGGTCTTGTACAAATCGAATACCATGGCCCACCGTCACTACGAGTATAGACGTAGTATCCTCTGCACTTACGTATCTCCCATACATAACCATCGTACACGTTACATGTGTCGTTACGTGCGTTCGATCGATCGGATCCAAAAGTCCGATACACGATATGCACCGACCGAATCTAAGCCCCGATACAAAATGTCCTACGGCGTCGTCCATTCTGCGTTCGCCTGGTGCGTACAGGAAAACGACGGAGTAGAAGAATGAATAATAACAAAGATAGAGATAACCTCGAGGAATTCGCATGGCGTCTATAAGCACGAGGGAATATCATCGGGGCATGAACAAGACGAGAGAAACAAGATATTTATCGTGTCCTCGGGATCCTTAAACTCTTGTAAAAAATTTTGAGTCCAATAATAGCCACGTATACTCAACATATTTATTTCCATACTTACCGTTGAGAATTGTTCGCGAGGACAATAAAAATGTGCGTTATAAAATATATTATTAGCATTGACCGTCCACACAAGTTGTGTAAATCAGGTGCCATCATTTTCGCATATGAAACATTTTTACGTATCGCATACGCGAGACTCGTAAAATTTATTGCATACCTCGAACAATGCTCGTGACATTGAATTTTTTTATTTCAAGGAGGGTTTAAGCTGCTCGTAAATGCGAACAAAAACCATACGGGTTTCTTGAAGCTTGACAATCTTGGAAAAGATATATATTATCACTTAACAATATTGTATAAATTGAGTAATGTTCAAGCTGTATCGATATAAAAAAAGAAGATATTTTAAGAAGTTAAATTCTGAATAGTTTGCGGAATTATAAAAGGAATACGAGAGAGGATTTTTCAACATATAAAACTTTAATTTTTCAAAAACATCTTTACGTTTTTGAAATAGTAAAAATCATCCAATCTATCTTCTGAAAGTTTTATTCGATTCGAGAGACAACGATCTACACTCACAGGGGGAATAAACTATAGGAACCACCAAAATAGTATTGTGGATCAATAGTTAGTAGTTACAACAAATAGTTAACACTATTGAATGCTAATGAGTAACTATTTGGTCTCAATTGTTATTTTGGTGTTTCCAATAATTTTTACTTCAAGGGTATCGACCTTAAATACGTATTTTTATATATAATAAAAGTATATATTCAAAAAGGTTCATTTTAAATAGTTTGCGGATTTTTAAGAAGAATTTGAGCGAGAATTCTCCAACGTAGCAAAGTTTTTCAACTCTTGACGATTTTTAAACAGTAAAAATCATCCAATCTCTCTTCTAAAAGTTTTATTCCATTCGAGAAACAATGATCTACCCTCACGGGAGAATAGAACTATAGGAACCGCCAAATTAGCATTGCGGATCAATAGTTACTAGTAACAACAAATAGTTAACATTATTAAATGATAATGAGTAATTATTTGGTCTTAATTTTTATTTTGGCGTTTCCGATAGTTTTTTCTTCAATGGTATCAACCATAATTACAAATTTTGTATGTAATAAAGGTATACGTTTGAAAATTTGAAAAGTCTTAATAGTTTGCGACTTTTTAAGAGGAATTTGAGCGAGAATTCTCCAACATCGTAAAGTTTATCCACTAATTACGATTTTTAAACAGTAAAAATCATCCAATCTATTTTCTAAAAGTTTTATTCCATTTAAGGGACAATGATTTACCCTTACGAAAAAAACTGTCGTAAACTCGAAAATAATATTGTGGATTAACAGATACTATTGATAATTATTAGTTAACACGATTAAAAGTTAATGAATAACTGTTTGGTCTTTATTTTGGTGTTTACAATAAGATTTTCTTGGATACGAATTAAAAAAAAACTATTTGTAAAAATATTGTATATTTTGAATAACTTGCGGGTTTTTTAAGACGAATATGAGCGAGGATTTCCAATATCTCAAAGACATCTTAGAGTTTGCAATAGTTTTTCCACTCTTCACGTTTTTGAAATGGTAAAAATCATCCAATCTATCTCCTGAAAGTCTTATTCTCTTTGAGAGACAATGATCTACCCTCACGTGTAAAAAATCTATAGGAATCGCCAAAATATTATTGTAGATAAATAGTTACCAGTAAAAACAATTAGTTAACACTATTAAATGCTAATAAGAAATTATTTGGTATCAATTTTTATTTTGGTGTTTCCGATCATTTTTTCTTCAAGGGTATCGACCTTAAATACGAATTTTTATATATAATAAACGTATACATTAAAAAGGTTCATTTAAAGTAGTTTGCGGGTTTTTAAGAAGAATTTAAGCGAGAATTCCCCAACGTAGCAAAGTTTTTCAACTGTTGACGACTTTTAAACAGTAAAAATCATCCAATCTCTCTTCTAAAAGTTTTATTCCATTCGAGAGACAATGTTCTACCCTAACGGGGGAATAAAACTATAGAAACCGCTAAATTAGCCTTTGCGGATCAATAGTTACTAGTAACAACAAATAGTTAAAACTACTAAATTCTAATCCGTAATTGTTTGGTCTCAATTTTTATTTGACCGTTTCCGATAGATTTTCTTCAACTTAAAATACGAATTTTTTATATGATAAAAGTATACATTAAAAAATGTTAATTCTAAATAGTTTTCGGCTTGTTAAGAGGAATTTAAGCGAGAATTCTCCAACATCGCAAAGTTTTTCCACTCTTCACGATTTTTAAACTGTATTCCTTTCGAGATACAATGATCTACCCTTACGAAAAAAAACTATTGGAAACGCAAAAATAGTATTGTGAACTAATATAAATACTAGTAACCATAATTAATCAGCACTAATAAAAGCTACTGATTAATTGTTTGGTCTCAATTTTGATTTCGATGTTTTCATTATTTTTTTTCTGTATCAATCTTGATCACGAATTTTTCCTATAATAAATGATACGTTAAAAAATGTTAATACCGAATATTTTACGGGTTTTTAAAGGGAATGTGAGCGAGGGTTCTGCAACATCTTAAAAACTGCAAGCATGAACTCATTTTTCACGTGGTCAAGCGTTCCTTCGGTTATTTAGGTTGCAGATTGCGGTGGAAGTGGACGCCAGTCTCGGGTAACTTTTAATTTCAAGCTCGACTTTCTCTCTTTTTCCTCTCTGTGTGTACTTCGGGGACCACGCGGCCAAGTTTCGTCTTGTCGCAAACACTCTACACGCTGCTTTCAGGCCGCAGTTTGGACCTGCCGAGTCGAGGAAAAAAAAGTCGTGGTGCGCCGGGGCAGCCGGACGACGCGGGAATATAACGTCGCGGTTGCAATGTTGGGACCCACGCGCACGAGTCACGTCTAGATGCTCGGGGCACGTGCAGCACGCGTGCTACGCCCAAACACCGACAAAAGAAATTTGCGAGGGAGGTCTGTATGCGCATGGTATAACGATCGGGTGCACTGCACCGGTGACCGGGTACAGTAAATCGTGCACTTGTAACGAGAAACACGCGGGCGTGAGTGCGTTACGAAAATAATATAAGTCACAAGGGATGTCAAGGTCGAGCTTTAAGTGCAACGGGTATCGGAGAAGTACACGTTGAAACGAAAACTAAACGTTAGCGGATGCTGAGGACGAACTTCTCGGAAATCAATATCGTCGAACATCGCATCATCGATCCGTGACTGCGATCTCGTGTCTCGAACCCACTCGATCCTCGCTACTCTTTCTTCTCGCGTGAATTAACTTCCGCTCGAGCGTAACTCAACGGAGAAACAAAAAAATTAGGGATCTCCGACAAGAAGAAAAAAAGAAATTATTTAATCAACAAAACTTTTAATCAATCGATTATCTCATTCGATGAAAGAAATTTCATTTTTTCAATACTACGATAGAGATTTTTTTGAGATTCGAGCAGTTAACACTTTTGAGATTACTTTTTGAGTCGTTACAAAACTGAGCGCGGTCATTGCCAGCAAGCAGTATTTTATTTTCCTTTTTTTTCTTTCACTACTTCTGTCTGACCGAATGGTCGCGTACCGCCGCGTAGCCCAGTTTCGGTGGAGTGATTTACAAGTCACCACTCCAGCGTGAAGGCAGGTGAGCGTCGTGCTCGAGCAACAACCCAGTCGAGTAGCGATACACTACGTAAACCACGACATAATGCAGGATACTAGTATTATTACATGAGTTTACATCCGAGGTCAATCAGTATATTACATATATTCTCGTGACTGCGTATCATTTCCGAATAATTTGTGAAACGCGTGCCAACCAATTTCACCTGAAATAATTACCAGAAATATATATCTTTAAATCGTTTTTCATATAAATTGTCAATTCATAAGAATAAATTACAAAAACATTACATTAATTTCCTTTCTGATTAGTTTGGAATCGTATTAGCATTGCTAATTTTATTCACCGCTCGAAACACAAGAATATAAAAGTATCGGGTCATGGCTGTGATTTAACGTTTATTATTATCTGGTTGGTGTTGGCTATTAAGGGATGACTATAGAATATATGCGGTCTTGTTCGTTTCAACCCACTCCCAGACCCCGGTAGCTTGCCCCAATTTTAACACCGAAACAAGAGGCCCGTTAATTGAAGTTTTTCCTCATGGGAAACCTGCGGGAGGTACGGGGATGCTGATCCACGTTGATGAAAATGATGAGACCGCCGCGAGGATGATGACGAAGTCTTGGACGCGAAGTACGTATCGCTGGTTAGTCGAGAGTGACTCGACGATTTATTTTTTCGTGGTCCACGCGCGCCGTCTCAAGAAACTATCTTAAAAGAAAAAACGAAGAAGATGAGGAGATGCGTTCGTGCGTAAAACGATCGTCCGCGGGGGTCCACGTCGGCGATTGCCGTGGGCTATGGGTCCTGGAGCAAGCGTTAAAGGCCCCGGCGCATCGACCGAAGGTTTGCCGAGGCCGGTAAGGAATTACTCGAACGAATCGTCGAGCCTCTGAGAAAAAACGCTGTTGGGTTGCCGAAAAAAAAATTCAAAGGCCTCGCGCAGGGCCTTTTCGGTTGAGGATCTTAACCGCGCGCGAGGCCATTGGAATTGACTTTCAAACGGAATTTTTTCTCGTTGAATAATATTGTAACGTATGTGGAGTGGCGGTTTGTCACCGAAAAGATTTCCACGAGTTTTCTTAATTTATATTAATTCATTCATAAAATTATAATTATAACAAACTATGAAATAGCTGAGTCGTTCACGTGTACTCTTTCGAAGTGGAAAAGAACGACGGATCCCGAAGAACCGTATAACTCTGATAATTTATACCAAGAGTAAATACGAGATATATCCTTTTCGTCATGCACAATACCGTGAGCTCCGTGACTCGTCACGCGGCTTCTAATCGTGTAAGCCTACCATTTACACGAGTCGTAACGCATGGAAGGTGCGAGTGAGCGCCGTGCCGACGCCGACATCGTATAACATCGCGGATACACGCCACCCGCCGCCGACGTCGGCGACGCGATGTTACGCCGTTGCTCCCGCTGCTGTGCCGTTGCGATGTTATACGGCGTGTGAGTTTGCCGCTCAGTGAGAGTCCCTGCCGCCACCGCGAGAGATAGTAAAACGTATAACGGAGTTGTTGGCCCGCCGCCGGCACGCGTCCGTCTCCGTCTTCTTTCTTTTTCTACTTCTTTCATTCTTTCTTCCTTTTTTTTTTGCCTCTCTCGGAACAACTTGACGCGCGCGAGTCGCGTGGGCGGCGCTCTGATATCGAGGGATATTTATTCACGCGTCCGACGAGCGAGAGAACGAAGAAAAAAAGAGGATAAAAGTGCGTCTCAAGGAGGAGCGGAGACGGGACCGGCGCTGAATCGTCTCGTTGTTATATTCTAGCCTTACTCCCCTAATTCTACCCCCCGCGCTCCTCCTTACCGTACCTTTGCACAGGACACACAGGAAACGCTATCGCTCGACAGCATCGTATCTCGACCGAGGCCTATCGGTCTCCCTCGTCTCTATCACCTCTCTTTATTTGAGTAAACAAACCGCCCGCGCTTCGTACAGCAACCTAGAATATCAGCTTATCGCAGCGGCACGCGGTAGGAACATCGATTTCACCGATGATGCGACGACGATTCGCTTCATCGATTCTCGAGGTGGCTGGACTCTCGTCGCGCGAATACTTTATCATCGTAGCTGATGCGAGAGCCGATGTGTGAATGGTCGATAGCTTCGTGACAGCGGGAAAAAGTAATAGGATCGGTTATCGTAGTCCGATAGAGTCGAAAGCCTTATCCCGTACCTCTGGGATTTTATATTTTTAAACACTGTACAGCGTCATTCGGTATTCAGGGATACGCGTGAGTAAGCATATCATCGATTGTTTTGATTAAAAATTATTTACCGATACAATTAAACAAAATTTGTATTTAAAATAACATTACTGTTAAAAAAAAAGTGTTGTGATGTTTTTATCCAAGAACTGTACCATCAATTTTTATCTATTTTTGTTGAATATTTAAGGTTATTGTACTGGAAAAAAATTACTCCTCTGTGTATACAGCATTTAAACAAGCCTGCCAAGTAAAACCTCGCACAATGCTTCCTCATTATTTTCCACCTTTGACAAAGCTTCCTCTACGAGAAAATCGACCGACCGGAACTAACTCATAGAGGTGGCTTTGTTAAAGGTGGAGAACAATTATGAAGCAATGTGCAAGTTTCTTGTTTGCAGCCTTTATATTTTAAAGAAGATCGAGTCACGTCTTCGACTTGAAAACTGAGTGTATTCACTGAAAAAAGAAATATATAATCGATTCCAAAACATTCTGCCGCAAGCATTTTGTATTTTCAATTGTACTTCTGATACCTACATTTTTAAATAATATTGAAACAATAACATACATTTCCTTGAAAATTAAAAAAGTAATGTTTCAATCTAACATAAAATTGGAAATTTGAATTTCATAAAAATTGGAAATAGAGTTAAAATGATAACATATATTTGTGGTAGCTCGTGATAGAATTATTGTTGGTTCAATGACTTTTTTCCAGTGTTTATACGTCATAAACATAAATTGTTGATATCGTCAAGGACGTCAAACCAGTGCACGATAAATTGCTCGTTTTATGCTGCTGCTGATGCTGTCGGACAAGAATTTCATCGGTACTCGGTTTACATAGCCCAACGTAAAAGCCACACAAAGATGAAAATCAGGCATCCAGTTCCGTATAAAGATACTCGTTGGCCTCTTGTACACCGCTCGTGCCCAGATTTAAATGCTTTTCTTTCACGCGTATGAAAAAGAATACTCACCGTGGCGTCACGCGATATACGTTCGAACGATCGCCAGCGGGCGGGTGGCACGCGATACGCCGAAGATTAAAGACGAGATTGCCGATTGATAATCGAAATTGCTCGGCTACCTCGTCTCGTCTCTCATATCGCTTACTCGTCCCATCGGCGATGCCTCCGAAGAAAATAAAGAAAAACAACAACGTCGAATCATTATTTTAAACGTAACGAAAAAAAATTTAAGAATTAATCATATATACGATACCTAGGGCAATAACAATATATGACATTTATTGAACGTTACAAGAGGTAAGTACACGTGGGTTAAGAAAATAACAGACGAAGAGGTAGAAATGGTAGAGATCGAGAAAGGAATCGAGCGAAGGAGAGACGAAGTAGAAGGGAAACTACGGCTTGAGGCACGTACGTAAATCAGATTCGAGGTTGTAGGAATAGCAGCTGGGCCCGAACGACATCGGGGTGTGCTGTGGGCACGGGTCCACCTTACCGCAGCTCGAGATGGAACCTGACATACTGCCTACCAGCATATACAGTTGCTGGTACATAAAATACTCATACAACGATTTTAAACATATCCATGCATCCTCGAGTGCTTATAACATGTGTAGACTGTGCCTGACGCGAGAGTCGTTGCTGGCATACTCATGGAGAAGTCACGAGCACGAAGACAAGGAGTAAAGACGAAGAAAAGTAGCCGGCGATCCTTTCGCGTCTTTCATTGGCGTGCAGACGCCGAACTTCAATGCCACATGCTAAACAGGAGCATACCATGACGTCAGTAGCATCTCCGGCATTCGTTGATACGTACTATACACAATCGTTGCGGTAGCATCACGGAAAAGCATTTGTTAATTTGACAAAATGTACTTTGTTGATATTATCTTGTTCCCGCAGATAAATCATAAGTACAGATTATGATTTTGCTGTCACGACAAAACTTTTGTGTAACTGCGGAGTGCCATTGGTATATTTACCAAAATTAATTAAGCCTGTTGTTTATATAACTAAATGCGTGGTGAATTGAAGAAAATACTTTTTTGATAAACTAAATATTTAATTTTTGTTAAACTTTGGTTCGTTCGATAGAATATTGATTCAATCGACTAAATATATTATTTGGAATTCTACTACTTTGAGTATGCAAGTGGTTTATAATTGATGATTTTTCATGGCTTCAAAATTTTTACCAAGACAATGGTCGTTTTCATACGCGATTTTGCATGATTTTGTTTTTAGTACGTAAGATCGGTCGGTCTCACTCGATTTTTTGTTCGCAGAATCGACATAAACTTTGGAAGATTCTGTCAATTTTACAGTGCAATAAAGATGCCATTTTTTTTGTTAGAATAACATTTACGTTTATTGTCGTTAAATCATCAGGTCGATAAAATAAAAATAAAAATATATCATTAAAGGATTATATTAAAATACAACTTTTATGCCGAGACATTTTTTTTCTGCGACCTATAGTTTTTCGAGAAAAAAAATGCAGCGCTTACTTGAATAATGGATTTTTAAATCTGAAGAAAATTCACAGCAAGTACTATCGGGTAGTAGTAAAATCTGAGCAATTATGAAAAATATCTGAGAGGAATTAAACAAAAAAGTCGCTGAATTGACAGAGAATTCCTCGTATATAGCTAAATCACTAGTGTGGTAGCGTGCCATTGCTCATTGCAATATGTATGTATATATAATGAGCTTGACTCGACCTCCGCGTTTAATTGCCTACTTATGTGTACCAAGCGTACGCGCGCACTAGAGAGAGAGAGAGAGAGAGAGAGAGAGAGAGAGAGAGAGAGAGAGAGAGAGAGACACACACATATATATTTTTGTAAGTATAGACCGAACGCTTGTTTGGCATTAAAGCGTGTGCCCAAGGCTCACGTGAACCCCAAAGAAAAAGAGTGACCGTTTCGTGCTGGGTAGAAACGGTTCTCTTCGGGGCTTCTCTCAGTCCATCTCGCACAATCTCTTGAAACCATTCGGTATTCCTGGTGCGACTGATGTCGATGGTGTCCCGCGTCAACATTCCCTGCAACTGCAGTTTATTCTAGCCAGCGGCAATGCGTCTGTTACCCGGCAGACCTTCCAGAAATTAGTAAATCCCACACGCAGACAAGCTGCGCGTGCGAGTTGACGATTGGCTTGGCTACTGTGCAGCAGCAACAGCAGTAGCAGTTGTAGAAAACTGCATCGTATTCGTCTGTCTTTACCGCGTCGGGATGCATCGAGAATAAGAAGAAGAGCCAAATGCGGAATAGCAGTAGCGCAGAGGATCTGAGAATACTCGAAAATCTTTCGCAGAGGCGAAGATCGACGGATAAATTCATAGATTTATCTTTTGTCATCAAGAGGAGAAAAAAAAGTTTAAATATATTTCCTCCAAACAATTAGTGTTCGGAGGTTCGTTCCGTGCAACTTAAGAAAATCGTAATGTTTCCGTTTCCTTCTCGTCTCAGCTTTCGTTATCTGTTTTCCTCTGCTGTTTGTTTGTTAGATACAAGATTAGATCATTACTGCTTTGGGAACGATAAGATACGCGATTTGCGAGGTAAATTTGAAGAGAAGATATTGTAAGAGGTCCGGGTGATCTTCTACGTGAGACGAAAAATGATCTCTAGGAGAACGCGAAGATGAAAGACCATTAGAAAAAAAGTAACTTGGTGCGGTTGTGCGTTTCGCTATACGATTTATGGGGGTCGGGAGGGGGAGATCTGAAATCTCCTGCAGGAAAATCACCGGAAGCCAGCAATCGAAAAAGTCGGATGGAAGGGTCCAAGAACTTCTGAAGGAAACTTCTTCCATTGACAAATAGAAAATCCTTAGAATGTATACCGCCGTAAGAAGAAAGATAAGATCGCGTTATTTGTAAAGATATTAATCGCGTCATCGAGGCTTCAACTGTTCCGCGCGAGACGTCGATCGCGTTAACATTGTAAACGGGGTGTCGAGATCTGTCAAAGAGGATGGAAAACATAAGATCGCCGCTCGATCGGGTGATTCAGCTGCTCCGCAGCAGCTCAGCAACGGAAGCGCATTAGGGTTTCTACTTTTTTACTTCTTCTCATCTCTCTCCCACTTTGTCTTCTTTCCAAGTTTTTTTTTATTAGGAGGAATCGTCGTTGCTCGTCAGACTGCGTCGTTCTTTTGAAAATCCGTCTACCCGTTTTTTTTTCCCCATCACTCGCTTCTTTACCTGATCCACAGAAAAACTGAAATCCCCGAGAATTCCGTAAGAACGCATCGCGAACTAAATGTTTTTTCCTTCTATTTTTTCAGGAAACAGTGCGCAACCCTCTAACGTTCGAACCCCGTTAGAAATGTTATACTACAGCGTCGATTCGTTGTCATCCCGTTATATTTGTTCCTGCAATATGCGGACGTGATTCAATGGTAAAAATTTTTTCTTTCTTTTTTTCATGACGAACGTGGATGGAACTGTCAATGTCAATACTGCCGGGTGACAATATGGCTTCGATTTCAATACACATATTTTTATGTTATAAGAAAAAATTGTGTCAGCTTAATAAAAAAATTTTTTAAAACTCTAATAGCGGCTGGAGTTCATAAATATAAGAAAATATATTCTGACGATTTCTCAAGCCCGTGAGAGATCAAAGGAGTTGAATGCAGCGAAACGAGGTAAACAAGGTCACCAGGGGGTGCCCTGGCTCGCAGTCAGTCGACGAAAAGAATTTTACGATAATTAATGAGTGACTCGTGGGTTATTATAGCCGACGATATCGTTCCTCGCGATCACGCATCAAATATGCAAACACCCCGGGAGCGTTTGTAACAGACACTGCAACCGAAAGACCAAGGCGTCTAGACTGCAGCGGGCAGATATCTTCGCGTCTTTCTCTATCATTTTAGTTTTTACTCTTGTTTAATCTATATATTTCCGTGGAGTAAGCGATGCGTCAGAAAAATAATTAGCGGGGTTTCACTGCGGGCGCCAGGAGCCGTACCGCAACCCGCAAGGATATCTCCCGCCAGGAGGGTACATCGGCGAAACGTTAAGTGAAAAGAAAACTTGACCTATCGAGGATCTCAGCACGACGACAAATTTAGGCGAGCGGCACTACGGGAATCCACTCTAGAACAGTCCGTCATACGCGTTGTTTGAATAATCTTTCAATGTTCTCTTTGTATGTTTTACGAGCTCACCATGAATATTCCATGACGATTGGTACGTTTTTATTCAAATTTTTATTTAAATCAGGACCGAAATCTTTCCCCTTTTCTTCAATCATCAGCTAAATTCTTTGTAATGAAATATTTTTGTTCATTTATTCTATAATTCAAATAATATTGATATGACTTAGTTATTAAAATCTATATTTATGTCTATGCTTCCACTTTTTACAACAACAAACACAACGACAATTATTTCCAATAAAAAGTTGAAATCCATATATATATACTGTAGATGGTACTCATATAATAATTACTTATAAGAAAAGCATGGTACAAACCCCTATGGAGAAGAAATATATTCGTAATATCGAACTTTTCAGCGGTTTATTCATCAAAAATATATTTTAACTATTTTTTCGCTATATCTCAGATATATTTTTCCGTTGAATATATTTCTTATATATCGTGAAATAAATCTGAGATATAGAATTTTCTGTCAATAATATATCGTTAATATATTTTGTATATATTTTTTTTTCGTGGGGAATTAATTAAAAATGTTGGGAATACATGAAAATATCTTTCTTGGAATTACATTTTTTTCATATTAAATTTCTTCTCAGGTGTCTCGAATCTGTGAGCGGTACCACAAAGTTTTGTATAATAATCCAGGCGTTTGAAATGACGCGAAGCGTGGAATTCAAATTCGCCACGTCCGGAAGTTTGGCGGATGAAATAGAGGAAGAGAGAAAGAGAGAGGATCAGATATCCGCAATCTCATCGCTGTGAGGTCGAACCGGTCCATTGATCCACGTCCTTTCACTCTCACTCTCATCGCCGTCTGTACACTTTCTGTCCCGTTCTTTTGATTCTTTATGGGGGAGTCCGATTCCCAGGACTGTGGGGGGTGCTGGCAGAGCCAAAGAATGGGGAAGATTGAGAAGAAAGGGTTGTCGCGCTGACGAGTTGGGTTGACGACGTGAAACGAGACGAGTCAAAGACGTTGACGTCGGGCGTGTACCACATGCGGGATCGAACGAAGCTGCTACGTCTTCGCTTTCGACAAATGGACTCCGTTCAACAAAGTGACGTTTTGCGAACTGCATTCACTCGCTATGTATTTTTTAATCTTTTTTTTTTTTTTTGATACTTCTCGGTGGTAATTTGCAGCAACCTCATTCAAGGTACTCTTCCTCATCACACAAAGCTCGTACCGTATCCTTACTAACATCGATGGAAAATATAATATTAACGACTCCGTAGGTGAAGTGAATGCGGATAAAATTGCTTCATTACCGTCTGGATCGTCTTGTTAAAACCCAGCAATTAATCCTTTCGTATTTTCGTATGCGGGCTCTCGCGTCTCTCTTAACTCTTTATTATTTTTCATTGGCAACGTTCGGAAAATGAAGTCTCAAGATTCTCATCATCGTTCGAAGGAGAACCAAGTATGTATGCTTCATACGATATACATATAGTTTACCAAGGTAATAGATACGCCAAGACGGCGCCAAACGAGGAACACGTTTTTCATTTACCTGCTTAATTTATTCGCTCACGGAATACAAGCCGGAGGCCGAGAGCGGGCGCGAGCATCAGTTCCGCGAAATTCCTTCGACGCCTGTGGCCTATCGAGAAGCTCCGATCGCCCGAAGCGAGAAATCAAGGGGGACGCATCTCGACAACGGTACGAGACGAGAGTCTCTTCATCGTCGTGTCTGATAAAATTCGTATCTCGTAGAATAGTCTCTTGGGGCCAATCCGATGAAATGTACATCTCGCATTATATATTCGTGGAAACGCACGGTAAATTATTTCTTTAGTACATTAATGAATCAGGATTAAATTAAATAAATTCTTTTCGTTGGATTGGATAATTATTTAATGAATAATTATTATTTCAATTAATATTTAATAAATAATTATCCATTATGTAAATACAATGCACAACGCATTTATTGTTGTTCTAATGACATTATTGTTCTTATTACAGTGAAGTATTCATAAAATTTTATGTTTTTATAATTATTATTATTTCAATGACAATTAAATTCAATTTATTTTCGACAAATTAAACTTTTTATTTATAAATAATTTCAGTAAGGGTTGAGAGTACTAAAATGAAATTATTTCTATTGTGAATATCGTAGAGCATCTCGAGTGATACATGGAAGTTCGATCAATGAAAAATGAAGTACACAGTTCTATAAAGTTTTTCTCATTTGAATTTAACGAAAGATTAAAAAAAAATTTTTTTTTTTTTTTCAAAAAAATTGTTATCCTTAGCCGTAGAAACTTAATCGTAGGTATCCGATCTCAATAATGACGTTGATGAGGACCTTCGTTAAGGAAGTAGAGCGAACGATCGGTTCGAAAAATTGTCTACGCGCGTGCTCCTTCCTTCGTTCCTCTTCGGGCTGAAGCGGTTCGGACAACACACTTGAGCGGAATCGAGGTGCGCGCGCGCTTCTTCGTCATCGGTCTCTGGCTCGCGTCTTGCTCAACGAGCCGACTAAAGAGGGGACCGTATAGTCATGCACAGCCAGTTCTTGAATATTTTACGCGTAAGGCAGGCAGCTGCCCGGGGAGATCGGATCGCTTTCAAATTATCCGGGCGACTTGCCTCGAGTGCTCCCGCGCGCGTTCGTTTCTTCGCGATCTTTCCTTCGGCGTTCTTTCGCATTCTCCGCGAGCTCCGCTTATATTCGTTAGCTCGTTCGGTCTCGTTCAACCTTTGAGATCATCGTATACTCTCGCATTCTACAAAAAGGCGCGGCAAACTCGCGCGTCCATCAAAGATCGCACGCGGGTTCTGTGCTTCGAACGCGTCGACGACACCCAGGTAAATATAGTAGCGCGCGTGTATGAACACGAACATTCCTCTCCCTTTCATTATTTTAGCAATGAAACGACGGCCAGTAGTGTATGTACGAAAAGACACGCTGTCTTGTTTTTATTGCTCACGCTCGACAAAGATGTGCGCCGTGCAGACGAGAAGCGTCCTCGCAGGGCTTCGCAGCTCGTCGTTCACTCGCCTCATTTTTTTTCCACCATGAGTTTGGCTCATGGTTGGACACTGTATACGTTGTACGACACCAGTACCCTTATTAACCGACAAGATGCGATGCAACGAATCTCCTTGTACCGCAAATCGGGTACTCGATACTCGCGAGGACCTTTCAGTCCTACGTTGTACCTATACACATCTTACAGAGCGAAATATTTGGAAAAAAAAATCTTGCCCAGCAGGGGTGCACCTTTGAGCCTCGTTATTTTTCCACTTCTCTCACTTTTTCATTAGAAATTTTTGTACCAGCTGTTAACGTTAGGGGATGCACTTACGAACAATAATGAATATTCTCCTCTAGCCTTTTTCGCGTAGGAGATATCGCGTTACGTGACTATCTTTGATGCAGCTGCGGTTCGAACGCTCATCATGGATTAGCGAAACCGAATGAACGAACGACTGAGTTTAGGAAGTGCATACAAGGCACGGTAATGGATATGTAGTATTCGTTCTTCGCAATGTTTTCTTCTTAAGAGGATCAACGAGCGTAAGACAATGTGGGTAAAACCGCGAGAGCCAACATGGAGAAAAATACCGGTAGACAATAGCGTGTGTTGCGGGGGGGCTACTGTATCTTGTGCGAAATCGATACCCTGGGAAGGTCGCTTCTATATTCCAGCTCCAAAGGGCGGCATACATTCCTTTGAAAATTATACGTTTAATACCTTTTAGCTTTTTTTTCCGTATTGACGAACAAACTTACTTTTTCTCGTTCGGTAGAAGAAAAAAAAATCAGAGCAACGAGCTTGAGTCGTATACGACTGTATCGCAATTATGTGTTTGTAGGATGAAAAAAATCGGTGATGGAAACCAAGGGTGTTCCGGAAGTAGATGGTTCCATTGAATGACCTAGAGGGGATCGAACTATAGGGGAAAGTAGAATACTGGGACACCATTAGAATATTCTGTTGGCGCAGTTGCTTTAGAATATCAAGAAGAGCCAATAGGGAGAAAAGAAACCTTTTGTAGGGTCGATGAGGTATCTCTACACGTAGAAAAAAAAAATGTCGCCTGCAAAGTGGAATCTTGCAAATTGCTTTCTCATTATTTTACACCATTTGCAAAGCAATATGTATGCGAAAGTACGTTAATGGATTGTAACTTCCTCTTAGAGGAAACTTTGCAAAAGCTGTTTAAAATAATAAAAAAGCAATTTCCAAGGTTCTACTTTGCAGAAAAAATAAACATTGTTCACAAAAACAACATTTTCTTTACGAGAAACCTAAATTATTAATAATTCAACCAATTTACATTGGATTATATTAAAATTCTCATGAATTTTGTGACTCGTGATGCAAACACAGAAATTGTTATTTTTTAATTTGTGATTAAAAATAACTGAAATTGAACCAGATTATAAAATTTTATAAGAACATTCCAGTAATATTCACACATCCACATATTACTAAATGAGGGGGGGGGGGAAGTAGCGCGGAGTACATCAATAAGGGCATACATACACAAGTAATTCTTACAGATGTACCCAGTAATGTTTATACGTTTATAATTTTTTTTTTGGGTATTGGGAGTAAAAATTATAACTCACACCGTAAAATATTCACAAGCAATGCTCAATTTACTGGAATAAATACAATAATTACCAAAATATCAGTAAATTTTCCTGTGTTATATTAATTTATTAGTAATAATTGTTTTCGTCGTGTACTTCTCACGATCCTCAATGACGCGTAAATATTTTGAGGTTAAGTTTTTTGAGAGATTCTCTTCTAAATAATTAATGATTCATAAATTACATGGCAAATATCCACGCTTCTCTGGCGATAACGTTTTCTTTGTACGTTACCACAACGAAGAACGAATCTCGATCCATCAATTTATATTCCATAGCTTTGCTACAAACCCTTTCCGTGCACCTCTTAATGCTCACTTTACATAAAAGTATATGCAAATACAATTTTTTTTTTGTGCTTGCTTGCATATCGACTATGGAGATGGATAAATAAGAAGAGCGAAGCAAGAAAAAATCTGATTACAGCAAGCTAATTATGCAATCCACAACCGTGATGGGAGTATCGAAGGACCTGGCCCTTCGAGCATCGCTTTCTATTCGACAGAAAAAAAAAAATAAGGGGCATGCATTTAAAGATCAACGAGGTCTACGAGAATCGGGCAGGTAGCGGGAAATCTGTCGAGGGAATAATATTCGGGTCGTGAGCGATGCGAGGGGGGCATTGTACCCTCGCATTGTTCGGGAACTCGCACGTCTTGAGGTCGGAGAAGGCTTCGCGGATAGAATGGCATTAGGGACTGATTCTAACTTGGAAATAATTTTGTGTTAGGATAGAAGTGAGGGACAAAAAATAAAAAGAGAAACAGCGACGTAAAATATCGCAGTAGTTGGATAGAGCAAAAGAGATACGAAGGCCATAGGAACCGATCTCGATACCTCCCTCTCTTTTTTTTTTCGGCTTCCAAAGAGTGAGCCCAACTCGAAATCCCTCTCGACTTACCTGACCCTGCAGTACGAAATATCGACGTACGAAACGGTGTGGGTTGTGGCTGCAGTATAAAATTGTGAAGGACCGAGGAAAAAAGGTCTTCCGAATGTAGGTTACATATACGAGACTACCGGAGACCCTTTTGCAGGGCTGGTATATACAGGGTGTTCAATTTTGAAGATAGAAAGATTTTTGAGTAACTTACCAGCGGCTGATGAGGTTTAAAGAAAAATTTGTTTAGTTACCACCCGGTACTTATGAGTTTATTTTCCTTGTCTCTTTTTTTTTCTATCTTGCGTATTATAGTACAGACGAAGTGGTGATGATGGTGGTGATGGTGGAGGGCAGGTAGAAAAGTCGTTGAATGATATCGCTCGAGTGCGAGCCACGTAAGAGCCTATGGTGTATGCTCCAAATAATATTGGTGATCGAAGGCCGGACTGGGTTGACGGGAAGGATAAGAAGTACGAGAAAAGCCTTCTAGTAAAAATGGGCTCCAGGTAGAACCGTTAAACACGCCTGCACCCCTGAGTGCTAGTGAGTAACGAAGGTATACACATAATTTGTGTCACGCATAGTTCGCGCAATTCTTTATGGGACACTCTTTCGGGATGTATCTTCTCACTGGCATTAACAACCCCATGGTAGGGTAGCTTTTGCCAATACTCTTGTGACTACAATTTCTGTACCCAAGAACTTATGAGGCATTCAGTCAGGACATTTAAAGGAGCCACGTGTCGTTCACCATTGTACCGAACGTTATAAATTTCAATCACTCCTCTCTATTCTCGCCAAGCTTATAGTTTGATATTTAACTCATCTAGGATTTTCCGTTGAAAATAATATCCCTTTCACTCTGTACACGTATTTCCTACTCGGTAGAATAATTTAAACCTTTTTAATTCTATAAATCAATATTATTAAAATAAGATGAAATATTATTGGCGCGACCATTTGTTATTAAGAATAACATCGTTAAGTTGTATTTCAGGTAGAACTGAGTTTAGTCGAGTTTGGATTCCCTTGGTAAGTTCTCGAGACAGGTTCAGGTTTTTGTTGTCAATAGTCCGTGAATATACCAAAGGATCATCCGGAAACAATTCGCTTTCAGGTATTGAGATCGAGAGAACCCCGGTACTACCCCCTGCGATTTAAATATCGTTTCTGGTCAGAGTTTAGCCGATAGTTTACGATACGCTTAAGGATATTGTAGCGCATATTTTTCGGGCGTTCACGTACCCAGCCACTGGTTGAAAAATCGTAACATTCTGATAATGTGAGCGCGGCTCGGTGTCATATAGAGGATATAGCTAACTAAATTTCGGGTGTGACTTCGAGCTCTGGATTTACGAGGTCGTAAGTCGAGCGTAGTCGCGTGGCTACCGCTGTTACCTCGTTCGGTTAAACGTTTATTCGTTGGTTCACTCGCTCGCTCACTGGCACACTCGGTGTATCGGGATCTACTTTTGCTGGTTTTTTTTACCCGGAACTGGTCCTCCGGGAGCGCACGCCTACGGTAGAGACCTTACTTTCAAACGACATGTTAATTTTCGAGCGTCTGGGTTCTTCGTTTGTCGGCATATTCAGCAGCGCCATCGTCTCAAGTTCGAAGCTTACGGAGAGTCCAGTGCTTAAAGTTAGAAAAGTGGTGGCACAGGCGCCTCCGCCGTCAAATGTTTTCGTGAACATTTTTTTTTTTTTAATTATCCGAGTAAATCTACTAGGTCGCCAAATAGTGCCCAACCCCTTGGGTAAAAGGGGCGAGTTGGGTAAAAAATAAGAAGGGAGAAAAGAAGTTAAAAACGGGTTTCAATTAAGTCACACACCCTGGAATGGCAACCCTCGGAGAAACAAATGACAGAGGGAAAACATTCCGGAGATCCATAAATCTATCGGCTAAGCTTTTAGGACGCGAACCCTTGAATTAGGGCGGGTCGTTGATACACAAACAAAAGTTGTTCTATAAATCTTGAAAGAATAAAATAGATACAAAGATCTTAATTAATTCAGCATCGTATATTGAATTTGTCACGAGTCTGTGACTCAACTTCAACGACTGTTTGTTCGATAAAGATGAATGTTTCAATGTATATCTATTGGTGATTGCAATTATTTCAATTGCATACACGTCTCACTCAATGACTGGGAGATATATTTAACACGAACAAGAATTCCAAATCTCTTTGTTACAATTTGCTTCTAAGAGGCTAACGGACTAACGAGCATCCTAAGATTTTTCTTTTTGTACATAATATATGTCGTGTTGGCAGTTGGCCTTTGACCATACCCGTGATGGTCCTTGAATTCTCGAGGGTGCCATTAACGCGCATGTAGAGTGTCCCTTCCGTCGGAAGTCATCGAGGATGAGGGGTTAGATATGTACCGTTTGAAACCGAGTGTCCCCCGCGACGGTCGCAAAAGCCGGCAGCAACAGGCGGAAAGGCGATCGACGGAGTACGTTGTCGAAAAAAAAAAAGAAAAACAGTAAAACCATCGACGTCCCTGGTAGCTGTTGTCAGCCGGGAACACGAAACTCGAGACACGGAAATATTCGTACGACGAAAAACAGATATTCTATTTGGGTGTACATACAGTCTGTACACATACTATGGGTATAAGCAAACGGCGCCAGACAAGGGACAGGAGCTAAAGGAACATGAAAGTAGAGTGCACGAGGACTCCCTTGAATCGGTACGATTCCCATTGGAGAAAAATGGGATCTTCAGCCGAGTACCTTGATGTTCCGATGTCAACGGAAGGACTTTTTCTTCGTCTTGCATGAGAGATAGAAGAGAGACCGCCACTGACGTCGGCTTAATTGATGCGACAATATTTGTGTCGACTAAAAGTCGTCCGGTCCCTACGAATCGATTTATTTAGGACAGAGGCTCGCTCTGCGGGAGTTTTGAGCCGGGGTACCAACTAACCGGCTCGTACTCACCTTCTACTCTCTGTATCCTGTCATCCTGAGTGTACCTGCGAGGATCTTTGTTCCGATTTAAGGTACACACTGTCTAATACCCGTTTTACAGTGGTTGCTTAACAACGGCAACTAAACCGCTCTCTTATACTATTGTTATTATACTCATAGTATACTTATGTTAAAATCGTTGAGAGGACGTCCTCTAGAATTACCGATTTCTCATATTGGCGCTGCGTACCAATCAATGTCGTCTGTACTTAAGATGAATGTATTATGTGGAATGTTACGCGTACTCAGCTTGGATTATTCGTAATTTTTATTTTCGTTAATTTTTCATTGTTTTTATAAAGCTTGTTGGCTACAACTTTAGAATTTAGTTATATTGTCGTTTTTTTTTTTCGTTTGGCCACTTTGAAACAGCACGAGTTTCTTCGTTGAATAGAAAGAAAATAATAGTATCGAATATCGAGAAAGTAAACTCCACGAGCTACCCCACTCGAGCACGTGCAAATGCTTCGGGATGTCTCATCGTGAATGAGTATTTCATTCCCAGAAAGGAAACTTGTTATCCCTGGCGGTTCCCAAAGGTTTCAACCGGATCTGCAACACCTTCTTCTCTTTCGCTTGTTGAAACAACTCGCGAATAGGTTATGTAACACACCCTGTGAATATTTTGGTAGCTGAACAATTCGAGGTCGAAAGGATCGAATAACTGTAAATAATTCTCGTCTTTTCTTCTCTTCGTTCATTTACAGGAATTTGGAAACTGAGCATCATACAAAAGTGAGGAAAATAAACGTAAACGAAATTTCTCTCCTCGGAAAAGATCAAATAGACAATTTTGTATGAAGAAAAGCAATAACCAAGTAAATCGGACGGTTACTAGCCACTTAAGAATATCTAAATTACAGTTATTGGCATATGTCTCTTCTCTGCCTAATACGGATTTTCTACAAGGACGGCTGATAGTCGTCAGAGGAGTCAATGGCTGTGTTACTTGTGCTTGAAAAGAAGATTCGAACGTTTCGTAGTAGCCCGACAATCAATCACAATATTCCGACTATAATTAACCCTTTCCACGAACCCTTTATTCCCGATTATCCAACGATATTGACCACGTAATAACATCGCGATGATTCAATACGTGTGGACTCTACGATAATCATCCGTAGGGCGTTAATGAGGCTACCTTGGGTATCTTTTTTGGATAACCGACTACGGTATTGTATAAAGTCTACAAAGAGGATTGAAGCAAACGAAGACGCGCGCGCGTGAGTTCGATGAATTCATAAATCAATTCGGTTGATCGCGAGAGGATCCTTTGTAGTCGGCGCATGATTAGCGTCTGTCTGGCGTTAAAAGGGCCAGATGTTTCGGCGGTCTCTCCGGTCGATAGAGGTAGAAAATAAAAAGGAAAGAAAATAAAGAGTGAGATAAGTAGAAGCGAGGCAATGATTCTTGATAAATTTCATTCGGCCACTATTGGATTTGACCGCTAGTGAGATTGAGCTTTTATAATCGACGTTTCGTGTATCGAGAGAGAACGATTGAGAAAAAAGGGCGAGCAAGATGACCGGTCGCGTGGCGTGCAACCCTTTGCAAACAATCGTTTCTGATTGTTACATCGTTTGACGCGTCACGACGTCCCACCCCCTTTTTTTCTCCCCTCTTTACGTATCTTTGACTTCTAACGAACGCGATACGTGGGCACGAGCAAAAGTACTGCTATATCTATACACATGTAATATATACGAAAACGTATGCCGGACCTGTGGCGGAATAACGAAACAAACAATCGTGCACAGCTGTACGCTCGCGGGGGCGCATCTGCCCACCCGCCACCCTACTCTTTTACTTTCTACCGTATAATATATAAGTGGAAAGCTCGACAGCCTACGGATTTTACGGAAGAATATTTCAGTCTGGTACTGCTGGATCGGCGCACCCTTCACAGTATCGACGGTGTCGATCTCCCCTCGAAGCTAGTCGAACATCAGAGAGTAAGAGTTCGATAAAAGGATGTAGATAGTGTTTCAATATTGAGTCTCGATTCATCGCCAAAAAATATATTTTTTTAAATAAGGATACGATCATTAGTCTACAGAATTAACAATGAAAAAGAAAATTACAGTGTCGATCCACCGTTACACAAGTACTATTCAATATTTCTGTGTTCTTTTATTGCACGTTAATACTATAAATCTTTACTCGTAACAATTTATATTTATTCTATGGTCTAAAAAATACGATGTTGAAATCAACGTCATTTTAACACCACTGTATAGTTCTACTAGGTTTATTGCTGTGGTGTAAATCAACGGTGTAAGAAGGCCTTTTTGTTATCGACTAATACGGAAAAGTATAATATCAGTTGGTGCAGATGTGGATAACATTTTAGTGCCTAATTGACACCGTTAAAAGCATATATGAACATTACGTTGGCGGTTAAATGTACCTGGGTGCTTGTGACAGAATTGTGTCAACTTCTAAGGTGAACAAGATCCGAGACAATGGGGTTCATCGCATTAATTTCCTGTTAATTTTGATTACAGTATACCGCATTACCACACGGCTGGTGTACTTTTAATAACAACGTTCTGTTAATTTTAACTCAATAGATTTTTTCATCACTCACACGGTTGCTATTTGCACCGCAAAATTCTTTTATATTGTGTTACGTTAATAGCTTTTGTTGTAATAATTTAGAGTGATGGTAGTGGTAACCTCCAAAGAACTCTAAAGAAACGTATGCAAAGTATATTATTGCAACAAAATATTCCTTCCGCGTGTATTTATGAATTCTTTGGAGAGGAGCGGAACCAACAACGAAAGAGAATTTAAACTCGTTACGAATCATACGTTTAACCGAAAGTTTTACAGATCCAGATCTCATAATGTTTTCGCCGAAAGGAAAATGGCTCGTGTGGTCCAGTTGGAGAGTACGCAGCTGCTGCGTTTTGTCGTCATCGTTGAAATCCCATTAAATCCTCAAGGATTCGAGGGATGTCCGGCAAGCGTACCGGAGACGAGTGCGAAAGGCGAGATCAGACGCACGGCCACAGATGTCACCGTCCGATGAGCGAGCCAGAAATATAAAGCATGAGCAAGAAAGCTTTTGGTTAGATTCAACGTCGACCACCACAGTGGCGGTATGGCGTAAATCTGATCGCAGTGAGTAGAAATCGATTTCACGGCTCCTCGAGTTTCCACTTTGCCGCTTTTTTCTCGCTCCAGCGAACGCTTCTGGTGCCTGAGCCAGTGAGTTTGCTCGGGGAACCAATCGAGAGTCACTGCAACGGGAATCGGTTGAGGCTGTACCGATCACCAAAAATTTCACTATTTTTCCAGTGGTTTTACGACCACGAGTGGAACATCAAAATCGTGTCTCTTACAGAATTTTCTGAATGTCTCGTGGCTGAAATGACCGGTACCGCTGTAACGGTTTCAGCACTTTGACCATTAGCGGATGAACGGTCGGTCAATGTATTACATATTGTACGACGTAGCATTGTGCAACGTTCCGATCAATGGGAGATTCCCCTAAAACCCTCTTTTGTTGGGCTATGGATTACTCGGGAGTCGAGAAAGCACGACATTGAGATACGCAACTCTTTGCAAATCGTTTTTTTTTTCTGTGGACTCTCTAAATTCTGTAAGTATTCGTCCCAAGTTTTCTGCACTGGATCATTTACTTTTACCGTCAGGACGTATTATGTTAGAGAAAAGGATCCTCTTGAAGTTTGCGAGACGCTTGCAGAATACCAAAAGCCTCTCACGTTTAACTCAGTGCCCTAGATCATTTACTTGCCTCTGTGTATACATCCTGTTGCAAAAATTGTGAATCCTTTCGATCTCCGTAAAACCCTCAAGGCGAGCGAGAAAAAGAATTCGACAGACTCGAGGGTTTTGTCGACAGCACGCAACTCTTTGCGGACACTCAATGGATCCTCTTCTTTCCCCGAGGCAAAGACGGAATTCCCTTTCAGAGTGGTCTTGAGAATGACTCGTTCATATTTCGAGTTCTGTTTGCGGTTTTCCAACGAACCTGACCGACATTTCAACTTTCGTATTTTCGTGTCGAATATTTGTCTTCTTTCCATTGTTTTCTTTAACTCCACAAGTAGCAGGCTATCAAGTGTCAGTCGATCGATCAATCGTACAATTCTTCCGCAGTAAACAAAATCACAGCGGGATGAATCTCGATCGCAAATTTTTTCAGTACCTCCGTTGAGTCTGTCGAGGCACCCCACGAGTTTTTTCGCTATCAATCTGACTACTTATCGCAGCAGGAATCTTCGACCAAGCAGCTTATTTAATCGCCGACACGCGTAGTGGTCTCCTGGATAAACGTGCGAGCCATGTCTTTCCGAAGTCGACGGTGGTATTCCCAGGAACTCTGACACGAAGACCGCGGTGCGAGCATCGTATTCGTGTATTGTCCCGGTTCCGAGGTGGCAATTTGTACGCTTTTGTGAGCTTGCTAAGAGGACACGTAGACTCACGCTATCTGATGAGTGAGAAGATTTTACGAGCATCGGGATTTATCCACATGTATGCGTATCTCCATACGAGATACGAGGTAAGAATGAAAATAAATAAACAACTGCTCGTAACTGCAGCACCGGTAGGAGATTCTCGCAGTTTCACGTTAATGATTTTCGTCGAGTAAAACATGCGCAAACGCATTAAACGAGATAGATATTTCACGTATTATTATTTCATTAAATTTGTGCTAATGTATCGAGTAGAATTACTAACTTCGAACGATGCATCAAAAAGTTAATATTTTATTAAAGTTTTTTATTTAAAAGATTTATTAACGAATTTATACAATTACGTACGAAATAACATTTTTAAATATCCTAGAATTTTTATGCGTTAATCGCGTATATAAAATTTAATATAATACTATAAAGCAATATTATAGTAATTGTAAATAAAGATGAGCTTTTTAAGTGTTTAACGTACCGTTCATTATTTTTACATCATACTTGTGTATGAAATGTTATATACCAGCTTTAGATTTTATATACCAATCGAATGTGCGAATAATACGTTTCCTGTACAGAAAATCGATAAATCTACGACGGTTGGTGACATCTCGCCCTTACTCGGCTACGAAGGGATTTATCTGCAAAAAGTAAAACTCAGCAAAAAATTCATAGAGAGTTCTCTCTTTCTTTCTTTCTCTCTCTCTCTCTGTCTCTGTCTCTGTCTCTGTCTGTCTGTCTGTCTGTCTGTCTCTCTCTCTCTCTCTCTCTCTCTCTCTCTCTCTCTCTCTCTATGAATATAAATTTGTTTTCTTTAAAGAGAGAGAGAGAGAGAGAGAGAGAGAGAGAGAGAGAGAGAGAGAGATGAGGGATTGTAAAAAAGATCTCTTTTCGTCGCTCCGAGCAACCCGATTCCTCCCTCTTACTGTACGTTTACCAAACCTTTCTCGCACTCGAGTCTCTCGCTTCTTCGATATATTTCTTTCCCTTTTATCCCTCACTCGAACTATTGAAAATGGAGAAGCAAACGTTTGTACGGGACTAACTCGCAGGCGCCCGAATTCAGCGTGCAGGTACCTCAAATGGCAAATAAGCGAAAGCCTCGGAGGTACATAGCAAATAGTATACACACAGTGAATGTACCGTAGCAGCTAAAGCATACAGAGAGCGTTCAGGTATTTTCAACCCATTGAAATTCACTTCTCAACCCTTTTGACATGCGCATCGTTCTTGTCGCCATCGATATACACGAATGTATGTACAACGCACGCGGGGGCTTTTGATTTTTCATCCCCCTCTCGTACCATCCATTCCAACTGGCATTGTGCTCCCGTGACGAGAGACGCGTGAACAGCAATGAAAATTCACGCCTCAACGAATCGATGCGATGTAGAAAAAAAAATTGTCCTGAGGCTGCTGTCGGGAAGCTGAGGATTTTGAAGGGGCAAGGAAGGATAAGCGATGCAAGGGTTGTGAGTTAACCCGATCGAAAATCATCAACTTTTTCTCATACGAATACATAGACCGTCGCACCGATCTTTAACTTTTTTTTCGATTTATCTAGATATTTGTTAAATTTATCTGATGAATTTGGAGGCTCAAAATCCGGGGTATAAAAGTAGTCCAGAAGAAAAGCGGACTGAGGCTCAGAATCGAGGTATAAACTTGAAGGTTAGGTATATAGCTATAGCGTTTTAAGATCGCCCAGCGATTCTCGCCCGAGCGCGTCGCTCTTATAGATAATCATCGACTAATCGCATATCCCTCGACGCAACCCCGGCAAAAAGAACCGACAGAGAACTGGCCTATCGGTCGGCAGAGCACCTGGGAGGAGTAGAGAGTAATTAAAAAATTATCGAGTAAGCGGGGAGGTTGCGCTACGGGTAACCCATGGAATATGTGGTACCCACCGTAACACGAGTACCGCGGACTTATCTTAAATCGAAAGGTTGAAAAAAGAAAAACGCCTACAGTGTAACCAGCATGGGAAAGTTATGGGAAAGAAATCGTCGGCGGCACGAAGCACTTAACGAACTTATTACTAAGCACTTGGTAAAAATAAAAAATTTTCAATTGGTGGGAGGAGAACCGGAGCTGGTATCTTTGTATAAAATTTGTTATCTTTTAAAAGTATTTGTGGTCGGTAGCGAAGGAATATCGGATGCGCAACGGCAAAAAAAAAAATTCCCACGATATTTTTCCGCCACGCGATTCTTGATTTATCGAGATTGGAGTGATCGAGATTGGAGTGATCGAGATTGGAGTGATCGAGATTGGAGTGATCGAGATTGGAGTGATCGAGATTGGAGTGATCGAGATTGGAGTGATCGAGATTGGAGTGATCGAGATTGGAGTGATCGAGATTGGAGTGATCGAGATTGGAGTGATCGAGATTGGAGCGATCGAGATTGGAGAGATCGAGATTTAGAATTACTAAGGTGTTTGATTTTCGGGCCAATATTTCTAGTGTAATTTTTATCTTTGCACGTCCATTGAATCTTTCGAAGCAAGAGAAGAGCACGAGAAATACGATTAGCTCAGCGGGCTTTTATCCTTCTCCACTCTTTGCCCGGTCCGTCCGGGGTGAAGATCATTCGTTCGACTCGAAGGGGTCGGCGCTACCTCGTTAAAACGAACTTCGTCTCGATTCTTTCGGTCTTCCTGGCCTTCGGAACCGTGAGAACCATCATCCAACAATAAAAACGTTCGTATACATGCGTTTTATAGACGCTCTGTGAACAATCGAAACAAATAAGCCTAGAACACGACGTCCAACAAGACTCCTAGCAAATTAGCATCATCGTAAAAACATTCATCGTGTAGCTAACACTCGAGTAATTCGAGGGATCATCTTCTTCATTCTAGAAAATAAAATAAAGAAGAAAAAAAAAAGAAACTAATGAAATCTTCCACCAACGCAAAGAAGATCGAGAGTCTTTGGCAGTTTGTATTTATGTAAGCGATTCTTTATTCATGCATCTTTCTTTCTCGTTCGTTTATTCGTTGGCGCTGCGCGGAGCTGTTGGTTCGCGTGCACGCGTGTGTCCGAGGCACCTGTGTTTTTTTCATATACACCTGCTCGCACAAGACGATCGTGCGTCTCTTGCTTTCTTCCAATGTTCTCCGAGTTTGCGTGGTTCGCGCTGGTATAGTTTTGTATGTGTTGCACACGGATTCCCAATCTTTCGATGGGCCGAGGCGAGCTCGCGTTCGTTCTTGGTCAACGGGAGCGTGCGCGTGCCCGGTGGGCTCCACCGATCCCACGTCTTCTCCGTCTTCTCCCACTTTAATTCCAATATCGGCAGAGCTCGTCGATATTTAGTTAATCTCCCGCGTTGACGCATAGAAATTACGACGCGAACAAACTTGTGGCTAAATGAATAGTAGCCAGCGCTAATAAGAACTGGCTGTTTTAATAGCTTTATACAACTCCCAGACACTGAATTTTGTAAGATTTGACCCAACGATCGGGAAATCATTATTATTATGAGTCTTTAACATTTATTTATTCAACAATAAAACACTCGTGTCCCGAGAAGCGACTATGAGATTTCTCCGCCGATTTTTCTGTGGGTATCGGTTCGTTCGTTCGGATAATTAATTCCCAATTAATCGAGACGAGGCCGGAGTCGAGCTACTTCTCATTTCCGTTGCCGAAAGAATATTATACTCGGTCGAACATCCAAGAAATCATATACATACGATACGACAGACACAGAAGCAGTCGAGGAACGAGAATGTATGTACTTGGAGGCTCATTAAGTCGCGAATTATAGACATTTTCGTTTCGTGGAAATTCCCGTGGTATAATAAATTATAATAATTATTTTTGCGATATAATAAAAGCCGTATACATTGTATGATACTTTTTGAAGAAATGTATAATTTCTCCGCATATAATTCGAGAATGGGGCGACATTGAGTGCTCCTGTATCCTCGGGGGAACACTTTCACATACACGAGTTGCAAATTGCTCGTATGTCGATCGATTCCGTGTGACGATTCGCGTGATACACGTTCCATGCACTCGTAAATTCTCCATTATTCGTCGCTATGTACGGCGAAATATGAGTAACAAAATATTCGAGAAAGAAATCACGGGGTACGCCTCGAGCTGGCACGTACGCTGGCGTCGTTCTCTGTACGTACGAGAAAATCCGCGATAGTATAAAAGGACGAAGGGAGAAAAAAATCCCATTATTTCCTTGCGGAGTAATCTCGGTATTTACGAGGATCGCGTGCCGTCCAGATATTTGGTTGAACGTGGATGTGAAAACGCGCGTGTCAGCAACAGTCACAACTTTGACGGTTTCTCTCTCACTCTTCATCCCTTTCATATCTATCCTTGGCTTACCGGTATGTCCAAAAAGGTCCTGAACGTGCGAGCGTTCTCGCGCGAGCAGCCAATTAGCCGAAGAGCCTTACGACGCTGGGCACTCGGCGTTTTCGGTGACGCCAACGTGCCGCGCGGTCAGGACGAAGACGCGGACGACAGGCACTTTCGAAATTGAAGGTGCTAGGGCGAGGATCTCGCGAACCCGAGACTATAATTTGAGGGCTCTTGGGACTCTCGCACCTCCTACCCGGGGGACGTCGTCCTGAGTCGATGATATGGCTTCCTGCTCACTTTTCTGAATTCCTCTGGTCGCTTACGCCACTTCAATCTTAATTACCTATATAATTTTTTAAATCTTGATCACCATATTCGTAAAGAACGTACGTGGTCATAATTATCGTGTCCCTTTCTTTATTAACGCGCATATATGAATTAATTATATGTCCTTATAATTATTAGTCCCTTACGCGATCGTATATTATCACTTTACATTGTACTAATTTTCCATCGCCTGTAATTTCGTAATGAAGAATATCTTCAATCCGTATTTCTCATTTACGCTGAGAAAATAATATATTCGCTATAACTAGTGTTTTCATAATAAAATCATACACCGAAGGCAATTTCGTCAAACGAATGATTTATTTGAGTAATTTATTTCTCGTAAATCATTCGATGTTTCTTGGCAATTAAGAACGATATGCGGCAACGTGATTTTATATAGTTGAAACGATTTTAGATTTGTTAATAATTATCAAATATACATTTGACATAACTGTTGCCGCGGTGAAGCTAATAGATATTTGTTAATAATTAACAAATTTTGCCCAACGCTGATACAGATTTGTTATTAGTTATCGAATCAACGTTCAAGGATCGAATGCTTGTCTTGACTTCCGATCGGTCGATAGTTAACAGATTTGTTAATAGTTACCAAATCTATATTTGAGATAAGCACCGTTTATTTTTCACAAATATTATATGTTTATTGTCAATCATCGTCCGTCAGAGGATAAGTTCGTCTTGCGCGACCTCGACGCCATCGTGCCACACTTGGATATTTGCAATGCGAGTGAGTTGACGTTTGGCTTAAAATTGCATAAAAAATAAGAATTTATCAGGATTATCGATGGATAACCTTAACGATCTCCTCGTGTCATGGGACCTGCACGTGGAGTCGAGGGCATCCCTTTGAACGTGATTATGGAAATTATTAATTGATACGAGTGTTCGCGATAGCTCTGTTCGTTCTCTGTTACGAAATGTTAACGAAATCGATTTGCCTTGTTTGACAATCTATGAATTATCCTCTATAAATTATTACAATAGTGACTAATAATAAGCAGTTTTTATTAATACCAATGCTACGGTTAGTCAACGTGATAATAATCGAATCCTATTGAATGAACATGTCATTCTTTTGCCAATCTAGAGGTTCGAATAAACGATTTGATAACTCTAATAGAATTTTTATTTTGCCATATTGAATTTTACCATTTGTTAATAGTAAACAAATCCTGGTGCCTACGAATAAACTCTTTATTCAGTGTATCCCTCGACCATCCATGAAAGCTCAATTGTCAATCAATAAAACAACATTAAAGTTTAAAAAATAATAATTAGGCTCAATAATTTTATTTAACAAAATAATAAATAGCATCATAAATCTCCGATTTATGCAATTTATTTGTTTCTTTCTGCTAATTGCGTCAATTTAGGTTTAACATTAAGTTCTACTGTTTGAATTTTTTTAGAAAAGTCTTTTGCAACGACTTGATAATTATAATATTTTCTAGAGAACATCGTTCTATCGATGAAACGGTTTTTCACTGGATTTTCTCGGTATAACACCTTTACTATCATTATAATCGTAACATCATGCACGAACCCAAAAATTTGTATCAGGACATTGGAAAAGGTTTGTATACATTTTCGTCTTATCTACCGAGTCTGGGACGCCTAGGGGCAACCGAAAAACGAAAATGTTGACTCGAAGAATATCCCGAGGTGTCACGATAAGGATTTCCTAGTTAATAATCAAGCGCTCGTACGGTAACGGGAAAATAGAAGCAGGCGCTACACTAAAAAACGGATCCCTGACCTCTTGGTCTCTCCAGAATCACGTTCCTCCGACTATCGTCGATCCTGTATCTGGCATTATCGGAACAGTGATCGACGATTAAAAGAAAGAGGAAAAAGGAATCTAAGAAAAGGATATCCCAATCCTGTCGACATCGAAAGAGTCACTGTTCTCACCGATCCCTTTTCCTTTCCTTATCCTCGCGCAGACGGGAGAGGAAGACTCGATCTAAGAGGAACCTAACGTTACCAGAACTCTCATTAACCGCTCCGGTTACGACGATTATCAGCGAAGATCTACCTTGTTAGTCGGTAAGCGTGAATACGAGAGGTGCTAGGGAATAGATTAGCCCGCGGTGCCTCCAGCGCTGCCGAAGCGGAGGCAAAGAGGAAGAGAGATACGAGGAAGAGAGAGAGAGAGAGAGAGACGAATGAAAGGAAAAGGATGAACCCCTTTTGCAGGGGTTCTTCTCGCCGATTTTATTCTGAGATATCGGTAAGCCGAGCATCGTACTATACCAGCAGCAACAGCTCCCGATCCCCGACCGCAGAGCTCTTTCACTCTCACGGCCCACGCCTTACAAGAGTTGGCTCTTATTTCGGGATAGTGCGCTGGAAGGATCGAATAAAAGAGAATGAGCGCGGGCAGACACTGGTGCACACATTCCGAAGGATACTCTCTCGCTTCTTTGCTCCCGCTCGTGTGGCTCATCGAGAATTATTCAACCAGCGTGTGCACGAAGGGCAACGTCCCTGCGATAAGACAGGATAAGAAGATGAGAAGGAGAAGTTGTTGAAGCCTCTGCTTCGTCGAGTTCCTACGTAACATCGCTGGCTCGTTGAAGTTCAAATCCCAAAGTCAAGATAGAGGGAGAGAGAGGGAGCCCTTACCAGTCTCTTAAAAACCTGTATACCTTGCAGCACTGATACACGCGAATATCATCGCATCGTACTCGTATAACTGGGAGAGTCAACCGCGATAAGGCAACCGAGTGGAAAGATAATAAAAGAACGGAGAAAAATGGAACGAGGGGTAACCTCATCTGAAACAACTCATTAAGGATACAATGTCCAGATTTTATTAGTTAATTTATTGCAGTATTTCGATTCTATACATTAAGGGTACGGCTACACCTACGGAAGAAGAAAAATAATAAGAGAAATAAGAAGGCATGTTCTCATTCCATCCACTCGCATCGTCGATACAACGAATTACAATTTAAAAAATCAGCCTGTCGGACAGAAAATCAGTCTTCTGGGGGTTCTTATTCGTCGCTGTTCTCGACGAGTAACGGTGGAGTTGAGAAGAAAAATAAGAGTAAACACTCTTGGCGACTGGTGGTGGGCTACTCTCTTTATCTCGGGTTACTAATTAAGACGCAGTCCGACGGACGATTGTCTCCGAAACCGAATATCTCTGCGGTTCTCGAGTGTTTCGTGGGCACTCACTCGCCCTCGCGCGTCCGCACGATTGGATCTACAGCGTCCGATCGCCGTGAAGCCGAGCGAATTAAGTCTTCGGTGGAGGCGATCGTACGTGGGTGGATTCTTGGCGGTGCGCCGTGGATCCTTTGGACATCTGTCGTTGTTGCACGGCTACTGGTTTGCGAGCTCTCGTCTCATCTCGTATAACCCTGTTGTATTCGTTTCAGTTTCTTCTGCCTCTGTTTCTCTCTGTTGTTGTGGTTGTAGCGAGTCGGAATACCTTGGAAAGAGACTCCAAGGATTCCGTTGCTCCTAGCCACCGCGGATGCTCGTGCGGTCTCTCTTCTTTCCTGATGCCACAGGCCACACGGCATCAGCTTTGTCTTGTAAATGAAGCCTCGCTGATTCGTATCCGGACATTGATAAATACCGCAAAACCGAGCAGGGTAAAGAAAGAAACGGCGATGCAAACGAGAAAAGGAAAGATAAAGAGAAAAGACAGCAGACACTCCAAAGACTATTCCACCACTGCTCTGGCTACAATCCAGCTTTACTGTCTTCCTTTCCATTCAGCTCAACGAGAGATGTGTAAGAGAAACGAGAATGGGCCTATGGATTCTGCGTGGATGCGGACTTCTCTTTGAGTAACGGAGTTCGAGAGAGTACTCGATCGCATCGCATCGCATCGCTCTATTCCGGAGAGAATACTCTCGCGTGGGAAAACACGAGGCGGCATCAGCATCACCGACCACTCAAAGAGGACTTTAACACGCATAATGTTGCTATTATGTCGAAGAGTATTCGGGAGTATGCGCTATTTATCCCAAATTATGCTTTGTTCGATTTACCTAACACACACACACACGTACGCACGCGTACAACTTTTAAACTGTAGGTTTTAACTATAATAATATAGAAACTTTATTAAAATAAAATAATAACGCATTGGATTGAGCATTCGACTAAACATCAGATGCAGAGGCTTGAGATTCGACTTGTAATTTAAATTTTTTAAATATTCCAATCTTTTCACCGGAGAATAATATCAAAAAAATTATATTCTCGTTTTGTTTATTGTCTGGGATATAAACTGTAAGCATAATAAAATAAATCGACATTAATAACGCAATCCACTTTACGTGCAGAAGGCAAAGTCGTCACTGGGCACTGCACTAGGCTGCAGTTCTATGCAGCGGTGCAGTTCGGGTCGTCACGTACAGGCGCTTACTGTCTTCGCCACTAAAGTACGTTTCTACTTTTTCGATTTCCCGTATCAGATACGTGCTGAACCTGTTGAATCTCGAAGTCTTGATTGAGACTCGCTAGCAGTAAACGAACCTGTCTATCTACTTTTTTCTCTATCGCGATCACTAATCGCCCATCGATCGGACGTGCCGTGCCGTTGGAAAAAACATTTCTCGATTCGACTCTCGCGCTCCGCGTCTATCGACTCCGGAGGTCTGACCACGGGTTCCCGACGCAACATAAAAAATAACGTAATAATTTTTCGTTAGACCGCATACGGAAGCTTAAGCAAGAGCGTGAACCACACAGGCGTTCCTTTTGGGTCGTTAAACACCAGTGAAGCGTATGATAAAAAAAATATATTAAAAATAGAAAACCCCGCGAAAAATGCACGAGGTTAAAGACGAATAGGGTGAAAACTGAGGGGTGTGGCGATAGAAATCGTTAGGCTGAATTTCGAAGGTGAATTCGATCGCCCAAGAGGGGCTTCTAGCTGCGGTTACTGTGAAGAATCTCAAGAGATCTTCCAAAAAATAAGAGTAGAGAGGGTAGGATAAAAAATGGGCAGTGGGTACTTCGATACGCTGTCGAGAATGTATCAGGGATGATGCAGAAGGAGAAACGCGGCGGCTGTTCGGATCGGTGATGGTAGAGGTGCCGGAAGAAGGGTGTGGCTGCCGCTCTGCTCTTTTATACAACGATGAAGCTGCCGTGGATATTACACTCTGCAGGTCTAAGCACCATGTGTAGCGGAATTATCGCGGTGATAAATGGTCAGTAGAGAATTTTCTGCTCCTCTTCTTGCACCCGTCTGACGAGAAGTTATTTGATTCATGGAGTTGCAACATGGCATAAGATCATTATCAAGAAGAATTAACGGAGGTAAAGGGGCGAAGGGGTGACACTTGATTCTTCGAGTCTTGCCATGCTTACATTTTTTTTTAACAGAGACTATACCATACCGGACGTTGGATAACCAATCAGGGAACGAATAAAACGACGTCCATGCTTACAAGATCTTGGAGATATTTCATATCAAGATTTTAAAAGCGTTATAAACGAAATTTGTTGTCTCGGACCAATTGTATTTTTAACATTTTTTAAAATGGGAAGTGTTGGCCGAATTCAGTTCAAAAAAATGTTTTGTCTCTTTCTGTAGGTAAAAAAAAGTTGAATCTAAAATTCCCTACACTGAGTTTATTTGTAGACACCAGGATTCGTTGACAAATGGTAAAGTTGGCTATGGGGAAATAAATATTCTGTTAGAACGAACGAATCGTTTATTCGAACCTGACAATTGGCACAAGGAATTATTTATTAACAGTTAATAAATGGATATTTGAATAAAATGCTTCTTTATTAGAGTTTAATGAACATCATGTTGGTTCAACATAGCGTTGGTATTAATAAAAAAACTAACCCCTAAAAACACAGTTTTTCGTAGAAATCCTTTATATACTACTGTGTTCAAAAAGTAAATTTTTAATTTAAACTTCACGCGTTAACCGAATCGGACAAATTAATTTTTTTTCAAGTTGGTAGGACTGTTAGTAACATCTGTGACAAATTACATTTTAATATCATCATTAGTTTTTAGTTTACGCTTGGTTTTGTGAACAAAGAAAAGTGAATTCGGCGATTTTTACGATGTCGAATTTTGTTGAGCAAAGAAGTGCTATTAAATTTTGCTTGCGGAATGAAATTTCCGCCGCTGAAACGTATCGAATGTTACAAAAGGCCTTCGGTGACGAGACTATGTCACAGAAAAATGTTTACAAGTGGTACAAAGATTTCAAAGAAGGCAGAGAACGTGTTGATGATTTTGAACGCTCTGGACGACCATCGACGTCAATTGATGAGCAACACATCAAGAAAATCAAGGAATTGGTGCTCGAAAATCGTCGATTAACAATTCGAGACGTTGCCGATATGCTTGCAATATCAATTGGATCAGTGCAAGCAATTTTTAAGGATCACAACACTTGGATTTTGCACCACGATAATGCACCGTCGCACACAGCACTGGTTCTTCGTGAGTTTTTCACCAAAAACTCCACTCATGTCGCTCCACAACCACCGTATTCGCCTGATTTAGCACCGCGTGACTTCTGGATGTTCCCAAAGCTCAAGAGACCAGTCCGGGGAAATCGTTTTGAGTCGATTGAAGACATCAAACGTGAATCGCTACGCGCATTGAAGGCTATACTTGAGGACGACTTTTAGCATGCTTAAAAGATTGGAAAAAACGTTGGCATAAGTGTATTGTAGCTAAGGGGAATTATTTTGAGGGGGACGAAATCGATTTGGAAGAATAAATAAAAAAAATTTATTTTAAAACAAAATTCACCTTACTTTTTGAACACAGTAGTACATCATCAGCTTTTAGGTATGTATAAAATAATAAAAATTATCAAAAAAAATGATGTGGAAACCTTGACCCATGGACTTCGAGAAAAGTTTAGTTATCATTAAAACTAAAAACAAATTTTAGTTCGATTGCATGACGAGAAGTGGATAAATTAGCCGTCCAAAGTTTATGTCAGCGAGCCAGTCACACAATCGAAGTTAATATAAAAGATTTTTAAAAATGCTCATTCAAAGTGATAATTGTTAGAATTTAAAGATAATTAATCGTAGACTGTACTAAACTAAATTCGTAAAGCTATTACGAATATTTATATTAATTAATATTTTTTATACTCACGTTGAAAGGGTTGCCTCGACTCTACATGTAGACGTTACAAAACGCGGTAATCGTTAAGGTTCTCCATCGATAATCCTGATACAAGGTCGAGACAAGCATTCGGTCCTCGTACAGTGATTCGATTTTAACATATCTGCATTAGTTTCAATTCAAAATTTGTTAATTATTAACAAATATCTATTTGCTTCGCCAAGACAACACTTATGTCGAATGAATATTTTACAAATATTACCAAATTTAAAGTCGTTTCAACTATATTTAATCTCATTGTCGCAAATCGTACTTTATCGGTAAGAAAGATCGAATTATTTACGAGAAGCAAATTTCTGAAATAAATCATTCGTTTGGCGAAAGTGCCTTCGGTATAAGATTTTATTATGAGAACACTAATATCTATCAACTGTTAATTAATTTTGTAATACTTAACGAATATTTTAGATAACGGGATAGATAATTATATTTACTTATAGTGAAAAAACTTTTATCTCATTGTACGACTTATTATTCGTAACGGTGTTCTGATCGTGTTGAAATAAATATTTTTCAAGATACAAAAATCGTGAAAACTATTTGTTTCAAGTATCCTTATCATTTTTAATAATCTAATCGAGGAATTTTATCACACGATCGGAACATCGTTACGAACAATCAACCGTGGAGAATTTTTTATACGATTTTGGAACCACCATAAAAAAAAATAGAAAATGATTTCGTTAACTTAAATCCATTATCTCTCTCCTCTATAAAGAAATTTTTGTGTGAATGCACCTCCTTCGTATTTGATTTACGAATAAGATTATATAGTATTATGATGATATTTTGGTGAGTAGAAGTAGATTGGACGTTTGAGCACGTTTTCGTGGTCGCGATAGAATGGTGAGTCAGTGGTACTAACCGAGAGCTCATTGAACAAAATTCAGGGCTCGCATTGACGCGTGACAAATCGTAGATGGAAGAGCCCAGGACAAACGTGTGTAGAATTAAGAAGCTTGGATGTAGGATACGAGCTCGGCACTCTTTAAAACATCAGTATAATACACCTCCTTTAACTTATTCTCTTTTTTTAAGAGGCGTGACGTATCCTAAACAATGAGTCGACTACTTCTTCCCTCCTTACTTTTGTCGGTACGATAGGTGAGTAGGCTGTACAAAGTATAGCAGATTTTACTTATCAGTGTTCACGTCGTGAGTGTGGATTAAAGCAAGCGACGTTTCAAGCTAAAGCAATTATTCACGGTTTTATAATATTGACGAAGAGTTGAGTGAAAAATCTCAGTGACCGAACCTTTCGATCTCACTGTTTTTAATTTTCGATGATGATGATACGTATTTTAATATGATAACTTTTGTAGTCAAATTTCTATGGGGAAGAGAATATCACGATCCTTTTTGTATTTCTCAACGTGTACGGGACATTCTTTTTCAACTATGCCAAATTTCGAAGGTCAAAAGAACGAAAAAGTCGACGGTATTCAACAGAAAAAAAAGCATCTCGTGAGGAAACGAACATACAAATAACGATCGCTGAGGAAAACTCGCACGAAGTGAACAAAAAAAAAGAAAGGAATCTATTATGTAGGATACTGGGCACGCGTCGGTCAGCGATCGAGTCAAAAGAATCGTTATAGGTCGAAATGTTTGGTCGTTCACGCGCGAAACGAGCAGCAACTAGTAATTCTTTGTGAACTGACAATGGACCTCGCACACGGTTCGCTCTGTTGCCTCGCGTAAAATAGAAAAAATCATCCAGAATTAAATAAATGTTTCCGGCTCTTTTTTTCCCCGTCACTTTACTCGTATAGTCAACGCCTCGGCTCGATACCTTCGTTGACCAGTTGAATTCCATCATGTCGAAGAACTTATCGGTGTGCGCGTCTCAAACAAACTCGTTCTACTCGGGATTATCGTCTATTAAAACTAGATTAAGCCCGAAGAATCCGTTCCCTGGCAGGCCCTTGCCTCGTCTCACGAAGAAGAACGCTTAATCTTCGATTTAAACCCAGCCCCGAAAGGTCGTGGGGGTCCTCTGGCGCTACCTAACGAACCTTAATCCCGAATTAAAGTGCACCGTCGAGTATACTCGAGTTAATTTGAGATTTTCGTGAGGTCTTACGAGCCGAACGTGCCGCACTGTTACAGTACCCTTCGGAGGATAAGTTTGAGTCTTTATACGCAAGATTGATCTTACAAACTTCGCGTTGTCGTTTTCTGAGCGTTAATTCTAACACCCTCCACGCTCTTCGCTTTCGGTTGAGCTAGTCTCATACTTGTTCAATGGATTCGAATTCAATGAAGAAGAGGAAGCGGTCGATGGCGAAGCGATGGAAGGTAACCACGTGCCTGAAACACGAAAATCTTCCTCTTCATCATCTATACGCTATACGCAAACTTCACATTCCTTTAACCTAGGCACTACAATCGATGAAGACTACTTCAATGGAAGCCAATTTGCAAATACATCTCTCGGATACACCTCGTTCGTACACAAATTCGTTGGTACAAATATGTGCGGTAATTCTCCACGTTGTTGTTATTTTTCCTCTTCTTCATCTTCTTCTTCTTCTTCTTCTTCTGCACATACCGTAGGCGTGGTTCACCAAGGTTTCGCTTCGAGATAATGTTTTTTGCGTGTGAGTGCATAGGTGCGCCGGTGTATACGGTATATCGAAGCGAGGGCAACGTACGCATCCTGCTCTTCCTCCCTCGATCTCTTTTTCGCTCTCGCGAGAGGCAGGGGGAGAAAAAAAAGAGAGAAAAATAAAACGATAGAGGGAGGTCCGGCGGCGTATTGCCGGCCGTCCGCGTGTTCGCACAGGAGATCAGGCAGGCAGGCGGACAGAGCCAGGCACCGAGGGAACTCGTACAAAGCGTATTATGTACAAAGACGTAAAGCGAAATGGGAGCGAGATATCCGACAGGGTATACCCGCGGATGAATGGAAAGGAGGAGAAGAAGTTGGCGGCGTTCATGGAGCCGGGGAATATGAGGAGGAGGAAACGAAGAAGTTGAGCCGAGAAGGCGAAGGAAGAGCCGGTACGAAACGATCAGGAAGGAGTTGGAGGGTGAGGAAACGACGAGGGCCTCTCGACTTGCAAAAACGAGGACGACCTATCGAACGTATGTATAACGCTAAAAAGAGAAGGAAACGACGATGTTGGAAGGCTTGAGCGAGAGCGAGACGAGAGATCGAGCGGCGAGAGTAAGACTTTGGAACCGGGGGAGTGAGAAACTCGGAGCTACAAAGAGAGCGAGAGAGAGAGAGAGAGAGAGAGAGAGAGAGAGAGAGAGAGAGAGAGAGAGAGAGAGAGAGAGAGAGAGAGAGAGAGAGAGAGAGAGAGAGAGAGAGAGAGAGAGAGAGAGAGAGAGAGAGAGAGAGAGAGAAGGATCCAAGTTGAACGAGAGCGGAAAGCGAAATGTTGTATATCAGAGCTTACGAGAAGACCGGACGAGAGAGATGAGAAAACTGGAAGCTGAGCGAGGTGAATACGAGAGCAGAAAACATTACACCGATACCGTGTACAGGACAGTGCAGAATGACTTGATTTCTTTAAATAAATTTGTATTCCTAATAAATGAGAATTTTACAAATAAACTAAGTGGAGAACGTATCTTGTACCTTTTCTTATATTAAGAATACAACGTTATTATTTCGTTTTAGTCTCTTTTTATTTATTTATTAAATTTTTCATTACTTGTGCGAGGAACAACAAAACAAGAAAATGTTAAATTTTTCATATACATTGAACATTTTTTTTTGAATAAATTATCGACAGATTCGAAAATATTCGAAATATGTTAGAATATGTTAGAAAATCTATTGTGAATCACCGTATATACTCTTTACGCAGCAGACATACGCGAACGGATCGAACTTGATTTAGTGCCTCCGGACTTCTGTGCGGAGAGTTCAGATCTACCGCTGCTCGCATCCTCCTCCTCCTCCTCTTCTTCTTATCCTTCCACTGCGTCTTCTTCGTCTTTGTAGTCGGCGAAAATATACACACTCGAGAGGCTCATTCATTCCATAGTACTCTATCTCTGTCTCTTGCGACTTGACAACTTCGCCGACATTAGCACGAGTACCCACCAACCGTAAGCTAAGACTTGGTTTCATTTGATTTGTATTAAGTGTACCTCCGGCAAGTTGACACCGTTGAGTTTCTTTTCTATCAACAAATAGACTGTACGCATGTAAGCCATAGTCACCGCACTTGACAGTAAACACCAATTGCATGTGAAGTAGGAAATCACAGCGATGTCACTCTAAAAATAAACGTATAACCGAACGTGTAGAAACTATGCGCGATACACATAGTAAAGTGTGTTGTACCAAACACATGTATTGATAAAATACGTGTTGGTCGGCTTGTGTCTTGTAACAACGCGCTCGCACTGTACCTTTTCCGTGTTCTTTGTACAACACACTTTTTAGTGTTTTGCTATAGAACATGGTAATTAAACATACGTTACTTGTCTTGAATCAAAACATTTATCTCATACAACTCACTTGGTTAACAAGTGTACTTGTACTAGTACAGGTACTAGCTAGCCAAGTTGTGTTTTTCAAAAATATTTATCCTACTGATCGGGCATAGACGCTGTATTTATATGAAATGTTAAACTTACGCGGTCGCTTGCCTAGAATTAATATGGTTAATTAAAATAATCTATAAAATAATAATAAACTGTTAGTTTAGTTCTGCCAAGGCCACGACGTAATGTATAACGCGTAATTGTTGACGCACCAGGTTAAAATTCTCAGTGTTTGCGGTTGAAAACCGTGTCGTGGAGAATTTGTTTCATAATGTGGTTGCTTAATATATTTTGTATTTAATTGGTTAAAGCAATTAGATCCGATATTTATAATAATTCTCAAATGCGAAATTTGTATTAGGCTTCTCATTCCCGTGGTTAGAATCGCGATCACTCATCTCGTACCCTGAGATGTATTTCGCAAAAATATAGAACTTACTGACTATAAGCGTATAGCTACACGAGTTACATACCTAAAGGGTGTTAAAACGAAACGCTTGTTTTTAGAGTGTTTATTACGACAAATAATGAGGTAGAAGACCGTTTTGATATGTAATTGCTTCACAACATCGGTAATTGAATCTTAAAATAACAGAGTACAAAGTGTCATTGACTAATCGAGAATAATTTACGTGAATAACAATTATCGTGAACTCACTGCAATTTTATTAACTCAAGCATTATTCATAAAACAGGATCGCATTTTTTTTATTTCACTAATAAAGTCTTTCATTGAAGGTGTTTTACTTTATATAATAGTTCCATATAGTTATTACCTTGTAGTGAAAATACTACTACTACTACTACTACTACTATTACTACTACTACTACTACTACTACTGCTATTACTGCTATCACTAAGCAATTACAATAAATGATATAGAAATCATAAAACGAAACAGAGAAAATATAATACTAAACACGATTAAAATTGGTACAGCGAGATAAAACGAGTGATGCTTCAAATGTTTTCTTAAAATTTTAATAGAATTAATAAATAATGGGAAAACAGTCCCCACGATGTTCCAAGTTCCACAAGTAGTTTTTACTAACCTACTCGCTCATATCTGCCAGAAAGATGAACAAACTGGAACTCGGACTTTCCTTGAAGTTACGCGGAGAGAGTGAAAGAGCAAAATATATCGCGAAAAAAAAGGGTTAAAAGATAGAGCTTGCGCGCGGGAGTGCGTTCCCAGGCTCGGGCCGTTCCCGAGTCCGATCGTATCTTCCCGAGGATTTATTGTTTGGTAAATCATTTAGTCGCTGCCAAGCTGCCGCGGGCAGCTCGCGAGGAAACCGAACTGACGCTGCTTCACCGCGCGTACTCCGTTTCTCTTTCCTCCTCCTGTGCGCTGTACACTGCTCGACCGTTTTCGTTTCAGCTTCTTTCCATACCTCTTTCGTTTGGTATTACTTTTTTTTTCTTCGTTTATTTTCATCCTACCCCGAAGCTCTTGCCGCCGCGGCGTCTGCAGTCTTGCTTACCGTTTGATCTTACTCTCTTCTTCTCTCCGGATTCTTTTTTCATTGGCCCTCTTGCACTTGTCTCCATCTCTTTACTCTTTGCACAGAGTACGTACCAATACCGAAAAAGGTTCCCTCTGCCAAGAACAAAAAAAAAAACGAATGAAATATTTATCCCGGTGAAAAAATAAGAAGATATTCCCATTCATTTATTACAGGAGGATGGAATAAAATCGACGGTCTTGCTTTTTGAGAATACCATTTTTTTTCATTCAACAATCTTGGTGATTACTCATTTGAAACGTTACTTGGTTCATGAATGAACAAAGAAAATATTCGTATGCGAAGTAAAAGTCGAAAAAAAACATCAAATATAGGTTAAACCTTAAGTTGGACCAATTGTTGTTTACTTGATTACTATTATTTGTGATGCGAATACTTTTGAAGTATTTTCCTCGATGGTTATAGATACATGTACGACCTTCTACGTATTGCTAGTCCAATAATGACTGGGTTTATATATTTATAAGGAAGGTCGTATGTATTAGCGAATCTAGTTGAAAAGTTAAATCGTAAAATGTGAGAGCAACGATAGAACGGAGGTAGAAGGAAGGCTTGCGGTCGCGTGGGTGGAGATAAGGAGAGTGTAAAGAACGAAGGAGAGAAAAGGATGAGAGAAGGGGCCGCTCGAGTGATGTAGAGGGGGACGGAACGAAGGTAGATAACGGTGCGCGCACGACGGGCACGCGCCTTTTCGTTCTCGAAGCCACGAGCGAGCGAGCAACCGAGAGAGAAGCGATCCGTAGAGGAGCTCGAATGGTCCGTTGAAAGAGGAAGAGAAGGGATATGAGGAGGATAAAAGCACGCGGAGAACCGGACCAGGGGTACAGGTGCAACATCGTCGGAGAAGCCGTTGCATTCGTGCATCGACTCCTTCGAAGGATCCACTCCCTCGACAAGTGCATATCGTCCTTCGTCCTTCTTGCCAAACCCGCTTCTGCTACATTTTTCGTTGATCCCTCGCTTCCCTAGTTTCTTGAATTCTTTACAATTTTCCGAAATACTTTGGGCAATCGTCGAAGATACAATTATCTTTCGACCTGTTTCTTCTTTGAATTTAGAAGAAGCAAAGAACCGAATGCCAACCCATGAAAAATAAGGTTGAAAAGCGGAACCTTGCACATTGCTTCCTCATTCTTTCGAACCGCGGTAAACACAGTATTTTCTATTAAGTATTTCGATCAATATTGGATTCCTCACGGAGAAAACTTTGTGTACATTGATTTGAAATAATGAGAAAGCGAGATGCCAGATTATATTTATTTAGAAATTAGAGACATTTGTGACACCAACTGTCGTGATACGAATTTTCATTAATATTTGACAGATTCAAATTTGAATACAATTTGAATAACTCGAGCGATTCTTATCGATTTTAATATCTAAAATTAGATCAAACGCGAACAGATAATTTTCGTAAAATCTTGAATGCCATCGAATCGAACCCTTTGAACCACCCATTGAACGATTCACGTAAAATCCCAAACTTTATTTAAATCGAATTGTAAAGAAAATTTGAACCCGATATCTCAAATATCGCTTGAGTCTTAACAACGTAAATCACACATACACACACGCATGTACGCGATCACACCCACAGTTTCCTTCTAAACCAGTTTTGTCCACGTTTATACCATTTTAAGTATCCAGACATATGAAAAAAAAAATGTTTGTCACGAAAACAAAACTTCTTTTGCGATTGTTTTGCTTCCTTGAGAAAGCAAAATTATCGAAAAGTTTGGAAAGGAATGAAGGAGGTGGAAGAAGAGAAGAAGGATGCACGCGACAGGCACGCGTCCTCTTTTCGTGCTCGAAGAGAAGCTCCGCCTCGAGGATAGCACGAAACTAAAGAGCGAAAGAAGAACAAAGAGACGAGTGAAAATAAGGAAGGAACATCAGAAGCTTGACTGGTGTACAGGTGCATGGGGCATCGTTCGAACCGAAGTGGTTGCACATTCAAAACTCGACGAAAATTCCACGCTCCTCATGAGCGAATTCTCGACGGTCCACGAGCTCTCACGAATTATATTCAGATACATAGTATAGGTATCGTGAATCGATATAAATGCCAAGCCTCTTAACGTCGTTTCTCTATATCCGATTTGTTATCCGATTAAGAGGATATTTCGAGAGACCCTCCAACATTTTCAATTATTTATGTGGACAGCCACGATGGCGATACCACGAGACGACAGCGAATGGGACAGATCTCTCTAAATTATACAGACGTCATCGCGTTATATAGTACATCTACTATCGGTACGAGACTGCAGAAATTTACTAATTTCGCCACCCTCGTGATACTTTGATATATTCCAACCGGTGTCCGGACCGATCAAGCGATTTCCTTGTACCGGTTATGTTTATAAGTATATTTCATATGATTTAATACGATTACGATATATGCGCACACGTGCTGTTTTTGCATAAACCAGTATACGTGTGCTTCAGACGCGTGTCAAGTAAGGATAAAGATTAAAAAATGGAGTGTCAATTTTCGGTATAGCTTTCTAGGAGGTGTTTCGACGGTAGTAGTATCGACGGGGCAGCTGTTGAAATAATTGAACGCTCTGACTGTTGATTTCCTCACTTTACGTATTCACGCACAAGGCTGGATAAACTCTGATTTTTCATCCGGATGTCTTTCGCTTAGTGCCCAACTGCTTAAACATGTACGCCTTAAGTTCGTTTTTTCATTTCCTAATGTTTATCGAGTTGATATATTGTATTGCGGTATAGGTATACAATTATTCGGATTTGTGTGAGGTCCGGTTTTGAGTCGTTTTAAAAATGTCATGCACCGTTGTCGTCGTAGTTGTCGTTTTGGTACCGATCACGAGGGCGCACGCTTTCGTTCTCGCTATGCACACTGCACGCAAGTGTACTTATAATATTATATTAACCGGGCGTGGCCAATGTCCTTGTGTCCACAGCACCTCAAGATATTGGCCAACGATTCGTACAGTTGTAACACAAGCTCTTGGTTTTGTATAGGTGTTGTATACCGAACGAATATGCAGTTTGGAATATGCATCTGCGATCCAGTGAAATGCATATGAGAGAAAATACCAATGTGTATGAGTTTCGTTGGCGCGTTAATGGCAAATGTCGGTCGGGGAAAGGCTTATGCTAATTGGGCAAGCTCTAGCTGTGATGAGGATCTCTGGGACGCGTGTTCCCAGGATTATCTTCACGGATTTTATATTCTTTCGGAAACCATCGTTGACAATCTTGATTTAAAAGCTTTATAGGTTCCGTCGATCTTAACCTTTTTCCCTTTTTGCCGTTAAAATAATTGTACAAAATTTTTTTTTTGTTATGAAAACCTGCTAACGCATAAGGTTTTATTATAAAAACATTATATTCTTTATTGACTGTAACGCTAATACCACGAAATATCAGCTGAATAACTTGGATTTTTTTTTAATGTGAGGAAAGAGGCGTTTCTGTATCTTCCGATCTTAAGCTTCGTACCATCATCGGAATTTCCTTTAAAGCAACGCAACGGTCTTCCGCGCAGAATTCCATTGAGAAATAATGCCCAGTATCATCATCATTATCATCATCATCGTCGTCGTCGTCGTCGTCGTCGTCGTCGTTGTCGACGAGTCGGGGAAACGTGTGCCAGGTTTTTAAATTGCCCGAGTCTAATAAACGAGAACGCACCGCAGGCTTAGTGCTGCTGGTCAAAACCTCGAATTTATCCTGCATCACCTATCGATATATTATTTTTTTCAGACGTTTCGAGTAACCTTTCAAATATATTAAAACCTAACCGACGTTTCGTCGAGAGGGGAGGAGCGTGAGAGTGAGATTACGAGGATCGACCAGGCACTTGGCCGTTCGTGAATCGTAGGAAAACCATTGCTTCGACCTGAATGGATTTTTGCCGAAATGACATAGAATTTGCCACTATTCTTAAATTGAGTGTAGCCCCTCTTTCCGACCATCCGGCTTCTCTGTAATTGGAGAATTAATTTGGAACTGTGAGTTTTGGGTTAGTGAGAGTGCCACTTTCTCGCACACGAGTCATTATACCGATCTGCGATCAAGGGGATGATTTTTTTATTGTTGTTTAGAGGCGGAGTCTTGGTCCAAGATCGTTTTTATCATTCGCTAGGCACGAGATCGATTTCGGTAAACAATTACAAGTAGAATTTCTTTTCGAACCTTCCGATTAGCCTTATATTTATATCAATCGAATCCCTCGAGATCAATTATACTTGGATGAATGATTGGCTGCAAGTGGATAAGTAAGAGTATACTTAAGCATTGTAACGATTGGCAATTGCTGATGTTTTCGAGTGATCCAATTCCTCGGGTAATGAAACTCGCTAATATTTTCCTGTTGCGTTTCGCGTACACTATACATTCTGTGTTGAGCGCAGAGTCCACATTTCGCTAATGTGAACGAGAATTCTCTCTCCGCTTACAGATCCAGAGAACTTTCTACTGTAAATGTAATTCCGAGAGGCGTGTGTGGTATTGACGAAGTTTGCACAACTCGTTGTCGTTGTCGTCATCATCGTCGTCGTCGTTATTGGCGAGTAGTAATGACATATCCGAATGATATACAGACTGCACTCATTCCTCTGCATGAACGTGGCCACGAGACCGATAAAAATACATTTTTTTAAACTTTATAATATATACTCTTTCGTATTTAATAAGTTGAATGTAAAAGAGCGATTCTCGTAAAGATTGTTAATCATATGATAATATAATTAAAATTTCGCGAAAGAGCTATTTTCAATTTTTATTTTTTGATTATTGAGTGCTCATTCGTCCCTTTGTCCCTGTTCGTTACATTTATCCTTTGACACGAATAAAAAAGTAATACTTGAGACACGTACTATGATAGCCTCATCGATCGTTTTCTAATATTCTAACCTTCGTTAGTGTAATTTCGTAATTCGAAGATTTCGTAATTCGTGAAGATCTATATTTTTTAAAATGCATTTTATGCCACTGCTCTTCAGATATCTTCGATCTTTTCACTGAGAAAAATCTGCTGCGAAAAATGATATTCACAAAAATAGAAATTCCTATTGTTTCATTAATAAAAACTATTTTTTTTTTAATATAAAAAATGTATTATTGCGCTATTTTGTTTGATATTCTGCATTGATCTTTGATTTTTTGATAATTTTTTACCAATCAAAGATACTCGGAAAATCTTATGTCCGTACGATAAAATGTTCTATTGGTATCAACATAAAAATATTTTTCGATGTTATAAAAACAAGAAGAGGAGCCCTTTGATTTCCATAATAAATATCTTTGTACATGCTTCAGTATTCGCGAGGATGATTAAGGGGGACAGAGGTTCATCGAAACATCCAGCTACTGGATATTTGAGTCTTAGCAACTGATGCACTCTTACGTTATTATTAATTTATACTCAAAGTAATTATTGACAGTGGCAGACGATCAATTCCATGTTGGCTACAGATTGAGTGAGTAGTTAGAAGGAGAAGTAATAACATTTTGTCGAGGCTTTCTCCTCTTGCACTCATTTCATCGGTCGTTTTGTAATAAGTGAGGAGAAAGTGATTTTTCCACAATCTGTCAGCTCTTTATGGTTATGCTATATATACGATTGCGAGTAATGGATCAGAATTAAAAAAAAAAAAACTTTGACGAATACAATTTAACCGAAGCCCTGGAACTCTGCTTTCCCGGAAGTATGCAAAATATAACTTGGAGGCTGTTGAATCGTGTACACTTCTATATATGAAATAATAAACGGAATGTTTTTTTTTCCCCATTAGTTCCAAGTTTGTAGTCAGGTTATGATTCACAGTAGACTTTAACAGAGCATATTACGTGCATTTATCGCGACTTCGTAGCTTCGTTAGCGCGCCATGCCATAACAATATCTGCCTCGTTAGTCTACTGCCCTGGCTAATGTAAAGCATTTCATTGACGCAGTTAATTGCGAAAAATCTAGTACATCCGAGTGTTATGAAAACGATCGTATGACGAGGTAAAAAAATTACCTAATACGGTATGTACCTCCCTTCCTTTCGCGAATTGCATACGATTCACGAATAACGAGTGAACGGCAGAGAATAAAAGAGCACGTGGTGACAAATATCGTGGCAAGGAGAACCGGAAGGAGCATTTATATTATCCTCGACATAATTTGTTTCTTATTATTAAACGAACGTCGCGCTTTAATTATAAATTATTACATATTCGGCTTCCTCATCACGAGAGTGGGCAATGCGAAAGCTACAATATTATAATAATCTTCATATAATAATGATAATCCATAATAATAATTAATAAATAAAATGTCTACCCTTCCTCTTCCAATATAACTTTATCTGCATTCTTCGAGATCACCGAGGCTCCGAATTCTCAAGCTTCTCGCACACAAGGACCGCGGGAATAAAAATAAGAGGATCGAAAACAAGGCAATCATGATTCCCTGGAAAGAGAAGAGGACACTGAAGAGTACTTATCTACTCTCTTATTCGTCGGCGTGATTTCGGTTGTCGTGCTCGTTCTATTCTCACGCGGCGCGCGACTCATTCATTTCGTTTTAGTTTTTCAGACTCATTTCTCATTCTCATCTTCTTTGAGCTCGCGCGAATTCGTCCGTCGTTTTATTTGGGAAGTAAGCGTCGAGAAGCACGCACGCGAAAGAGCATCAGAGAAACGACTAGCAAACAACGAGTGTGTCCACCGTAGGTTTCTCCGTTGGCACGCATCATCAGAGCAGCTACAGGGACGAGAGCTCGCCTGTCGTTCCGCGGCCAAAAAGTGAGTGCAGTGGATCGCGCGAGAGTGAAACTTGGTGCACGGGAGGCTCGCTCGGAAATAAGCTTTTTTACCCTCTGGGGAGAGTAGCTCGGGTGGCGAAGTTGGGTCCACTCTGGTTTCAAACTAAAGCTGAGAAGTTGGGAGGACTCGGGCCTTATATACACATATAAAAAAGTTAACGTGAATTTTTCGGGGTACCCTCTACCTACCGCCGGGAGATCGGTAATTGCGGGTCGTTGAAATCGCGTGCGAGCGACGACGACGACGATGGAAAAGAGGAGACAAGGACGACGACGACGACGACTACGACGAGGACGATCGTACGAGGGAACGAGCGTGCGCACCGCACACGCGGTCTCTGTCCATCCAACCGTCGGCCTGTCCTCGTCTCATCTCCAAGAGGCCGAGGGTGTAAGAATGTGCACGTGCCTTTATTTATTTTGCATAATTATCCGGCATTGCGCGGGTTTCTCGTGCCCGTACGAGTTCAGGAGTAAAGATAGCCCCTGGTTAAGTCGCGTAATCCTTCTTCGTCCACCTTCTCCTCTCTCTGTGTCCAATCGAACACACGTTGTTGCATATATTTATACATTTGTGCGCGAGTAAATATATGTTCGGTGCAAAGACGAGCGCATTATGATGATTTCGAGAGCGATCGAATGTTGGTCGACTGGCCGAGTCCAGAGAGGAAATTCAGTTTGTATAAAATATATGACTACTCGAACGATTGTATCGCGATGCTTCGTAGAATTTTTATAAAATCTTTCACACGTGAAATCGAGCCGAAAGTATTAATTAAGGCATCCTTCAAGCGGAGGAATGATGCATCATTCGTTGAATGAGATATGGGGTGAATGTACGTAGAATAATTGAAATTCGAATTCATTTACGTGAGATCGTGGACCTTGGAGTTTATTGTTCGATATTCGATCATTCGTTTTATCGTCGATGCAACTGAATATCAGGTAGATGAATGGGAAAACGTAGATCGATGACGTAGGATTCGCGGAATTTGGTGTACAACTTCTATCACCTATACCAGCGATACCCTGCTATTCCGGGTTTGCCGGTTGTTCTGTGGTCATCTCACGAGCCGTGCCGCCTTTGGATGGATATAAAAATACAGTGGTATACATATATAAGCGCTCGTGTTGGAAATTCGAGCGAACCCGAGTACGAAATTAGTATTCATTAGAGGGTCCACGTGAGATTTTCGACGAGTCACGTGGAAATAATTAAGGTAAGTGAGGGGTCCGCGTGGTTAGACTCTCGCGAGGAGTTTCGGCGAGCGGCCGAGTGAGATAGAAAACTGTGTGCCAGGGCGCCTAATGGCCATTGGCCTCTTCTTTCCCGCCCTCTCTTTCCACGGTCACTATGTCGCTCCTCTTCTTACTGTTCCTCTTCTTCTTCTGCTTCGCGCTCCCATACGGTCCTCGTCTTCTTCGTCGCATCTCTTTCTTCTCATCTCCAACATCTACCTCGTGGTCGAAATCTTTTAAAGATGCCGGTAAGAGACTATGGTCATCGCTCCCTTCATATCCTCTCTCTTTCTCTCTTTCCTCCCCTCTCCCCTCCCTCTCCTTCCCACTCCTCTTCATCACTTCCTCGCACCCTTCGATCATAGAATCGGCGCGTTTCCGAGATATCTCATCACACCCTTAGCACACACACGATCGCAAACATTTCGACTCGCCACTTCAGCAGCTTCTTTCAATACTAGCGAACCTAATTTACATTCGATTCGTCCCTCGATTTAATCCCCTTTATTCCGGCGAATCCTGCGAAGACATGCAAAAAGTGATATAATATTCCTCGGTCAACTATATTCGGATACGGCTAATTTCGTTATTTTGGCAAATTATTTCAGGATCAGGATTAAAGGAATACGCATGATTTACGTTATTCTCTTTTATATTAATTACAACAGTAGATCGGTAGCGTTACATTCGGCATAAATGGGGCATTTCTAAGGTCCTATCGGGGTAGACACGGCCCTTAACGGGGCCTTAGCTGAACCTGATTTGCGCCGGATGTAACGATAGAGACTTTCTACTCTCGATGAAGCCTGGTCGTAACAAAGAACATCGTACATAACACTATTTTAAACTTCATTTAAAACCGATTGACTCAAAGATTCAATAAATAAACATTGAACTATTTATCTCTATTCCCCTCGGACAGTGCTTTGACATTTATAAAAAATCGGATGGTACCGATGTCACGTCCGAAGAACACCACGTGTCTAACCTGTATCTCACTTGATACTCATACCGATGTCTTCTTGTGTTTTATTCTCGCAAATACGTACACGTTTCTGTTTGCCTTTTATTTCGCGACGTATTAATCGCTAAGAATTCACACATTTGTACGGAATTCCCGGTAAGGCACCTGTGATACGCACGCTAGAATGTTACCACGAAGGCTTGTAAACAACTGTACAAAAAGTATACAAAAACCCACGTTATTCTATGTATTGATACGTTGTGTATGTACGCACGGTGTAATAGAGTGGCTCGTAGGGCTCTTTGTATTTTTCCAGGTCGTAGGCCCGCGCGCCTTGATCTATGACATCGGTATGGCACCTGTCCCTTCGTCGAACGTTATAGCATCTTCGCGCTCGGGCACGAGGGCTCGAGACTCGTACAGCCGCCGTTTCACAACTGAACGATGAATTTTATGGCTAGTCTAATGAAGTCGTTTCAAAACTCTCGCCACCCAAAAGAGCCGAGAAACGTGATCTTATCGATGCTTAATTGGGAGAATAGAGAAGAGCGGCGAATTTATCCGACGGTTAGCATAAATAAACATATTACAGTGGATTTAAAATTCCAAGTGATTCAAGAGTTCGGATTAAAGCAACCCCCAATGCCAGAAGATGCCTACTAAATATTTTAAATTAGGGTAGATCGGTATGAAGAATCGGATGCACACGAATAAGTCGTCTAACCGTATATTATATTTATTTGTTGCTCCTGGTCGAACGTGAAGAAATGCCTTAAACTCAAGATACCAGTAGGAGCAATCGAAAGATCCCTTTGCCATCGATCGATTTGATTTCCAATCATCGCATAAGAATCTCTACGTGGTACCTCCTACTCGGTCTTGGACGTACACCCTTCAATTTACACATACGAATTTATGCGGCAGACATCGTAATAAAAATATTATTACAGTGGCTTCGATATTCCGAGTCACATTTAAGAACTTGGAGGAAAATCGCAAAGCCCGAACTTGCTTTACAAATATTTTTGATTCTGGTTGATTACCGTCAAGGCTCTTTCCTACATGAGATTCTCCTGATTATTTTACATTTATTTTTCGTATTTGGTGTAGCATGTAAAAAAATCAAAGTCTCTTGGATCTAGAATTATAGATCGATCGGTACAAATCAGAAATTGCGATTACGATCGATCGATTTGATTTCCAATCATCGTGTACGTCGGAGCAATCGATAGAACCTCCCACTTTTCGCTTGGGAGGTAAACATTACCCTTCGATTTACACTTATCTATACGTACTTTCTTACATACAGTTACCGTACACTGTGTTGTTCAGCATCGTATCGATTACGGCTTACCGACGATACAATCATCATGTAAGAGAAGCACGCGAGGCGAAGAAGATCGAGCAAACTGTGATTTAACGCATGAGGGGTAGTTCGACTCATTTTTACCGAAGAAGGCTCAACCGCAATTTTTTGTTTTCTATAGCTCACGCGCCAGTTTATCTTATCATACCTCGGTACGTCAGTGCATCATCTTGTTAATAATAAAGTTTAGGGCCAAATCACTCGACCACCGGAATCCGCTTCAGCGTTTCATGAGCTTTTACTGCTTCGATCGACTACTTCTTCGGCTTCTTCGTTTCGTCTCCAAATCTTACTTTTTATTATTTACTTCTCGTATCTTATACACTGCTTTTTCCTCTGTTTTACGTAGACTTGGTAGCATTCTCTGTTTCTGCGTTCAGTGTGAAGGAGCTCGTGTGGAAGCACGGAGCAAGAAGAACGATGGAAAGAGTCCCGGACGCTCGTTAGCTCTTGCACCTGTGCGCCCGCCGCCGTAGCTACCGCCTCAAACAACTTAAATTTTTCATTCGTGCACCGGCACTCTCCTCCCTTTTTGATATCCTTCTTCACTCAAACTTCTCTCTTCGACGATTCCCTCGTCACCACGCTCGCACGCACTAAGGTTGACGTTCCATGCTCTAAAAGTCCTGCCGCGGGTCCTACCTCCAACGGGCACACGCCCATGACGAAGGACGAACCGAACGCTCTATATTGTAGGATACGTTGTGGATTTTATAATTCGTTTTTTTTTTTCACAAAGGATGATCAGGTTCACAGGTTGCATGTAGCGACGTCGGCGCTTCAGCTTTTAATCACTTATGTATGAGAGTTCCTTTTTCGAATTACGACTGACCTGCCCTAATTACAAATTGTGTTGCAATATATCAAAGCGTAAGCTATGTCATAAAGTATACAACGTGTTCGTTGATTGAATTTGTACTTCCAGACTCGAATGTGACATCTATATTTTAAGGGGAGACGGAACACTCGTTCCACCGCATCTAATTTTTGGAATACACTTTCTTGTTCTACATTGAAAAATATTGAATGAAATTCGAACAGTGGACTGCGAGAAAGTGAATCTCTCGGGTGACATTGGCAGAATTGTTAAAATTGAAAAAAAAATTACAGATTCATTATCCGTAGTTGAATGTAATGAGAAAATCACTTTTTAAAATGATTTTGGGCACAAAATGAAAAAACTCCATTTGTCACCCAAAAACCAACACAAAAACACACACGGTACAACCATTTCGATTGCGATTTAGTAACAAAAAAGTACCTGAACTTGTTGTTGAACATCGTTAATAATGTCGGAAAGTAAATTTGCGAGACATGGCTGGTAGTTCAGCGTTATGAAGAGGAGGCGAAATATCCATGAGAGTGAAAGAGATAGAAGTAATGTGGTTTCGCTTCGCCTGAATTCCGCGAGAGGCGCTGGTAGTAATTCATATAGCTGTCTCTCTCACGCACTTGTAGAGTCGAAAGCTATTGTTTACAGTTAATGTGATGTGCTACCCCTCGGTCGGTAACAGAAACTAATGCAAATTTTTCTGTCACGATTGATCTTTTAAATAAAGTAGAAGAATAAGTAATTACGCCTTACAATTCTACACTTCACCATTCTCATTTTTTATCCGAATGATCATTCGTGGCGGAAAAATACGCTGTGGGAAAATTCAGCTATCTCTCTCCCATGCATAGCGATCTGAGGGAGAACGACGACATGTAGCACATCGTTTTAAGGTGATGTGCTACGCCTCGGTCGGTAACAAAAACTTTAAAGCAAACTTCTTTGCCTCGAGTGATTATCGAATAAAACAGGAGATCGGGGAACTGCATCTTACAATTCTTCAGGTCACCGTTCTCATTTTTCAAACGAAAAATTAATCGTGGCGGAAAAATTTGCGATGGGAAAATTTTGCTATCTCTCTCGGATGCACGACGATCTGAGAGAGATCGACGACGTGTAGCACATCGTCTTAGACATAGTATTAGCAAATAAAAAAAAATGATATTTCTAGGCCAATACATTTATTACACAGCATTAAGATCGTCGACAAGTTGCATCTAGCATCGATAGATACGGTCATAAATTTGAAATAATACATAAATTGGATGACAGACTTTACTGTTGTCAAATCTCAACCCTGCTTTTCGACCTTTTTTGTTTACAAAGAATCTCAACTCAAGAATTGAGAATTCAACAGGGCGTCTAATGGGAAAACAGCTTTCTCCATACTTGAATCAGATAATTAATTCCATCACGAACACGATCTTGAAATAAGAAGCTCGTCGTATATTTCATATCGGTATATTGAATTAAACTATAGACAAACATCCTAAATCGGCAATAGTCACGAGCGATCGGTCAAACTCACATGTATCTTGTTTACTTAACCGGGCGTATCCCGTGTGATTGGATTAATTTGTGTAACCTATGATTTGTATAATCTATGATTCAATCTACATGATTTGCAATCTACGATGATGCGTAAAAAGCTAAATGTACAACTTGAACGGCTCAGCGAGTCGAGCGATTCCTTTGCGAGAGCTGCGTCAACACTAGACTGAAGTACGAGTGCGTAAGATAAATCTTCCGCGTTGACGGTACAAGATCGTTGTAACTTAGTTCGCTTACTGCTCAATGGCGCTAGATGCGTAAAGAACGTAACGGATTAAATCATCAACTTCAAATAACTTATCTTCAATTAGTAATCTAACAAATCGAATAGATCTATCCCATAAGTCACCATATCTTTTATACTTCGTGAGGGCACCGTCTGAATTTTTTTCTGTGGTTGAGTTGACAGAAAATTTCATACAATTAATCACAGTGCGTATGCTCTGGAAGAATTTGTTGGTTTACCAAATATTGCTTCATTACATATTCGGTTATTAAAAGCTGTCGCTTCTAAAATAATTTTTTGATTTCCCATATTGCTTGATTCCGTATTCGATTATTAAAAGCTGGATTTCATTTGTACCGAAACGTATTGTTACTAATAACGTGAATTTATATTATAGAAATGCAATTAATGTCTCCTGAACGTACAATTTGGATACGTTTCTTTGAATTTTTGAATTGTCTGACTGTATAGTATAATAAATGGCGCGTGCGACTCCTTTTAACGTGAATATCTCAGCAGTCCACCTGTGGTGTCCTTCGAGCAATCAATGAGAGCCCGTGATATCATTTGAAGATGTTCACTACTGTCAAGATACTTTGCGTAATCTCATTATCTGGTCCACTTTGTGCTCTATAACATATGTATACAAACATATACGTAAGTACGGAACATATATATATGACGTACGTACTCGATCTTTTCGATCGCTCTCGCTTTTAAAAGAATTTTTTGATTTCCCACATATTGCTTGATTTTATATTCGATGATTAAAAGCTGGATTTCATTTGTACCGAAACGTATTGTTACTAACAACGTGAATTTATATTATAGAAATGCAACTAATGTGTCCTGAATGCACAATTTGGATACGTTTCTTTGAATTTTTGAATTGTCGGACTGTATAGTATAATAAATGGCGCGTGCGACTCATTTTAACGTGAATATCTCAGCAGTCCACCTGTGGTGTCCTTCGAGCAATCAATGAGAGCCCGTGATATCATTCGCAGATGTTCACCACTGTCAAGATACTTCGCGTAATCTTATTATCTGGTCCACCTTGCGCACTATACCATATGTATACAAAGTTATACGTAAGTACGGAACATATATATATATGACGTACGAACTGGATCTTTTCGATCGCTCTCGCTTTTAATGCGACTACACCAACAAGACGCATATTAAACCGTGAGCGGAGAGCAAAGACGTGTCGAGCAAGTATGTTCGGGTGACTCGCGAGACCCGCACGCTCCAAGTAAAGTAACTCGCTACACCTGTCCACCGCTTCCTCGCGCTTTGTCGAGAGAGCACCGGTCTCCCGCGTCATCGCTTTCCTTGGATACGAAGATACACACGACAAAGAATTCGGTTGCATCTCTACTACAACTGACTCTACCATTCTCGTGTACCAACCATGTACAGCGGTACGAATAAGAACACCATACTAAAACTAAACGGAATACATGCAGAAGGAAAGTGACACGGATCTTCCGCAACCTGTGCTACTACTCTCGGTATATAGTCCCGGTCTTGCGGTATAATTTTGCTTCCAACATTCGAACATCAGACGAACCTGAGAGATCGAGATAAGGCGCGAAATTGTCGAACGTTGGTCAAATCCGCGTGTAGGGAGGGAAAGAACGAAAAGAGGCACGAGGCGGAGAAGGCGATCTACAAGATATAGAGGTGCTAGTGTAAAACTTCTCGAGCAGAAGTCTCGTATCCAGCTTTTAGTAGCCGGACCAGAGCGAGTCTCGAGAGTGAAGCGGGCTCCTCGCGTCGTGGAACACGAAATGAAACTCGTGCACCTGCTCCGCGCCGTTCTCCGTTCCGCGCGTCTCTCTCCGACGCCGCACACCTCTTGCGTCTTTCTCCACCGCCAATCAGCACGTCTCTTTCTTTATGCTGTTTCGATATTATCCGTTCCACTCGAACGTTTCTTTTCTTTCTCACTCTCTCGCGTGGCCCATGACGTTATTTGCTTTCTCTCTCGCTCGTTTGCGCCCGGTAGCCTCTCAAAGCGGACCAACTCGCGCCCATCGCGTGGAATAAAATATAACCACGCGCCTGCCGCCCGCAGAAGCAAAGCCGCTGGTACTTTTTCGCTCCTCGCGCTTACTCAAAACCCTGACAGCAAAAGTACTCTCGATCGCGCGAGTGTCGAGACGCTAGCGCGGATCCGCGAGAAGTCCGTCTTTCGTCTTCGCGACGCGCTTGCCGTATACCAAAGCCCTCAGGGGTACACAAGTCGCTTCTCCCGTTCTTCCTCTCTTATCCAAACCCCACCAAGAACCCTCTTTCAAACGCGTGCCACTAAAGCGAACGAGCGACCGCTACCTCTCGACTTGACGAATACGACGGTAACCACGAAAACCAACACGCGCTTTATATTTACCGTTGCTGAGTCATTGTTGACATCAAGGGACCCGTTTTATTTTTCAGTTACTACGCCTTGTTAGTACAGTGTCCAGTAATTCACTTATCTATAACGTCATCGTAGCTTCAAAACGATGGAACATGCCGTCGTTAATGACGAAATCCGTAATCTATTATTTTTAAGGTTGTTGAACGTTTCCGTACAAAAGAAAATTCGTATGTCACTCGTCTCTTAATTTCGCTAATGTCACGAATTTGTTTTTGTCGAGAAACGGTATCCTTGAAAAAACTGGATCACAGCTTTTCCTGACGACTGGGAACGGGTTGGACGGGAAGACCGTGTATCACATCGCCTTAAAGGCGTGTATAGTTGTAAAAAATATTATGTATTTGGTTTTTCCTTGGAGTCAGTTACATACACACCGCAGAGGCAATAATCTACAATTACTACAATTTATTCATTGCACTCAATTATCTCACTCAACCGGTCGATACATCAAGCAAAGTGCTCCAAGGCACTATATTTCACTGCCAATGTTACTTCCCCGAGTATAATGACTTGTAAATCGATGGAAAGTCATTGGTTATTATTAGATTAGTGACAAGGCAACATTGACATTGATACTACCGCGTGTAACTTTTTTCTACAATTTCTTTCGCGTCTTCAATTAACTTTTATCGCTATTTTAATGATCGATCAACTTACAATTAATATATTGTAGTGCATAATCGCCATCGAAAAGTTATGTGCTTTCCCGATCAATTAAGTGAGTCTTACCATCTGAACCATGCAATTAAGATCACGACAATACATGACTTAGTATAACAAAAGTTCCATCAATAAAAATTTGAAAGTTAATCGTTCTGCAAACGCAGCTGATCCGATTGTTAGGATTTAACAATCACAACTTAGTTAATCTCTTTGTGTTATAAAAAGATCTCGTCACCGTTCATAGACACTCTCAGAAACAACCTGCGTCTCTCTGATCTTTATTATTCTAAATCCACCCTACGAGAACCCTCCCCGACCCGGATTATTACAAGTTCCCCCTGCCCCCACTGTTGGCCTGAAATATTCTATGTTCCCCTTCTCCGCCCCCAGGACTGGATTAGTCTGTCACCCTTGCCTCACTTTCCCTCGAGCCTAATTACGGGAGGTTCAATGATAGAGTTACGGGGAGATGCCAATAATAGCGACAGGAGAGGATTAACGATAGATCGTGAGGGTGAGTGTTCCACGACCCGTACGTCCTCGGTGTTTTTATCATTTTTATTTAACATTGAATGTCTTGCATGTTAACCGTATTTTTAAATTTTGTTTGTAAGTCATAAAGTTTAATAGTTTCAATTATAAGAGTGGTTAAGGGGCAGTTTACATAAAAACTCTCTTTAATTATTATTAAAAATTCGGTTTTGCAACAGCTTTTATCTGATCTTATTAAAAGCTATCGTATAGCAGGTAGATGAATATGACTGGATTGAAGTGGGCGTGATTGGTATATGGTATATCTACCCTCGTATTTTCAGTATAATGTATAGTGTTGTCTCATGTGCGACACCTGCTCTTCGCACAAAGTAAATGACAAATACGTCCATATTCTCGTCCTTGACGAAAAGTGCTGGATGTACAAAATTGCAGCAAACAGCAAGAGTGAGAAAGCGTTTAACCAGTTATAAGCGAATATGTTCTGGGGTATAATTATAGTAATATCGTCTGGCAGCGCACGCCACCTGATTTTCTTTATTCTATAACCTATCGTACACGGAGAAAAATAGTTAATTCGGAGAACAAGCTTCTCCCTAAACGCTTGGGGATATGTTACTTGTGACACATCAAAAAAATATCACCGTAACTACCTCTAATTGCATTCCTCCAACCAGATTCATTGTTACCTGAGATACGTACGTATGAATAACTTCAATGTTCGAGGTGAACACTCGAATTCGTGTACAATTTCGAGTGATCGTTACAACTATATATTATAGTCTCGGATTTTGTGCAATCACGATCGATGAGTTTCTCCAAGATGATGAGCGATGCACAAAACCAATCACTTGGTTATAGTAACCAATCGCAATTTTAATAACAGCTGCAAACGCCAGGAAATGTACGCACAATTGGAATAATGCGCACACCTAATAACGTGCTTCTCGCAATGCATGGTTCGGTTAGTGCTACGAATCGGTTGGTACCAGATACCAATCAACAATGAATCGATTACCAACGGCGTCCATTTTACGTCGTGTGTCTTAAAGAATTACGTGTGTTCTGAGTAAATAACTTCTCGAACTATATTTACTTTTTGTTCGTATGTACATTGTAGAAAATAAAGAAGAAGTAGAAAATGAAAAAAATTTATGATGATTGTTTCCATTGTGATTCGTAAAATAATCAAATGATAATTTACATCCGCCAACGAGTATGCTTCCTTTTCTAACCTAATTTTCCTAGAATTTAATCAATAAAAATGCCCAATCTCGATTGGTTGTACTAACCAACCGGGATAATTGCATTGTTGGAATTATGGTTCGTCGACATTACCACTGAGAAACGAACCAACGAAAATTGGTTGTTATACCCAATCATTTTTCTATCTCATAAATTACCACACGAGTTGATTTGTAGAAAGCGTTTTGTTGACTCTTCCAACCCCCTTTTTCTCTTTGTAGAACATATAATCTGATCGGATACACACGGAAATAAGTTACTGATTGGTACAACCGATTGCACGATTAAATAAGCTCAAGGTCGTTAATCGTTTGCGCTAAAAAATTTGTTGGTTGCCAATCAGCTAAATTTTTTACCCAATCAAATTATTTCCTCGAAGCGCATTATACCATACAGTCGATTGATAGGACGCAGACTTTTTATCTCCAGACTATCCCATGGCCAAAAAGACGGGAGTTATGAATTTATTCACCATGCATACACTGATCATGCATCCTGTAATTGATCCGGATGTAGACATCCGAATATGATTATAGACCGGATGTAGACATCCGAATATGATCCTCTATGAAAAAAAATTGTTTTTGTCAATAAGTATTCAAAAATATATTATTCTTCACATATAACGTCAAAAATAGAATAAATAAAATATACATTTAAGTATATCTGACAAATACATCTCCCACAAATGCATCGTATACGTGAAATATATGTAAAATATATTTTTGCATATTATCTCTTAACAAATGTACATATAATCAGCTGATGTTTAATGATGAGTAATCGCTGATGGAAAAGAAAATTGTTGACGTCCAATTATACCTTCGATGGAAACGTGATCAGGTATAATATATTGGAAGTTATCGACCACAACAATTTAAACAAAGATAATATATTAACATTGAACGTCTGTACGTTGTACAGTCGTAGCGAACGAAAAGAAGAAAAATAAGTAGACGATACATCTAGCAAAGTATATGATTATATACGCGAGAAGATAAACCTTTCTTACACCAGTCAATTGTTTGACAATTACTGTCGAGACCGATACAGTGTTGAACTACATGATAAATGGTATAGAATCCGTTTGTACTCTTTCATTAGACAGGTACATAACCGTTCGTGCTGTAAATGTCTCTCCCCAGCCACGACCTACTCACCTACCAACCGGACTAACCAGAATCTATAAGAGCTGGTTTACTCTCTCTCTCTCTCTGTCTTTTTTTCTCCTTATCTGTCTGCGTGGTACGGTGCATCTATACCATAGGCAACCGGGATCTCTGGGTGTTAAGCCGGTTGCATATTTCGAGGGGCTTATAATTTTTGTGAACATAGATCATTCAAATTGAATTACCATTTTTCAGTTGCGTAGAAGTTATACGAATGCACAAAGAATGTAAGAATAAGAACGTTGTCTAATAAGAAATAAACTCGTCAATAGAGATACGTTGAATGTGAAGTGACAGATTTGACAGTTTGATAAGTGACGCTGATGAAAATACATATATTAATAATATTTATTTTTTAAATATGTCCGTTGGTAAAGCAGTACACGCACCGTGTGGCGTGCATACGGCATCGTCTGTCGAGTCATTGGTGTTTACGATAATACTATACGTCTGTACAGTGTTGTAGTTGTGTAGAATCACGTGTGTGTACGATCGAATAGTATTGAAAATTATAGACGTAGAGTTGGGAGGTGCACGAGTGAAAGTTTTCGAAGGTGTCACTAACGTTTTTTAGGAATTGCTTCATTTTAATGTCTTCATTTATTTATTCATATGATTGATATTAATTCTATTTTCGCTATCCTATGACATTACTTTTATTATTTGTTGAAATATTGAATGAACAATGAATTCTTATCTATGATCGATAGCCGAATTAATGTACAATATTTAAATATCGTATACGTGTTTGTTTCAATCGGTGATTTGTTTTTATCTCATTCGAGGGACTATACATAAGGTAACGAATTCATCGCTGAAATGAATCACTCATTTTTCTACTGACGATATGGATATCTATCTGTATCTCTCAGACCAAAGCATAATAATATTTTTATCAGTTTTTGCGAAGATGAAATAAACATTTTATAATTTTTTATCTTTCACATTTGTGAGATAAAGTATCAAAAGAGGTTGATTTTTCAGTTCGAACTTTGATACCAAAACTGTATTTTATTCATAAAATATAACTAACAATAAGTAAGCTGCGAACTGGAAAAGTGAGCCTCTCGTTAAATTAACAATCTAGCGACATAAAACTAATATATGCCGAGATATTATGTTTCTTACGTACGCGCTAATTAAATATTGCCAAATTCAGTTGACCGTAATGAGTTAAACTGAAATTTTGTAAAGAAACGAACTAACGTTGAGAGGTTTTGGATAATCATTTTGGTGAAGATTGGTAAACGAGTTGATATCTTATATTAATTAAATTATTTAAATATATGACTAATACATAATAAAAGTGATTTTTTGTTTAAGTTGAAAAAGAATGAGACCGCAATGTGTAAGGTTCTATTTATTATCCTCATTTATTACAGTATCTCAGTAACTAACCGATCGAGATATTCCGCAACGAATAACAGAGATTTTTACCTTACCCGTTACCCTTAACACTTTGTCGATAGTATAATAAATAATCGAAGCGAATACCTGGCGAGGTCAACTGCTTACCGCATGATGCATTAATATAAGTCATTAATCCAATACCGAGAGATGGGGACTCGTCGATCTAATGGAGCGCGCGCCACACGATCGACTTTATGGGTCATTGATCGAGAGATCTAGAGTGACTAGACACTTCGGCTTGTATTAATACACCCAAGAGTACAGTGATTGTTTAGCTTTATCATCGAGTACAAATCTACTATAAAATACCGTACGTATTATAATACTACGAGGCAGACACATGCGTCCCTGATCAAGCGAGCGTGTCAACCTACTCAATATTCTATATAGTTATAGGTGGACTGTGTAATATATCCTTTAGAATTAAGCTCTAGTCGTTATATTATCAACGCCATGAGGACACGCAATATTTGAAACAACTTTTGTACACTTTTTTTCTCGCACGATCAAATACCAATCTATTACATAATTTTATATTAAGGTAGTTCTGCTGATACGCTAAAGTCATAGACTCTAAGGACTAAATAATTCCATAACACATGTATGCTGGATTTTGTAATAATAAGTATGAATAATTGGAAGCTTTCACTATGGCGTAATTGTGTGGTGTAGCCGAATTCTCGAATAATTTATAATTATGAATATTGATTTGACTCTGTTCGTGTTATGACTATCATTAGATCGACAAACTGGTCAACAACGTTACAACGTCGTAGCACGCGTCGATTGTATACGATCCAAGAAATGTGATTTCTCGATTTCTGTCGGGGCGTTTTTCAAACTACTCGTTTGTCCACGATACACGTGCTACGTAACATGCGTACAGAACCTGTGACTAAGAAAAATCAGAATGGGAAGTCTCGGTATGGAAAGCTAACATATATTTGGAAATAATATATTTGGAAAATACATAAAGTATGTAATTTAATTAGACATTTTCGCGCTCGAATATATGTCACGTGTAGAAAATTTATTGTTGCATACGAGAGCCATTTGAAAAGTTTCCGGCCTCATCGACATAAAGTAAATGTAAAAAAAAATTCATTTTCATCGTTAATTTGTCTATGACACACTTTCAAAGTTGTCAGCTGACATTGTCTGACAAAAACGGAGAGAATTGAGTATCGCGCAGTGATAAAATTCATTCATTTGAAAGGAAAAAAGACTCAGGAAATTAAAGATTAGTTAGATTCTGTATACGGTGAAGCCTTCTCTTCATTTATAACGATCAAACTTTGGGTGGCCGAGTACAAACGTGGTCGTACGAGCATTTTAGACGAGGAACGTTCCGGGCGCCCGAAAACCGCTACAATTGACGAAATAGTCGATTTAGTGCATCAAACTGTGATGGAAGATCGTCGATTGACTGTTAACGATATTGCTGAGGCTTGTGGGATATCATCCGAACGGGTGCACAAGATTTAACAACAAGATTTGGATATTAGAAAATTATCCACGCGCTGGGTACCGCGCTTGTAGACGATCGACCAAAAGCGTATACGGATGGACATGTGTTCAGTTTTCACGCTTACCAGACACACTCAACTCATGCATACGCTACAGTCACAATCATCTGACGCCTCGCGTCATATGGTATAGCTCGCAGGTATGCTATATCGATTTATCGACCGCGCACTCATGCATATTGTCCATCTGCTCACATCCTCGATCGAAGCTCACTCAAGCGGCCAACGCTGTTAGCGTGGCCCCATCGGCAAGACCACTCATAAGTCTCGCCTTCCATCGCTGACAGCAAATCACAAGCAAGCCGTGACGCACGTCCGTCTTCTTGATACTCTGCCGCGTGGTCGACGGATGTGGCCATTGTTCTCACTCGAGTCGCTCGCTGTACACGTTCCCGCGTAAAGCTCACGGAGATATTCTCTTGTTCTAATCACTCTAGTGCGGATTCATTTCTGTAGTGTAATACATTCTTGGTCAAATCACCCGTGTTTAAACTCAGTGTTAGTGAAACTCACAGCAGATCATCAGAACCACAGAACCAATCACATAAACGTCAACGGCGTGGTTCGCGCGTTGGCTGCACAGACGCCATTCTGCTCAGCACCGATCATCGGCGTCCGGACTCTCATAGACTGCCGTGTGGCACTATTCGAGCTCTACAATCAGACCTTATCACCAGGATCAACCACACGGAATCACCAAGGCAACTCACAGGCCTGAGACCCAATCACCAACAGTACATCAACACGCAGGCCAGACCAATCACAGTAATATATTAAACACAATCAACAGGTATTTTTTCATGCAGCCAATGTTACATACTTTCAATAAACGTTGAATTTATTATTGTTCATTACCGAGTGCTTTTAATTATTTATACTTGTCACCAGGATCCTTAATCTTACTATTCGCATCTGTCACTTGACATGCTATGTGCGAATGCATCAACCCGCTATCCACCAACAGCGTAGTAATACTCAAGTGATACAGGTTCACTGTGCAGAGCACTATATTCATTGTTATTTATTATGTTGTACTCAGTCCCAATAGGCACTTACTCTACGCACTTGTTAATTCATCTCATAGTGCCTTGCCGCATCAGTTAGTGTATATCTTAAAGGTTTTTAACACTTTTGTTGGAACATTATCAAATATTTAGAATATACTCATATTCAACCATCATACATTTTTTGGTCCTTCGAGCCGGATATAATGTACTCATACTCATTAACATACATTTTTTGGTCCTTCGAGCCGGATCCTGGTCAAGTATATAAATTTTATGCCTCGATACTCACATAAATCACCAATCAACACATGTAATACACTACAGATTGCGCAACTCAGCATGCATCGATACAAGACAATGCTCAATAATAATAAAATACTCACCCAAGTGCGCTAATCATTTATTGTAAACCATTCAACAGGCTCAACCAGTTCAAATCATGGCTGACGATCAGAAAGCGCAGTCAGACCAAAGCAAATCCTCGCAGGAAGGCGACTCACATGATGGTGATGTGGAAGCAATCGATGAAGCAACAGTCATTAGCGAGACACTCAATGTACCACCCACGGCACAGAGACCACGCACCAGATCGCCTTCACCAAGCACCAATCAAGCTAACCTCATGGAGTATAAGGTCGCATCACAGCATGCGAGGATAGCAATGATCAACCAGCTACATGATCACCTGCAAAACTCACCAGGCAGCGTTTCTGCAGAACTCACCGGCCAGTTAGAGATTTTAAATCGCACTTGGGACTGTTTTTGTAACGAGCATGATCAAATGGGAGAAACATGTAAACGTGCTTTTCTCACTCACCCGTATGTTACAGAGAAGGTGTACCAATCAGGCTTTGATAGTTACTTCAAGGCACTCACACTCATCCTGCGAAAGAAGGCAATCGCAGCAACTCAAGAGACCATATCAAGCAGAACTGATCAACAGAGTCAACCAAGTCAGCACCGATCAACATTGCCAAAAATAACGTTGCCGGAATTTGACGGTGATTTTACAAAATGGCCGGCATTCAGAGACTTGTTTGCCTCAATGGTGGTCGACAATGACCAAATCAGTGATGTAGAGAAACTACACTATTTAAAGATCAGCCTTAAAGGATCAGCCGCTCAACTGATCTCCAATGTGCCGATCAACAATGATTCGTTCAATTCATCATGGCAAATAATCAAGGACAGATTCAACAACAAGGAAAGACTCATCCTGTCTTATGTTGAGAAACTCCTTAGTAACACTCGACCAGTGGCAAAATCTGCAGCCGCACTCAACACATTAGTTAGCTCAACGAAGGAAATAATCAACGCACTCAACGTTCTCGGAATTGATACAGAATCGTGGAATTATGTATTAATTTTCGTAGTTGCTCAACGCCTTGATACATCCATGCGTGAAGCATGGGAATACAAACGGAGTGCGCACAAGCAGCCAACCTCGTTTGAAGATTTGATGGGATTCATCGAATCCAGAGCGAGGGCTTTAGAAGTCATCCCTATCAACCCTGATCAATCGGCTGACAGAGCCAGCAACATCTCGAAGCACTCAACAAAATCTGCACTTCTGCCAGCAAGACCGGCTCACCATGCGTCCACTCAACCGAGGACACACCAATATCCATGCGATCACTGTGGTGGTTCGCATTACATAGTGAGCTGTGCTAAATTCAGAGAGCTACAACCTGCAGATCGCCACAAAGTTGTGACTGAACACCGACTGTGTTTCAACTGCTTTGGTCATCACAACCTCCACTCGTGCCAATCAACCATCAACTGCAAGACGTGCGGTGCCAAACACCACACGATGATTCATTTGCCATCCACCGCAAGAACCACACCAAAGTCAAATCAACCAAGCACCTCAGCTACACCTGCCACAGCTCATCCAAGCACCAGTTCACGTCAATGAGAAATTGACGTGCCATTTTGCCAACTCATCAACTCACACGGTAGAACAGCAGTTCTACTAGCAACGTGTCAAGCATTACTCATCACATCTTTCGGCACTCACCAAGTCAGATTACTCATTGATCCAGGATCAGAGCTCACCTTCGTCTCAGAACAACTTGTATCGGATCATGGGCTTACTCGTCAACACTCATCAATTCCAGTCATTGGCATTGGAAACACGAGATCAACACAAACCAGAGGTACCACCACATTAACATTACGATCAATTCATTCATCACGTGGTGTTACCATCGCAGCTCAAATACTCAATAAATTGACGAGTACATTGCCTTCAGTCCACACTCAACCACAGCAGTGGCCACACATTTCATCACTGCAATTGGCAGACCCTGACTTCTTAACACCACGGCCAGTAGATATCATCGTCGGGGCTGATTCATACGGGCTCATCATCCAGCCTGGCATCAAGAAACACTCGGACTTCTTACCGATTGCACAATCAACAATCTTTGGGTGGATTATTCTTGGTCCAGTCCCAGAGAATTATTCAACACCAAGCAACTCATACCACATCACAGTAGAATCATCAAACAAGGAAATTCAAGATCTTCTCACGCAGTTCTGGGTTCAAGAAGAAACACCATCGACAATAGATCACAAGCTCACCCCAGACGAAGAAGCGTGTGAAAAGCATTTTCAAACGACTCACACTCGAGACGAAGAAGGACGGTACATCGTGCGAATCCCGCTCAAATCATCACCATCGAGTCTAGGAGACTCAAAACTCACTGCTCAACGATGTCTACAACGACTCATGAAGAAACTCTCAACAAATAATTCATACACCAATTTATACAACTCATTCATGAAAGAGTATGAAGAGTGTGGTCACATGATACGTGTACCATCCTACCACCAGTCAACTCAAATGAGCGAATCTGTTCATGACTATTGTGAAACCGAGACGACCTTGGCACATGATGCAGTAGCATCAGGAGGGTTGAGGGTCTCGGAAGATCAATTGTCAGAACACACTTACGCTCATCCTCCATATTATCTTCCTCATCATGGTGTACTGAAAGAAGATCGAATCACAACAAAGTTGAGAGTTGTCTTCAACGGATCCAGCCCAACGACGTCGCAAGTATCACTCAACGACATCCAGCATGTTGGAGCAAAATGTCAACGTGACATCTCAGACGTGCTCTTATGGATCCGACAGCACAAACTCATCTTTTCAACAGACATCACAAAGATGTACAGACAAATCAAAGTCCACCCGGACGATTGGGATTTGCAACGAATCATATGGCGAGATGACCAACTCAATATGGTGCCATATCACCTAACAACAGTGACGTATGGAACTCGCTCAGCACCATTCTTAGCAATCAGATCATTGCTTCAACTAGTTGAAGACGAAGGTCATCGCTTCCCGCTCACAATTGGACCACTCATGAAAGGCAGATATGTTGATGACATATTTGGAGGAGCTGATCAGCTTGACACACTCATCGAAATCTCAAATCAAGTCACCCAGCTCTGCATGGCGGGCGGGTTGCCTCTAGCAAAATGGCACAGCAACATCGAGCAATTCATCGAGCATATCGACCACCACTCACCATCAAACTCACACTCATTCGAAGATAGCAGTACCAAGTTACTCGGCCTGTCATGGATACCTCGTGAAGACGTATTCAAGTTCCACGCAAAGCCTCCATGCTCAAGTTCCAAGCTCACCAAGAGAATCATCTTGTCTGAAACAGCACAACTCTACGATCCACTCGGGTTTCTCTCACCATTCATCATCAAGGCCAAATCATTATTACAAGAATTATGGCTGGAGAAACTCAGCTGGGACGATCAAGTTTCAGATCAGATACACACCAAGTGGACGTTGCTCAGACAAGAGCTCACTCAAGTCGATGAAATCTCAATTCCACGATGGATTCAACTCACAAGCTCAACACTTGTGGAGTTGCACGGATTCTCCGACGCATCTCAAATAGCAATGGCGGCTGCTATCTATATCAAAACAACAACTCCAGGAGAAGAAACCAAGGTTACACTCATCTGCGCGAAATCAAAAGTAACACCACTCAAGCGACTCTCCATCCCTCGACTCGAGCTCACAGCAGCACTGATCTTAGCAAAGCTCATGAAGTACTTGCAAACAACCTTGGAACTCGCCAACACTCAAACGTTCCTGTGGACTGATTCCTCAGTAACGCTCACCTGGATTAACTCACACCCATCACGGTGGAAGGACTTTGTCAGGAACCGAGTGTCAGCAATTCAAGAACTAACTCCAAACAGCGTATGGAAATTTGTTCCTGGCAAAGACAATCCAGCCGATTGTGCTTCAAGGGGCATCAGCATCTCCCAGCTCCAGAAGCACCTCCTGTGGTGGACAGGACCACAGTGGCTCACAGGCGATCAATGTTCATGGCCAACTCAACACTATCAACAAGACTCACAGACTCATCAGGAAGAGCGACCGGGGCTCGCATTCACAGTGGCAACAAATCAAGCCGTATATCATTGGGAGATGATATACAGACACTCTTCTCTCACTAGACTACTCAGAGTAACCGCAATATGCTTTCGAGTAAGTCAACTCATCAAGAAATTGCCAAACTCAACGCTCTTTAACCCTCTCTCGCCACAAGATATTGAGAGAGCAAGAGTATTTTGGATCAAAGCAACTCAAGCAGCATATTTCTCAACAGAGCTCAAATTGATCACCATAGCTCAACTACCAACAGCTCATCCCTTCAATCGCCTGACTGCCTATATCGATACTCAAGGCATCATTCGGGTTGGAGGAAGATTGACCAACTCACAACTGGAACTTGAGGCAATTCACCCAGCAATACTCCCACGACATTCTCACTTCACTACACTCATCATAGCAGATGCACATCACAAAACCATGCATGGAGGCACTCAACTCACCCTGAACTACACAAGGCAATCGTACTGGATTATTGGTGGTAGAGCTCCTGTACGGTCGCATATACTCAGCTGCATGAAATGTGCTCGACAACGTGGCGTCAGAGCACAACAACTCATGGGTCAATTACCAACCAAGAGAGTCACCCCAGCACGACCATTCTTCTATTCAGGTGTGGACTACGCTGGTCCACTGACCATCAAAACCTGGAAAGGTAGAGGCGCCAAACAACATAAAGGATGGCTGTGCATTTTCGTGTGCTTCGTCACCTCGGCCTTGCATCTGGAGGCCGTGAGTGACTACTCAACTGACTCATTCATCGCTGCATTCAGACGGTTCACTGGACGCAGAGGCATCTGCAACACTCTCTATAGTGATTGCGGCACAAACTTCATAGGAGCAGATGCCATACTCACCAAACTCTTCACTCAAGGTACAACAGAATCACTCTCACTGCATTGCTCACTCACCAGTGATGGAACTACATGGAAGTTCAACCCACCAGCAGCTCCACATATGGGAGGAAAATGGGAAGCAGCAGTCAAATCAGTAAAATATCACCTGAACCGAACAGTAGGAGACATCGCACTCACGTTCGAGGAATTAACTACGTTGCTCATCCAGATCGAAGCAACGCTCAACTCACGACCATTGCAACCACTCACAGAAGACCCTGAAGATACTTCAGCACTCACACCAGCTCACTTTCTCATAGGAGAGCCGCTCACAGCCATACCAGAGCCATCACTCACAGATCTGAACGTTACTAGACTATCACGATGGCAACTAATACAACAAAGGCTTCAATATTTTTGGTCCAAATGGTCAACTCAATATCTCCAGCGCCAACTGTCTACATCGAAATGGCATCATCCATCGAACACCATCAAGGTCGGTTCATTAGTACTGATCACTGATGAGAGGTCTCCACCATCAAAATGGCCTCTCGCCAGAGTCACTCAACTCCATCCAGGAAAGGATGGACTGACCAGGGTAGTGTCACTTAAAACTGCAACAACAACACTCGTTCGACCAATCACCAAGCTCGCCATCTTACCAGCTCAAACTGAATGAAGAACAGATCACATTTAATCATCAACACCGTTGCTGATGGCGGGCGGAATGTTCAGTTTTCACGCTTACCAGACACACTCAACTCATGCATACGCTACAGTCACAATCATCTGACGCCTCGCGTCATATGGTATAGCTCGCAGGTATGCTATATCGATTTATCGACCGCGCACTCATGCATATTGTCCATCTGCTCACATCCTCGATCGAAGCTCACTCAAGCGGCCAACGCTGTTAGCGTGGCCCCATCGGCAAGACCACTCATAAGTCTCGCCTTCCATCGCTGACAGCAAATCACAAGCAAGCCGTGACGCACGTCCGTCTTCTTGATACTCTGCCGCGTGGTCGACGGATGTGGCCATTGTTCTCACTCGAGTCGCTCGCTGTACACGTTCCCGCGTAAAGCTCACGGAGATATTCTCTTGTTCTAATCACTCTAGTGCGGATTCATTTCTGTAGTGTAATACATTCTTGGTCAAATCACCCGTGTTTAAACTCAGTGTTAGTGAAACTCACAGCAGATCATCAGAACCACAGAACCAATCACATAAACGTCAACGGCGTGGTTCGCGCGTTGGCTGCACAGACGCCATTCTGCTCAGCACCGATCATCGGCGTCCGGACTCTCATAGACTGCCGTGTGGCACTATTCGAGCTCTACAATCAGACCTTATCACCAGGATCAACCACACGGAATCACCAAGGCAACTCACAGGCCTGAGACCCAATCACCAACAGTACATCAACACGCAGGCCAGACCAATCACAGTAATATATTAAACACAATCAACAGGTATTTTTTCATGCAGCCAATGTTACATACTTTCAATAAACGTTGAATTTATTATTGTTCATTACCGAGTGCTTTTAATTATTTATACTTGTCACCAGGATCCTTAATCTTACTATTCGCATCTGTCACTTGACATGCTATGTGCGAATGCATCAACCCGCTATCCACCAACAGCGTAGTAATACTCAAGTGATACAGGTTCACTGTGCAGAGCACTATATTCATTGTTATTTATTATGTTGTACTCAGTCCCAATAGGCACTTACTCTACGCACTTGTTAATTCATCTCATAGTGCCTTGCCGCATCAGTTAGTGTATATCTTAAAGGTTTTTAACACTTTTGTTGGAACATTATCAAATATTTAGAATATACTCATATTCAACCATCATACATTTTTTGGTCCTTCGAGCCGGATATAATGTACTCATACTCATTAACATACAACATGTCACGCGAGTATCTTAGCCTGTATCAAAAAAATCGAGCGGAATTTTTGCGGCGAATGATAACCGGCGATGAAACCTGGGTACACCACCATACGTCTGAGACCAAACAACAGTCAATGCAGTGGATTGCGGTGAGGGAACCAATTCCGAAGAAGGCAAAGGTCGTTCTCTCTGCAGGAAAAGTGATGACGACAGTTTTTTGGGATAGCCGTGGAATGATTCTTATCGATTACCTTGCAAAGGGTGAAACGATTAACGGACAGTACTACGCTGCATTGCTCGATAAATTGAAGGCCACAATTGAGAAAAAACGTCCGCATTTGGCCAAGAAAAAAATCCTGTTTCACCAGGATAACGTTTGGGTTCGCACGTGCATGGTCGCAATGTCAAATTGAACGAATTAAAGTTTGCATCGCTTCCGCATCCACCCTATTCGTCAGACTAGCTCCCAGCGACTTTTTCCTGTTTCCTAATTTGAAATAATTTCTCGGGGAAAAAAAATATAAGTGAAATGCTGAGGTGGAAAACGCTGTAAACCAGTATTTTTCAGGTTTAGGCAATCAATTTTTTTCTGACGGTTTAAAAGGATTCCAATCATTGACTCCCGACCCGAGAAGAAGGGGTGTGAAAAAAATATTATTCTCTGATAGCTTTTGTGCTTGCACATGGTTCATTGATATGATAACATACGTATAACGCGGAGCAGCCGGGCGTCCGTTACAACGCGCTGTTGCCAAAATTTCGCGCCATTTTGATATCGTAACGTGTACGTCAACTTGACCTATTACCATGTGCGTTAACGTGAAATAACTCCTCCGAATGTCTCGCGACCACCCTTTTTTTTGACAACAAACATCCGTAATGTTTGACGAACGCGTGATGCATTTTTGATTTTATTAATGTCGTTTCGAAGTATACAAGTAATTGACCTGAATTTGTGATTCGATTCTTCTGTCATAAGGAGACGGATGGGGGAAGGTCCCATACTAAAATATGGTTTTTGGATATTTTAATTCTATTTCCAATGGCCCGTGTTCGAAGTTGAAATTTCGCTAACATCCCGGTAATTACTTAAAATTGAGTATAAAAATAATTGCGGTATCACATTTCAAAACACTTTCACGGCAGAATTACCTTAAAAAGGCTCTGCACGTTTTTAAAAGAAACTTCTTTTCTTCATAAATCAAAGACGAGGTTATGAGGATTATTCCATATTGATGATAACAAATTTTTTTTTAAAGAATAAACAAACAAAATGAACAATGTCTCAGCGTAACGTTATGAGTAAATTAACGGTCTTTTATCTTGCGATTTATGATATTGCCAGTGACTTAAATTTCATGGTCGGCCAAGCGGGTAGTACTATATGAAACCCCCCAACATGAACATTCTTCGGAAGAGCATTGGTAAGTCCACATATAATCGCGATGTATAAATCATAAGAAAATTCATGCAATGTTGAGCAGGACTACAATGTAGAGTGCAAAGTACTCGTACAGTGTATATTTCAAAATTGTATTTCATCGAGATAATTTATGTAGTAAACGTCAGCAGAAGAGTTCAGCTTTCGTCGATTCGACGCAACACGTTAAACATGTCAAATGTTCATCATCATCATAATCATCATCATCATCATCATCATCATCATCATCATCATCATCATCATCATCATCATCATCATCATCATCATCATCATCATCATCATCATCATCATCATCATCATCATTATTATTATTATTATTATTATTATTATTATTATTATTATTATTATTATTATTATTATTATTATTATTATTATTATTATTATTATTATTATTATTATTATTATTATTATTATTATTATTATTATTATTATTATTATTATTATTATTATTATTATTATTATTATTATTATTATTATTATTATTATTATTATTATTATTATTATTATTATTATTATTATTATTATTATTATTATTATTATTATTATTATTATTATTATTATTATTATTATTATTATTATTATTATTATTATTATTATTATTATTATTATTATTATTATTATTATTATTATTATTATTATTATTATTATTATTATTATTATTATTATTATTATTATTATTATTATTATTATTATTATTGTTGTTGTTGTTGTTGTTGTTGTTGTTGTTGTTGTTGTTGTTGTTGTTGTTGTTGTTGTTGTTGTTGTTGTTGTTGTTGTTGTTGTTGTTGTTGCTGCTGTTGTTCTTGTTAATTGCTAATGTACCTATTTCTGAACCTCAATATTTAGTTCCATCATTCAGCAGCTTCCTTTATTTTACTTTCTGATTGATCATAACAGCGGGATACATTGATGCTAAAACAAAGTTGTCTTTTACAATAACTTAAGCTACTAAAAATGATCATATATTGTATAGGTAATGAAGCCAGTTAATTTATTTGGTAAATCAATTGAAATTATTCTAAGAAAGGAAGTGAAAAATGTACTATAAGAGCAAGTTGTTTTTAATTTCAAAAACAATTCAAATGATTTTCTGCTGTAAATGCTACTGTTGCAGACATTATTGTAGTACGATAAGAAAAGTTAATTGATAACAGAAATGTAGAAAATTACATTTTTGCTGTCAATTCACTTTTCTGATACTTATACGCTACTTATTCAATTTAAAATCTATAAGATTAAGGCCTAAATGTACACCGAGAGAAGAGGCTTCATTGATTCGAATAAAACGACAAATTAACATTTTTTTTCATTGAATCCACTAAATATTTATTTGATTCAATGAAAGTAATTACTTAATTTCAATAAACATTTATTTCATAGTACTTACTAAAGATACGATTTCTTTTATTCAAATGAATTATATATTTCAAATAACTGCTTTAAAGAGATATTTATTTGACTGCATCATGCGAGCCGCCGCACGACGGGTGACGTGCTTTGTTTTTTCTAATAATATTGTATCAAGTGCGCAAAATCAACGAAACACTGATTGTTAGATTGTCACCCAAATGGGCAAGTTTCTGAAAGCGGCTGGTATCCGCGAATACGTTACTACGTTCGAAGGTTTGTAATAATTAATGAACATTAAACAGATCGTTGAACCTTTCCCCGGTTAGTACGGCAATCATGCAAAAACATAACCTACAACGTAATCATATCTGATCATCACGACATATCTATAGACATATGTAAAAAAAGTGCCGCGATATGCGAAACGCATTTATTCTCTGACACCAAAATTATTATCATTATAGTATTTGTTTGCTCGTGTGTGTGTGTGTGTGTGTGTGTGTGTGTCACACGCATCGTGCGCGCGATTACCAAGCCAAAAACGCAATAAAACACCGTTTTTTGCAATAACAATTGGTTCATTGTAATGATTCTGTTACTACACCTTAACCTTGACTCCTTGAAAGTAAAATAAAGTAAGAGCAAGCATAAAAAGTGAACATTCCCGATATGGCGGGCACTACAGAATTTGGTGAGATTCACTCGAGAGATTTAAAATGTAGGATTCGAACGAAATGCATCCTGCTATCATTATGAGACTGAGCGACAAATAAAAGTTTCATTGAAGTAAATAAAAATGATTAGTAGGCTTCGATACAATTTTCATTGATTCAATAATTGATTTCAATTTAATAAAAAATAGTATTAACTAAAATATATCTTTTCATTGACCGTAAATAAAAGTTTCATAGTCCAAGATTTCAATGAAATCTCTTTGATTCTTTGATTTTTAAGAGCACAAATAATTCTTTTCTTTTCTAACGGTAAGAAAAATATTTCACATACGATAAATTCAGTTTAACCCTTTGCACTCCAGCCTAGTAGGGCATAGAGGCTTCAATGTCGCAAATACGGCGACAACGGAGTGCAAAGGGTTAATTTTATACAGAATATCGTGTGTCATTAAACGATCATTCAACCATTCGATGATATCTAAGAAAATTATAAAGAAAGTGATCATTAAATGCGTCAATTTTTAGTCGGTCGCTAATAGGAATATTTATCACAGTATGTACCGATAAGAGAACTAGAACTTTCTCCATTCGCGATGGCCAGTCTTCGACGTTTCACGTATTCCTCGTCACGCTGAAAGGGATCCACTGCTAAAGCGATGTACTGCACGTATAAGTCCAGCCAACGAAAACAGAAATAGAAACATAAGCTATAACGCAGTGTAATATAATTCTTGCGATAGTTATCGCTTAAAATGTACTTGACGTTGATGTTTACCATCTTGCAATATAATTATCGCAACACAACGTTACGCAGATGCAGGAAGAGTAAGAGAGGTTCGATGGTTCGGCAACATGTGTAATTTAGGAACGCACAGCGGAATCAGGAAGCGTGCCGTAGTTTCGTGTCTGCTGCATCGATGATTTCACATAAAAGATAATGTTAAAAAGTCCTTGGAGAATCGTAACGTTCGTGATTCTTCTAGACAAGATTTCGATGGCATTGCATGCGATGAAAAGTTCCTTTTACGAAGACTCGTTCTATTATTTATTTTATATTAAAAAAAAAAAAACTGTAAAGTAGAAAAACCTGGGTATTACTCGCAGCGATCACGCAAGTTACATTCCTCGGTTCGACTTGCGTGAGCTGGTCAGGTATTCGACGCACCGAAATTATAATTTCGCCTGGATCAGGAGGTTTTCCCTCTTGGGGTAAATTTAGACGCTGAAACGAAAATTTATTAACTTATACAACTTTTTTGAATCACTAGTTTAGGACCTCGGTGTTCAAGTGGGTGTCGCTGCTGAAAGATCAACGAAAACCATCAGCCACGAAAACCGCTTGAATCAAATCTTTTTGGTATAATGTTAGGTTTAGGAAAGATTAACAATCATTTCTCACATTTTTTATTGTTCACTTGCTCAGTGTTCTATACAGGGTGTATAAAAAAATGTAAAAATGTTAGTTTTCATCAATTTGTTTACAATCCAATTGATACCTGGTTTTGTTTTCTGCAAGTTTATTTAGTTCAGGAATTGGCGTCTGCCGGATAGCGCAAGATGATATAAACCGATGCAAATAGAGCGATAAAATCTCTGGGATACGAGAACTCGTTTGCTTTCCGACTTGTTCTTGCGCATTCGCAGCTTACGTGTAAATACGCATAAGTCGACTGCCGAGATTGCGACGAATACTCTGTACTTATAAATGTTAGTTAATTTACAGCCGGCTAAAGCAGTCGATGTTGTTCTCTCATTTCATACCATGACACCTTGATTATCAATACCGAACGATCGAACGCGTAATTTACATATATTTATATATACCGGTGCATTGCATCGCACAGCTTCCGGACAAGATCTTGCTCCGTGCTTGTCGATATATGGACAAATCGTGCAATTTTTTATTTAATTTATCCTCATCTTCGTATAGAAAAAGAACATTGTATTTTTTTGCCACACTGTGTAGTCGTGGCCGCACGCTCGTAGTATGTTTGCATGGAAAAATAGTAGCTCGCGGCAGTTAAGACTTGCGGACTTGATTTATGAGTTTAACCGGAGGCACAGCACAGTACTCCACTTTACTCAGGAACGATCGATCCCAACTGTATCCTCTTTTTATCTTTATACTTTTATCGTCGTAATTAACGAATTGTGCCTTCTTTATTGGCACTCCATTGGCTGTTAGAGACACACGATACCACAGATTAAAGCAATAGGAATAACAGGCAAAAAACCTAAATGACTATTTATTTCTCGACGGAATCTGACTTCTTCTGAGCGCCGAGCACGTATATTAGTTTTCCTGAAAAGCACATGATTGCTGCTCACGAGAAAACACGATTGCTGCTGTAATAATTTGCTTTGTACATAAAAAAAAATTATTTATGTTGCCTATGGCGGCAATTATTTTAAATGTAATTGATTACGACATTAGTAACAATCGAGGTTCAACTTTTTACCTTCCGTCTTGTAGACTTTATACCTCGTTTTAAACTCATTTATATAATCGAATTTATGTTAAAGTACATAGGAACGGATTATTTTATTCGTACAATTAATAACAAAACATTGATCGATCGAATAATTGTCACCGCTCAAAAATTCTTTTAAATCTTTTTCGACATGTACATCTACATAAATATTTCAATAAATATTTTATATTTTATAAAGTACTTCAGTTGATAACTAATGTAATCTGTGAAATCGAAACTTCGCGATTGACATACTTTAGCTGTGATAATACCGCCACTTCGATAATATTTACTCAATACATGTACTTACGTCTTACACCTGCTATAATTAAATATAAAATAAATTACACCATCTGCACTGTACGCCGTAGTAGCCACAGCATCCACCTTTGAAGTTTCCGAGGATCGATAAAAATTTCGTAACTTTTTAATCGATACACGCGATAATAACTGAGACGAACTTTTTGATACAAGATCGCTTTATACCAATCAGTGGTCGATCGCACGAACAAGAGCGTTAACCACGTATCGAATAAAAGTAAAAGCAATTCGATTTGGTACCTGGACAGTTTCGGTATCGACGAACAAGCAATATCCATAAGTTATTTAATTTTTAACCAGATTCCTCGTCGGCTTCAAACTCTTCAACATTAATGAGACGTAGTACAACGCGTTTGACGTTCTACTTTCCACGCTTACTCGGTCACTCTCTGGACCGACGATGGAGCCGTGGAACTCATACTGGCTCCGAGAACCATTTACGGGCATCGTTCGTCCCAGAACTGGAAGGAGAGTATCCACGTCTGGTTGCTCGATTGTTCCGCATTTATTGGCGTCTTTACCCGGCCACGTGGGCCAAGGTTCTCTCTAACATTTGTGCCATTACGAGAGTGCGAAAGTCACGTCTGCATTAAGAAACCTTCTACTCTCATTCACTCTTAACTCATAACATTTTAACCTGGATGCTGGAGAAGTCCTCCAAGCGAATTCTACGCCGTGCGCTTAGATCGGTTGCCATCAGAATTCATTAAGGCGTTGGCGTGTAAGCGCAATGTAAATTATAAAATTGGTTACGCCAGGTATACTTCAAAGCAATGATGCAATGCCCAAGCGCGAAATCGTTCTGGTATCTTTACGTTCACGTGTATTGAAGTAGTAACGTTACGATAGATGTAACACGCATTTTGCCAATGCATCTGAAAGTATGTATTGAATAAGTGGCTGTGTAAATCGGTAACAAGGTAACAACTACCGCGTGATCAATAGTTCCGACAAAATTCTTAGTACGCGTTCGAACGAATGCTGCTTTGATTTTGTCCACTCAAGGCTTCCTTAATCACAATGTTCTATAGCGAGTGTTGATAAAAAAAATGAACCAGGGAATATAATACACCAATTAAATATGTCTTAGCTTTTACGAATTTTTGTGGATATTCCTAAAAGTAGAAAAAGCAAAGCGGACAATGATTGCAGAAAAATTAAAATAACATTAATTAAAGCTAATGTTATCAGCTGGGTTCAGAATTATATGAGAATTAGATGCAGTTATTGTGCATTTGTATGCCTAACGTAGGACTCTACCAGATTGCCTCATTTGACACTGGAAGAATTATCGAATGTGTAAGTCCGATGTGCGTTCATTGCACCCGAGATATACTTATGAAAAATAAAGCCCCTTCGCAGGTATACCGTGCGTATTAATAAAAAATAATTACGTTACTCCCCCATCCCTCCCTCTGTGATTCGCTATCTTGGAAGTTCGTAATTACGATTGCTCCGACGAAGCACTGCTCACTTGAAGTTGAGTTGAAACGCATATAGCAAGAGTAAAGTAGGACAGGTCCCCTAGCGCGTTGCGATGAAAGTAGGAAGCGGTTGACTCTTGCTCGAGAGTTGAAGTCCACGGACTTCAATTATGTGGTAGTGGATTTACTTCACGAGAACTAACCCCGTTGCGCAGCTAATGAAAGCGCGTGGCAATCGAAACCAGTGAAAAAAAGCAGTCAATCGATACATCGATTAACATTCAGCTCGGAAAAGTACTTTTCTCGATCTGCGTTCGTAACTTATGTTTCTTATATTTCTCTCGCGTAACGTCTGGTTCCTCTTTTATAATCGTTTGACTCTTACATTTTTAGGTTTCCCTCAAGATCGCTCTCACCTTTCTTTCAATTCACCTTAAACAACATCATACGAAATTTAAAAAAAAGATTACGGTGTTATAAATAAAAAATTAATTATTTAATTATTTTTCAATCAATAAATTTATAATTTTAGGGATTTTTAGTCCCTGGTTACATCCTGCTTCTCCATTTCTGCTAAAAGTATCAAAATGTGTTACATAATTAACCTCAACCATCAGCTTTAATGCTTTAAGATAAGAATAATCATTCTCACGCGTAGTCTTAATCAAATTAGTTCTCTATTCTTCCTATCAGTGACTGAAATGACAACATTGAAAGTAAGAAGAAGAGCGCCTCGATGCTGCTGTTAAAAGTAAATTCTTAGCATTTGGCCTCACCCTATCGCTGTAAGAAGTTGGTCCTTCGCAAAATCGTTTCGCGTTGTGATGCAAGTACGGTCGCGCGAAGAATACGTTACTCCCCCGTCCCTCCCTCTGTGATTCGCCATCTTGGAAGTTCGTAATTACGATTGTTCCAGCGAAGCACTGCTCACTTGAAGCTGAGCTGAAGCGTATATGGCAAGAGTAATGTAGGACAGGTCCCCAAACGCGTTGCGATAAAAGTCGGAAGTGGTTGACTCTCGTTCGAGTATTGAAGTCCGTGAAGTCCTTAACTTATACGGTAATGGATTTACTTCACGAGAACTAACCCCGTTGCGCAGCTAATGGAAGCGCATGGTAATCGAAACTAGTGAAAAAAGCAGTCAATCGGTAGATCGATTAACATTCAGCTCGGAAAAGTACTTTTCTTGATCTGCGTTCGTAACTTATGTTTCTTATATTTCTTAAAAAAATATTTCTTTTTTTTTTCATTTTTCTGCTGTACGAGTAAAATAAAAACTTTCTGTAAACTCATTGAATTTCTCTCTCGCTTAATTAATTAAAGTTATAGAAACTATCTCTGTTAATAATGCAATTTGTGGAATTACATATGGAATTGTGATATGTATCCCACTTGTAACATCAAGTATAATGATTGTTTGTAGTTTTATGCAAGTGAGTATTGTCAGAGATAACTTATCTTAGTACATTGGATGTAGCTTATTCAACATTTCCGTGTGACTCGCACATGTTTCTAACATCTGACGGTAGTAAATATTTATGAAAAGCGATCCCTTAACGTTGCTCATCTCGCACTTAACTTCTTTACGCGCTGCACAACTTAGTCTAAATTATGTGAGAGCTAGACATTTGTATATGACGTTTCCCTCCCTCTCTCTCTCTCTCTCTCTCTCTCTCTCTCTCTCTCTCTCTCTCTCTCTCTCTCTCTCTCTCTCTCTTACGTCTTTCTCGTTTTGTCAGCAAGGCCCATAAATAAGGTAACTGTCGCATAATACGACGCGCCAGTTGTTTCCTCGATCTAATTGTTGGTTCTACAATTGAAACTAGCGATTGTCTGGTACATTTACTGCTTGTCCGACGTAACATGTTTGCACGTGGAATAATATAAATAAATAATTACGAGACGACATAATATGTGACATAATATTGTGCGATAATCAATTAGAATGCTGGCGCGACTCCTCGTAACATCCGACAGCCACGATACAAGAAAGAAAAATCATTCTTTGCTGTGGAAAGTTCTATGAATTTTTATTTAACCTTATCGTACGGTCCTTGATCGGTTAGTCTGGTATCAACACTCACGAATCAGTTGCTGCGATGCCATTTGTCGAATTTTCAAACCCTGAACGTTACTTTTTAGCTCACGATAAGTATATTTCATTATATTGGACAACTAGAAGTATAACTTAATCAAAAATAAAATGCTCTTGCCGAAGATATTATCAACGAAAAAGGTACCGTGGAGTGTTAAACATCCCCAAATGACTTCAACACTTTTTAATTTAATCGTTAACGATGAACCGGCGTTTTCTCGTCACTCAAAGTCTCGATGGCGGACCAAACATTTTTTTCCGAACTGGGAAAAACCTATTTTTCTGCTATCTACCGAACAGTAGAGCAAATTAACTCTGCCAAAAATGAAACACCTAAAAGTACCTATCTAGGATTGATAACATAATAATACATAATATTACTTTCACTATACTGAACATTATGTCTTTCGTATCTAGAAAATATTAGTGCAGTTAGTTTGATTAATTGTTTATTACTATGCGGTTAACAGATTATCGATAGTGTCACGTTTCGAAACTCTCCCACAATCCTGCTTTCATTATACATTTCGAAATTGGAGCATTAATCGTCCTGGGGCGTTAGAAAACAAATTTTTTTAAATCCATTCGAATAGAAATTCGAGTGAATTGCGCAATAGCGAAACGCGTAAAGCACAATACACGTTTGCGTATATAGATTGGATAAAATAAATAAATCATGTTTATTGGATCAACATTATCTAAGCATGACGATCGATTTGCGGATCGATCAAACTAAGAACGATCAAGTGCTTAAACTAAATAAGTCCGTGTTGATCATCATGCTTCGTTAGGCACCGTCCAAAACAGCCTTGAGAATTTGGCAGGACACTCCTATGATTGATAGCAACTAGAAAGGTGATATTCAGCGTAGGTAAGAAGATCTATGCGTATTGGTGCACAATACATACGTATATACATACGTATATACATACGCACTGTATCAGAGAGAATGAGAGACTATAATGTTCCAGTGAAAGGTTGCGATTTAGCACTATGCGCGATGTGCTGCGTTAAAGTGACTTAGCGGGGGTTTGCACACGCAAACGTGCTGTGCACAAACATACATTTCTTTCCCGGGTGTACACCATAGGACGGGGTCGAACGGGAACCAACAGCAGGAGCTGGAGGCTACATATATGCCGCTTCTATTTTACGAGATGTTCAGTTTCCGTTTCGACTCGACCTGCAGGGTTCTCATTTTCTTCCTTACAGTTATTCTAACTTAATATATTATAATAATACATGGTAGCACGCGCGAAGAATTAAATATAAACATTAAGTAAATTATTTAAAGAATCAATCGACGTTAAGAATAAAATAAATTGTAAAATGGGATCAATTTTTGCACCACGACCAACGTGGTTCGTTGTCTTCTTTACCGCGTGTCTGACGATATCGTCGGTTAGCGGAAGATACGGTTCACGAGGATGGGGTTCGCAGTTCGGGAGCGCACCGATTCTTGAAAGATTCTCTTGGAAGGTTTTGGATTGGGCATATCCGGACGAGGCAAGCAGAAATACCGCTATTGCGAGCGGAGACTACATACCCGAAAACGCACTACCTGTTGGCATTGAAATTTGGCGGAACAAACTTTTCGTTACCGTACCGAGATGGAAGGATGGTGAGTAATCCCGTACACAATTAAATAATAATACGCGCAATATACGACGACTAATTCGTACGAATGTGCGACAAAGGAAGGCTTTTACGGATGCCGCGTGAACCGGAAACTTGCCGCGTCTCCGGAAGCTTCTTTCTTCACTCTTTGAAAACCTCGTCTGGGTAACTTCCGACGTCGCGATAAAAAAAATTTTTTAAATGTTTGCCAAAAAATGTTGACGCTCCAACGCAGGTATATCACGATGAATGGAATTCACTTCGCGAATCTCGCTCCCGTCCTCAATGGGAAGTTCACTCGCTCGTGCTCCATTTCTTTCTTCCTCATTCTCACTCTCGTTTATGTATTATTTTATTATTATTTTGCTATTACTATAGTCTCGTTGTAATCGTGTATACACGACCTGCAATTCGGCGCACGTTGTCCATTGTCATTCACGCCGAGAATAAATGACGGCATGCTGCTATTTATTTTTCCTTGTCCGAATAGGCGTATTTTTTTTCTTCTTTTCTTTCGAAATTTAAATTCTACTTTACATTGTACCTAATACTATAGTTGTACTATATTCACTACGAGGTTGTAGTAGTAGTCAGTCTTGGCGAATTGAATTTTCAAAAGAGCAAACTTACGTCCCACCTCGCCGAACACACGGTCTCGCTCAATTCACCTACCACCGCTATTGTTTATCACCAGAATCAAGTTTTTGTTTCTCCCTGCGGTCCGTTCTCACTCGGACACCATTCTCTCGCGTAACGTCTGGTTTTTGTTTTATAATCGTTCGACTCTTACATTTATAGGTTTTCCTCAAGATCGCTCTCACCTTTCTTTCAATTCACCTTAAACAATATCATAATTATTTTTTCAATCAATAAATTTAACATTTTAGAGATTTTTAGTCCCTGGTTACATCCTGCTTCTCTATTTCTGCTAAAAGTATCAAAATGTGTTACATAATTAACCTCAACCATCAGCTCTAATGCTTTCTGATAAAAATAATCATTCTCGCGCGTTGTCTTCATTAAATTAGTTCTCTATTCTTCCTATCAGCGAATGAAATGACGACATCGAAAGTAAGAATAAGAGCGCCTCGATGCCGCTGTTAAAGTAAATTCTTAGCATTTGGCCTCATCCTATCGCTGTAAGAAGTTGGCCCTTCGCAAAATCGTTTCGCGTTGTGATGCAAATACGGTCGCGCGAAGAATACCTTCATGATTTCTGGTAGAGACGTTGGTGCCTTCGCGTCTGACCGAAAGATGGTGTCTTCGTAGACGATAAGAGCGAGAGACCGCCATTGCATATATTTCAAGAGAGTATGGTCTCACGTAAATACGGAAACGAGTTTGGCACACCCGGCAATGCGAGAGAAGGCACCGCTTCGTTGCACTTTTATATGTCCCTCGAGTGAAGTAGTTTTTACACCTGTACGCCCAACCGCTCGGTGATCTCCTTTACGACTTACCGAAATTGCCAGGACAAATGAAAGAAGAAGAAGACTTCAGGATTCTTCTTACAGTTGCATTCGAAGTGGAGAACTTATTTTCGTGGACCGTAGGTTACAGGATAATGCAGAGAGCGCGCGTGGGCGCATAAGAAACGCGATCCTCACCCGAGGCAACGTAATAATACACTTGGGCAACTGTAAATAATATAATCAGCCGGAATATATTTGTATCGCGTGTACGAAACTCTTTATAACGGTATTCTTTCCCATGTTTAGTAACAATTGTTATAATATTTGCGTGATTGAAGTGTAGAACAGTGTTTTCTTCTAATTTCTACTGCAATAATTGTGGAAATTAGCGTAAATTGTGATAGTAATTATTTTTTTAATTATCCGTAGCAGCACGGAAATTAGATAGTTTACGTACAAAAGTGTAGCGGTAGCTAACTGATACGTGCTTAAGAATATTTAAACCAAAGATGCAAGAAGGAGAGAATAGAGGGACGGCACTGAAATCGTTAGTTCTCATGCGAAAGAGAAACACCCGCCACACGTGAGTAAGCTAGAAAGCGACAGAAACCAAAGGTTGTTCGACGAATTCCAAAACTAACCATAAATCGCTTTCAAATGTGGAAACGCGCCGTATGAAAGTAGCCGATCGATTAATCATTCACATCGAACAGAAACTGACACCCTGCTAAATAACTAGATCGTTAATTATTAAGAAAAAAAAATCGGCATAATTTTTTTTTTTACAAATCAGCTGAATTGGCAGTTCAATCGAACGGAAACTAGTTTTATTACAAATATCCTTAACTCGTAAGTAGGGTATGTGTAAAGTGTAACGATTTCGATCCACGATTGCAAATAAATTTGCATATAATCGTGTATGCTCGGCAACGTAAGTTCAGATTTCAAATCGATTTCTTGATACATTTAATGATTTTAACAACGCATTCTCGTGATAAAAGAATATAAGGCGATAGCATAGAAAACGGGTTTAAGTATGTGGACCTCGTTATTATCACTCATAAAAGCGAACGAGTATATTTTTAAGATCGGTAATATACCTCTGAAAATGAAGTCACCGAATCTCTCGAGACCAGAGTCAGCTGTGATTACGATCGCGTAGGAGACAACCGGCACGCTCATACAGAATTCGCACTTACGCGAGAAAGAAACGATCCGAGGTTGCTCTGCTATGTCAGCGTCACGTCAGTAATTACGAAGAGCGGAGCACTTTGCAGCGCTGCTGGAGCCCCGAGGAAATTATAGTACGGATATCTGCACGTAGCAAACAAGAGCGAAAGTTAGAGCGGGTAAGATCAAGAGAGAAAAAGATAAGGAAGAGGGGTGTGGAGTGCGGAATCTAGGGGCCGAGACGATGATTTTTCTCTCATTAAAAGTGACGAGACCCTGCGGCCGCTGGAAAATGATCGTTGAAACTTTTACGAGGTAGCGTAAACCATTAACCTCGTACTCTCATGTTAATTCATTTTCTCTTTTATCAATTACGTACAGGTAGTGTTATCTGTACTAGTTTTTCGACGACGCATGCACAAGCTGACCACCTCAGTCCCGCCTCCACCCACACTCCGTACAGTACAACGCACCTACTTTCACAAGTGGACAAATCATTGAACGAAATAAAATGCAATAAATAACCAAACTATTTGTGTTTAACAAATTATATACACTGTCAGATACATTGAGTGACGCGTAAAATTGCCAACTTTTGAATTTATCTTTAACGAAATTGCTTATATTATCGATATAAATTACCATTATATATAGACTTTTACACGAAGAGAACACTTTTGTTAGTTTAAACAAGAGTTTAGCTAGGCTAACGAAATATTTGTTGGTATATGGAATGTCATATCGTGACAGGAAACGCATTTGCTGGGGCACTAAACACTGTCACGAGGAGAGAACAGTTTTGTTATATTAATAACAAATATTTTACTATCAGTAAATACGTTTGCTGTTACTATATGAACAAAATATTTTTTAGTCTGGCTAAACTCCTGTTAATGTAACAAAACGATGCTCTCCGCGTAGAAATCCATATATAATGCTAATTTACATCGATAAAATGAGCAATTTGATTAACGATAAATTCAAAAGTTGGCAATTATACGCGTCACACGATTTGTGGTACGGTGAAAGTAATTTGTTAAACATTGTAATTAGAAACTAATTACGGGGCGTTACGCTTTTTTGTATTTATCTTAAGATAAATAATGTGCAAAGAGAATATATTTATATGAAGCGAATGGAACGTATGGTATTCAGGTTTTTGTCGTGCGATATAGATAAATGTCTTTCGAGCAACTCGTGAAAGCGACAACTGTACCCTTTTGCATACTTCCCGATCGACACTTCCGCTCATCCTCGCGGTGAGAAACCGCGGAACCGGTGTTCCAAAAGGAGAACAGAATTAGAATTGTACAGCATATACGTATATCCGCGTAGAAAATATCATTTTTCAGGCTTTCCGTGGGAAATTGACATGAGCAATTTAGAGTACGTGCCAAGCCTCGCAAAATTACGAGGATAGTACGAGAGTAAATATGCTATTTATGTATTCGCTAGAAAAGCAACGGTTTAAATTGGTTCAAGATTCTATAAGCCTGCTGAACTCACGAGCCATTACGGTGATTGAAGTATAGAAGTAAAGGGTGGTTAAATTTTAAGGGCCGATGTTGATTTTGAATAAAACACAAATTATTTAGGAAATTATTGTCAATTCTTTTTATTATGATAATATGGTATGGTTCAATTATGTATGGAACAAAATATCGGCCAAATGGCCGCCGCGACCTCGGCGGCACACCTCCATCCGATGGTCCAAATTTTCGATGACGCTTAGGCATAATTGAGGTTCTATGCCGTTAATGTGCCGAATTATCTCATCCTTTAGCTCTTGAATTGTTGCTGGCTTATCGACGTACACCTTTTCTTTAAAATAACCCCAAAGAAAGAAGTCCAACGGTGTCAAATCACATGATCTTGGCGGCCAATTGACATCGCCACCACGTGAGATAACACGGCCATTGAATTTGTCGCGCAAAAGAGCCATTGTTTCGTTAGCTGTGTGGCAAGTGGCACCGTCCTGTTGAAACCACATATCGCCTACATCCATATCTTCTAATTCGGGCCATAAAAAGTTCGTTATCATCTCACGATAGCGAACACCATTCACAGTAACTGCCTGACCGGCCTCATTTTGGAAAAAATACGGCCCGATGATGCCGCCAGCACATAAACCGCACCAAACAGTCACTCTTTGTGGGTGCATTGGTTTTTCGACAATCACTCTTGGATTATGATTCGCCCAAATGCGGCAATTCTGCTTATTGACGAATCCACTGAGGTGAAAATGTGCCTCATCACTGAAGATGATTTTCTTCGAAAATTGATCATCCACTGTTGCCATTTCTTGCCACCATTCTGACCATTGACGACGTTTGGAATGGTCAAGAGGCTTTAGTTCTTGAGTCAATTGCACCTTATAAGCGTGTAAATGCAAGTCTTTATGCATAATGTTCATCAACGACGAGCGTGAGAGGTGCAATTGTTGGGCACGACGACGAGTTGAGGTGGACAGCTCTTCAGCCACACTATCGCGAACAGCAGCAATATTTTCTGCAGTACGAGCTTTACGAGCATGCACTGGTGTTTTAATATCTCCTACAGACCCGGTTTGCTCAAATTTTTGCACGATTTTTCCAATTGTACGCACATTTGGACGATTAAATTGACCGAAAAAATCACGAAGTGCACGATATGCATTTTGATTTGAACGCCCATTTTCATAATAAGCCTGAATAACTTTAACGCGTTGCTCGATTGTGTATCTTTCCATGGTTCAAATTGAGTTAGTCTGAAATTGAGAAATGTCAAATGAAATGCAGAAAAAAACTTGACGTTTAGGTGTGGTTCACATTCAACATCGGCCCTTACAATTTAACCACCCTTTACATTCGTTTTACAGGAATTCCAGCAACTCTGAATTACATATCTCTCGACACGAACCGGGGGGGATCCCCAAAATTGACGCCTTATCCCAACTGGGCACAGAACGTGGCTGGGGCTTGTGGTTCCGGACTTACCACAGCGTACAGGTAAAATATTGATAAATTAATATATTTTCAAGTCGAAATTGAAATGATTATTTAAGAAATTGTATATTCCCGTCGTTTGCTTAGAATTCACGCCGACAAGTGTGACAGACTCTGGGTTCTTGACACCGGAACAATAGGAATAGGAAACACGACGGTTCAAGCGTGTCCGTACACTCTCAATGTCTTCGATTTAACAACTGACAAGCTTCTCCGGCAATATCAACTACGGGCTGACGATACCAATCAAGTATGTAACTGGCATTCATTCGTTTTCTCTGACACGTACATCCATAATAAATAATTTTGTGATTTCCGGTAAAGTAAACACAATGAGAAAGCGTAGTGGAAAATTATTACTGAATGAAGACAAAAAAAACAAGATATGTTCATCTGTTTTGTAAACAAAGCGATTACTTTTCGCCAACGTTCGAATGATGCAAAATTGTTACGGACGATAAATTTTCTATCGAGGAAAATTCGTCGTCGTTATGGCAAGCAAACAGGAGCATGTTACGTGACTTCCGCATTGACTGCTCCCTTTGCATCGTCCAGGGCGCTATAACGAGACACGCATTCACATGATTCCTATATTCCCAGAACACATTTATAGCCAACATCGCCGTGGACCTGGGGAAAGGTGGTTGCGATGACGCTTTCGCTTACATGTCCGACGAACTCGGTTACGGTCTGATCGTCTACGACTGGCAAGCAAACACCTCGTGGCGTGTGACACACAGCTATTTCATGCCGGACCCACTTGTCGGTGACTACAACATCGATGGTTTGAATTTCCAATGGGGAGAAGAGGGCATTTTCGGAATGAGCTTGTCACCGATTGCCAATGACGGATTCAGAACTCTGTTCTTCCATCCTCTCAGCAGTAACCGAGAGTTTGCGGTTTCTACAAAAATTCTTAGAGACGAACAACTTTCCATGGATAGTTATCATCAGTTCCAGGTAAGAGGATTCGTTACTTTTATTACATTCTGTTTTCCAATTCATTTAATTATTGATTTATTCTTAACGACGTTCTGTGATTACAGCCTCTTGCCGAAAGATACATGGGTCACTCAACCTCAGAGGTGATGGACGAGAATGGTCTTATGCTTTTCAATCTTCTTGATCAGAACGCCGTTGGTTGTTGGAATTCGTTGCTCCCGTATGGTCCTACGAATCATGCTATCATTGCCAGACACGACGAAGCCTTGATCTTCCCTGCTGACGTTAAGGTACGTTTCAACTGCATTTTACGTATTTTTGCTTTCTAGTGAAAGAACTTTTGTTCACATGAAAAACATTGTTTCTGAGATTTTCATGTTAACGTGTTCAGAATGTGCCAAAATATTTTTTAAATCATATTTGGGAATCAAGTATGCTTGAGTACGTGCGCACGCGCGTGCGTCTCCATGTATGCTTGCGTGCATACGTGTGTGCGTGTGTGTGTATGCGTGCGTTTGAGCTGCTACTTGGCAGTCAAGTGGAACAGGTACGCCTCTATGTTTGTTATAACGCAATAGTTGAAATACCTGTTTAGATTGTAGAGAATATGAGGTGACTGTCTCTTCAAATGTTGAAAATAAATATGTAAAGTAGAACTTTGCACATTCTTTTCTCTTTCTTTTTTGCCCGCAACACACTTATCTTTCTCCGTAAAAAGGAAAAATTGTGGATGAAAAATATAAAGAAGCAATGTGCAAAGTTTTACTTTACAATTTTTTTTTACATTATTTAGCGAATAAATGATAAATTTTTGTTTTAGATCGTACGTGGACTCATATGGGTGATCTCAGATCGTATGTCGAATTTTCTACTGGCCAATCTCAATTATAACGAAGTAAACTTCAGGATATTGACCGTACCAGTGCACGAAGCTATAGCGGGTACCGTTTGTCAGAGCACAACCTGGAAGTATGGGAGTTCCCCTAACTCTCTGTGGTGGGATCGAAGATAATGCCTCGTTCGTGTTTCGAATCCTCCAAATAAATAATTATATTAAAACATGCGAGTACGATTAGATGGAAGCCAATTGGCAGGAGCTTTGTATACGATCAGCTGGAACTTCTGCGTCAGCCAGTCTCTATTGCTTTTCTGCATTATTCTACGATACGACGCTCTAACTGGTCCAAAGAATAATTCGGGAGTCTTGTCTCCGCGTTCAACAATGTGTCCAGCGGTTTTTTTCTTTTTTTTCACCGATTAATTGAAGTAACATGCGATATATTGAAAAAAAAAATTCTCTGTAGCGTTTGGCGTTTAAGGTTCAAATAAATGATGTCTTTTGTTTTTCTTTTCTCGTATCGTTTCTTTTATTTTCCGTCATTCTCACTCACCACTTGGCATTCGAGGCTCGCGATATCTAAATACAATTGGTCGTTTACAACTGGTTCTGCTTGTATCCTTGCCGTATGGTACCCAATACCGAGGACTACTATACAACGCGACTGGAAATGGAACGGAATGGAACAGTCGCGACAAACCAAGTAACATCGAAGGTTACAAGCTCGTCGAACGAGTAGTGCATAACGATTCTGAATTCGAGAGCCTGTACCACTCTCGATATACTATAAAGTGAATCCATTCCATATACCATCACCTTTGCTGGCTTCGTCCCGGCAACCGCAAAATCGATAGTTAACACCGCGTTTTACAAATCCTTCAGTGTTACGGTTTACGGTGAAGTCATGGAATCGGGAGAGAAAGAGAGTAAAAAAGAAGCTGAAGGAAAAAAGAAGTATAGAACTTTACTCATCAATAATTCATGAATTGCGGGCGGAGGCCCTCCTAGAAATAATAACACGGTCGGTTGCAGTGGAGCATACGCAAACTGGGCCTCTTAAGAGTGGACCCTTGAGGCTGCGACGATACAGAATTGATCTTATCCCTACGAATAAACTTGGGTCTCGGATATTGGTACGCTGCGTGGGTATACTCGACTAATCTAACGATGGCCTCGAATTCGACAATTCTTAATGCCAAAGATACAAAAAATATTTGACTTTATACGCGCAGATTCAACGAAATCATCTATTTATCGTCTGTGACTGAAACATCGTACACGACGTGTGAACATTGTTACACATTTCAGCTAGAAGAAATATTTTAAGGTAAGCGTTAATGTTATAACTGTGAAAATGATTACGACATATAAAAATTTATCGACGTATTAACGACGATAAATGTGAAATACAGCGTCGGCAATCTAACCAGTAAAAAAAAAAAGGTAGAAATTAAACTACATTACGCATAACATACAAATACAAGAAAATGAAAGGAATAATTGCGACAGTGTTTCGTTAGCTTTCATTTTGTCCGATCTCGTAAAGTTAACGTTCATTGCTATATATTCAACGATTGCCCATTAAGATACATTGGGATCTAACATAGTTTGTGGTAATTTTATTATTAATGCAAATTCATAAATTACAATAATGATGCTAACGTTGCAACAACGAACTAAAAATTAGAAGCGCACGGGACGAATATTTTCAAATGAAAATTCTCTTCTTTCCGAGTACAATCAAAATAATAATTTTGATCATCGATCAAAGGATGTATCTTTGATATTCTTTTATAAATTAATTTCATCATTCTCTTATAGTGTTTCAACATTTTTCGTACATTCATTCTATGGTTCAACCGATCGTATATATTTTACGAGACAAAATTACGTGCGAATGTCCGTTGATTGATTTTGCGGACAATTTATATTGCTAGTTTAGCCCACGGATAAAAAAAATTATATGATAAGTCCGATGACTGATTTATCGATCGAATAGATTCGATCCCATGGAGCGACCCTAGACGACGCAGTGCGTTTTTGATTGCATCGAGAAACCCGTCGATCATTCGACCAAGCAGAGAGACGCTCGTTAACGTCGGGCGATCGACTCCTTAAGCGGTGTCTCAATCACGTATCTCGAGGCTTCCCTCGTGGCAAAGTCGGTAGAACACGTAGAGTTTTGACTGCGGTTCTACGGCTTTGAGTTCGGCAACAATGGGGGTCCTCCGATATATAACACACCGCGAGGGTCCTAATTTCCAGCGTTTACCGCGTGAAAATGGGGCTGATCGTACTATATACTACAACAATATATAGTTGAGCGTGAATCAGCCCCGCAGGAGCCAGATGGTCGAAACTTCTGGTTGTTCTTCGGTGCCGCGATAGCTGCACCAATATCAAGAGCGAGCGAGCAAGCTCAAGAGCGTGGGGCCGTTAGTTCGGCCCTCGTTTCCGATAATTCGAAGGTAGTCTCGGTAATCGGTACCTGATATACGATCGAACCACGAGAGCATGCGTCGCTTTCTCTCGCACCTTCGAAAATTATCCGTTTCACGCCCACGCTGCTGCCATCGTTTTATAAAATATGGCTACGTACTGCTGTTGCTCCTCTTCAGTTTAATATCTCTTGTCTCTTCTCGTGTTTCTCGTATAATCCACGTGCGCGTCTGTTGTTCCGCCGGACTAGCCTATGGCCACGCTTTGTCGATTTTACCGTGAACGTCCTAACTCGATGGGTTAACGACCGAGATCCAAGTCAAAGACCGCTTGCTATCGATCAAAATATTCTACCAAATAAGAACCACGAACTACGAAAACGTAATGCTTTTTCCGGTAAAACCACTTGGTACGTAATCTGCTTTTGAAATCTTCGCGTTGCACTGATAACCGCAGCTTGAATTTCAAATGTGCAATCATACAAATTCTAAACAATGGTTTTTACATTATTTTACACGCGTCACGTGTTAAAATATACAACTGCGATATTCACGGGTAGATAAAAGTAGGCATTCAGCAAGGATGTCATGTTCGGGTTGGTCGCCGGTCTCGGTTCGATCGATTTTTCAGGGAGCGCGCGAGATATGTCGGCGAACGGACCTCTGGAACCAATATCGTTGGTGAGCTGCCGTGCACGAGGGCTATCGGAGATCGGTGAAGCACGCAGGCTAAGAGATTCAGGCCTAAAATGCTAATTTAAAAGATCGACGGACGCCCCCGTATCGCACCTTCCTAACTGGCGATTAGCGGCTTCGAGTGTCCTCTCTATCTTTGCGAAAAATCGAACGAAACCCGACAGCTTTTGTTTTTATGGATATCACGTAGATATTCCTACGATTTTAGTAAAACTGCGCATACATAATGGTGAAGCAGGGTTCAAAACCGAGCAGACTGTACAAAGTAGTCGAAAGCCCTGAATAAATGAGGAGAAGAAAAAGTATAGAAACGTCAAAAGCACTTAGAGATATAACGGTTGCTATAGTACTTGGATATTAATTTTTTTCATATCGTGACAGCTCGCGATACGTCTAACCGTGTTTCCTCGAGACCGTCGACGAGGTTCAGGCAGCAGAGCGTAATAATGAAATTTAGAAGGAAGCCTCGAGTATTTGGTTCTGACATCGCCCCGGGTCGTCGTAGCCGGTAGAACCTCTCGTCTTTCTCACCTCCTCTCGATGTATTAGGAACCACAACGACGACTAGCGCGCGAGCTCGTTGAGTATAGTTGAAAAAAAGAGAATAAAGCGAAGGTGCGAAGGAAGGGTTGGTCCCTCCCGTTCGCCCAGGGGGTTATTATATTTAAAAAAAATCATACGAAATCACCGGTGCTGATTACAAGGTACGAGGTGGGGTAAAGGCAAAGAACGACGAGTTGGGCTTTCGCTGTGCCTCAAACTGTTTATCCGCAACGGCAAAGCAGCAGGAACAACGCAACTTCGAGCATGAGATTCACACTCGCCTATACTTAGGTTTGTTTTGAATTAACACCTCCCTATAATACTTCACGTGGACGTGCGCGCTCACGGCACGCTTTAACACCTTTTTAAGGCCCTGCCTCTCTTTCGTCTTTTGCTCCTGCTGCTGCTGGTCTCACCGACTACCAATTGCCTACCGCGCATGCTTTTTAAAAAACCCACACAACCCAGCGCTGTTGAATCCCTCTTGCGAAATTCATCTCACACGCGTAATTACGGGGTTTGGAAAATAAGCAGCAGTGGCCACGTTATACTTTTGCAAATCGCGCTTGGACAACTTAAAGGCAAGTAACAAGTCACTCGCATTTTTCAACTCGCGCTAAAAATACTTGAAGAGAGAACTGCCTGTTTTTTTAAGGGGCGCTAACAATAATACTTGAAGAATATTTCACGAGTATACTCCGTTTTATCATACGTCTGCTACTTTCTATGAAACATTAACGAAGAAACCAGAATACATTCTTCTCTTACTTATCGGAGAGCAAGAAATTCAAAACGAACTGTAGGACGCCTGGAGATTAAGTTGGCATTTTTTAACTGCCGGTCTGAAGCGTTATGTGAAACACGTTAAGCCCCAATCGGTATAGACATTCATTTAATGGATTTACTATTTTCATTTCTTATTATCGTACACTTTTACTTATCTCACGGATTCATAATGGCGCGATCACGTATTTTGCAATGAGACGAGCTCCCCACTCACAAGGATTATAACGCGCGGGATGGAGATTCTTCGGTCTCTGCACTTAAACTGGAATATACGTTATCCGAGAGTGGAGGGAAGGTTTCCTCTGACTTTGTTAACAATTCACATTTTCAACCAAAAATATGATTCGATAAGAATTTGAGTAGTTCGGTATAAAGAGCAAAGCGTTTACAAATCTATAAAAAAATCAACGATATCGATCACAGGAAGAGATAGCAATAACATTGATTTTGAATAATAATATTAAAAAGTTATTAATAAATTGTTTAACTAATTATCAGAAAATAATATGTTTTTTTCTTATGAAATAAATTTGTTGATTTTTCCAAATCATAATATTTTCAAATATATTTTCGTCAAATATATGTCGGCAGTCAAGTAGGTGAGACTGTACTGTAACTTTTCTATATTTCATAATGAGTTAAAATAATGGAAAACAGAATAAGTATAAATGACAAGCGCTAAGAATTTATTTTTAAAAATACCAAAATTTTACGATATAAATTTACTGTTTTGTGGTCTGTGCCCAGTGCTTCGTTTCAAATAAGAAATTTGTAAAAGCAGAAAGAAAGCAGCCACAAGCAATAATACGTCTGGAAATTCAGTTATACCTTTCAAACCATGGAAAAAGGAATAAGAAAACGATGGGGAGGACATCTGTGTAGACTTGGCTGAGTCAACTAATATTGAGTAGTAAGAATTTTGAAAAAGCAAATAGCTGCGAAGGATAACGTTACCAAAGAGAGATTCGAGATCGAACGTCGGTAATGTAGCTCTCGTCGCTTCTCTCTGCACTGACTTCTCTGCCTTACCTTATTACGATATTGTAATTATCTTGATCAATGCCCTGCGCGTGCTGCCCCTCGAAAATTGAGACCACAACGGAATTCAACCATCAAGAAACGCGGTAAAACGTCTCACCGTATAAAAATAAATGTTAATGTTATAAAACCTCCTAACGATGTCACCTCGTTCTCTCGACATTGAGGCGCTAACGCTGTACTCTCTTATTTACACCAAGTCAGCACTTTTAAGCCTCCTTTCAAACTACTATTCGAATTTTCTAATGGATATAAATCACGGAGGGAAAATTGCTCTCTATCGGTGTTCAACACTTTTTTATGTCTAAAAACGCGGAAAGTCGCATTAAAATCGGTAGCCGAATATACGATAAACTAATGATTGCAGGTAAAATATGATTCCACGATTCAACAGCCACTCTCCTGAAGTTCAATTATCTTATATTCGTGATGAATATTCACGCACATAACACTCCGGGAGTCGAGTCGCACAGCGTGTCCCGCGCTTTTGCTTCAACCACCTTAACAATCCGGTGACGCTTGTTTAATTAACTTGAAGGAAATGCATCATCAAAATCATTTTAAAAATAATTATAGAATTTAATAACGCCGTCCATTCTATGCACGGAGCTTCAGCAAGTTAACTACACAACTATCTACTCGTCAAATTAATTGTAAAGTAAAAAAATACAATTTACACACATTTATGTATTGATCGAGAGCAATCCATAGTGACCTGTGCAAAATTATGTGTTCTTATTATAAAATAAAAGTATCAGTGAACTATCGATACAAGAAGTCGTGTAAATTTAAAATGTTCGCATTGCTTCCACGTTATTCTCGCTAATCTACGGATGCTTCTCTACGGGGAGTGATTTATCTTAATTTTGACTTTCTCATAGAGGAAGTGATATTAACTTTTTCGATAAATTGAAAATTCGGTAAAATTGCAAATTTCACAAAGATCAAACCGCTTAATCGATCCTCTTAAAATTAAATACCAAGTATCCTCATATCCTAGGCAATTTGTATGCTAAGTTTCAGTTTTGTAGATAAAAATTTACGTAAGTTAGAGTACAAATAGATTTTATTCGAAAAATTACAAAAATTCATGATTCTATAAAATCTAAACGCCTCGATCGATTCTTCCCAAATTCAATAACGAATAACCTTGTTCCCTTGCCTGTTATTGTAAAAAGTTTTAACTCGATAGCTGAATATTTACAAAAGTTAGAGAATATTCCTTCTTCTTTCGAAAAATTCAAACAAACATGAAATGAAACAACCGATAGCGATTTGGACGAAAATTGCAACAAAATGACGGGGATTGCAACCCGATCCGTGTGCAACGTTTCAGGATGTTCGAGTTACCCGTTCTTGAGATACATTAATTGCAATTTTGCAAGTTTATCACACACACACACGCACGAACGGACATTTTTTTCTAAATATGATTTCTCGACGTTTTAAAACTCTTTAAGTATTCTGAAATCAACATTTCGAGAAATTTTTGTTTCACGTTTATTTATTTATACAAAAAACTTAAAAGTTGTACTTTCGTTCCTTGTTTTTAAAAGCGTAATCCACATTGTTCATCTAATGGTTATTTTCGATAGCTCGTTTTGCTTGCCGGAAAGTGATTTAATAATTGATGGCTTTAATTTCTCGATTGATTTCTTTGATTAAAAGATATATTAATTGTACTTTCTACCTTAAGTATTTTTATTTAAACAATTACCTTGACACTTTAAAGTAATATATCAATTTATAAACAATTTATATTTATTAATCGATCGAGTAGACATCTTTTGATAAATACAAAAAGCAATAAAAAATTGTTTAAATGAACCAGCAACACCGTCGATTATCCCTTTAAAATACTTGAGAAAAATGTTCCTGTTCAAACACTGTCATACATCGATAAAAGCAGTTTAAAATAATTCGCCAAATATATCAATTCATTAATAATATTTAGCAATGTTAAAGCAGCATGGAGAATATAGTGCGGGCCACATGGAACGATAGATCTATAAAAAAAAATAAATCCCACATGTTATCTTCATAGCGAGGACGTTGTTTTGATCGAAAGAAAAGAAAAAATGTTTTTAAAAATTTCGGAAACAATTACGACCGATGTCGCTTGGTATTGAGTTTGTCTAGGATTTACAACGGATATTAAATCTTATGACAGTTGCAATATTCAAGGAATAGTTTGTTCGATAATTTTATCAATTTTTAAGCAGAAAAATGTTTACAATGTTTAAACAACCCTAGCGTTTCAAGACTGATGACAAGTGTTCCCGGGTAGCACGGGAACAATTTCCTGTTTCACCCGGGAACATTTACCATCAGTCTTGAAATGCCGGAGAGTTTTGTTCCGTGGTAGAGATGTAAATTGGTAGACTTATAATTCGAGGAGTTTTAATTAGGGTAGCGATGTTCCCGGGGTAGCTTGAATTATAGTCGAGTTATTTTGCGGTAGAAATATTAATTTTGTCGCTTCTAGTAGAGACGTATCACGGTAGAAATCTTTTACGAAATTATATTGTCGTTGAAATATTTTTTGATTGAGAAATAAACGCTAATGTTACACATATTCCTAAATCTTAAGAAAAAAAGCTACACATTGCGTAGATGATTTTAAAACGAATTGGTGTAACGCAGATATAACGAGGTATCAATCATCCCCTTTAAGGGAAGCCGAAACGTACTCAGTGGGTAACTAAATCTGTAAACATCTCACTGTAATGGTGTGTGAGAGAGACAGCTATATGAATTACCACCAGCGTCGGTTGGAGAATTCAAGTGAACTGTACTAGTTCTATCAACAACAAAGTAATTTTTCCATTATACGTAACTGCGGATAATTAATTTGTAAATTTTTTTTTCAATTTTAACAATTCTACGTTTGTCACCCGAAGGGTTCACGTTTTTTGCAGTCTACTGACTGAATTTCATTCAATTCTGTTCATTGTAGAACGAGAAGGTGTGTTCTGGAAAGTAGATGTGGCGGTGTGCGAGGTTTCGATTCCCCTTAAGTGTTATGATTATCGACGGACGTGATGTAATGTAGGAAATGAGTCTGCAATGCCAACTTTTCAATGAGATAAAATATAATTGTAATAATATAATTTCTTTCTTCTTCGTTGATAAATTCAGTTATCACGGGTAGCTGTCTCGATATCGAGTGTTTAAAAAAATAGTATAACGTCGCGATAATGACCATCCACTTGAAACTTTGCTGTGAATATTTGGCTGGTGTTCCGTTACTACTATTTCACAAATTGTACATAAACACTGAATGAAATAACAGCTCGGCAATCTACATAGAATAACGAGTTTCCGTAAGTCAATAAGCGAAAATAGCCGAACGAGAGTAAAGAAATTTCGCAACCGTCGAAAAATTGAACTAACCTTTTTGAATTATTCATATTTCTTCTATAAGCGAGTCGTATACATGCAATGCTATGGCATTGGCACAGTGGTAATGAAGCTAAATGTCAGCACGAAAAAATACCGGATAAAGCAGAAGTGTGAGGAAAAATAAAAACGGCGCATCATCAAAATCCTTCCCTCGTGAACAACCGAGATCGACGCAAATTGAACGAATACTTTCTGACTGACTAATTTTCTTATTCAACCAGTAATATTATTCTGTATTTTGACGACAATTATTTTCTCTTATTAAAAATTGAATAATAAACGATGCCCGATGAATAAGTAAAATTATGAAGAAAAAAAAAAGAAAAAGTGTTTGTGGAAGCAAAGTTCAACAGCGAAAAAATTTCATCGAGAGAGTAAATAAAAATTTGAAAGTAAAAACAAACATAACATCCGGAAATGAGATTCAGATTGCAACTTGGAAAATGCTATGCGAGATTCAAGAAGTTTGCGAAATTCTATATCGATCCGAGAAAGACAAGGATTATAACAATATGTCTGAGGACAGCGTCAGCAGTATCTACGCTGATGCAGGCATACGAATTATTGTCATGAGTTTACGACTACAGAACTTTCATCCTTAGGTGCACTTTCCTCAAGACTGCTGTTATTAATGCCAGAATCTTAATGTCGTTGCGTCAGCAGCTGCCAAGAATATGACCCGAAGTAGTGATCCGGCGCTCTTCTCGGTATGCAATACGAACAAATGAACGATAGCAAATATTGTTCTGATAACGAATGATTCTGCTTTCATTTTGGCAAAGAAAAATAATCGTTGTGTCATTGTTATGAACCCTGCAACAATAATCTGAGAGAATTTATAAAGAAACGGTCAAAATAAGAGTCGTGCTTAATCGTAATCTCTTAGTTATATTTAATCTATCGAGTTGAAACGAAGATAGTTTCTGTTCAATGTGTTTGGAAGCTATAACGTTTTTTTATTCTAACGTAATAACGAGATAGAATTGAAATCAATACTTATATGTATAATAACATGATCAGTATACGTCTATTGAATTGAATCTTTTATTTTCGATACATTCTACACATGGGAAGTGAATAATAATGTTGTTATGTGGCTAAAAAAAAATAGTTTTACCACAAATTATAAGTAAATTAATACAGGAAAATTACAATTCGTTTGTTGGGTTATGTATCGAGTAATCATATATAATATGTGATTGATATAACTTTTGTTGTTTAAAAAAGCTGGACATACCCCAAATTACACTATTGTTATGAAATATTATTTTTGTTTTCAATCGGGATATTGGCAGCTTGTACAACGTTAAGAAATTATTATCAACAACTTTATTTAATTATTCGGAATACAGTGAAATTAATGGTCTGTCTTTTACGTACATAATGTAGATTTAATCACGGAAAATAAAATGTGATGATAATATCACTATTTGCGATTATACCATTTGCATGTTTTTTTATTGCGTAAATTATTTACGTTATTATTTACATATACACATTACACATTACACATTACACATTATTTACACATAATTATTTATTGTATAAAATAGAATTTGAAATTTAAATAGCACACAATTGTTATTTGTCTTTCTCAAACGAATTTATGCTACTGAGAGAATTGATTCCAATAGAACAGATCAAACACCTACATGCAATAATTAATTTTGTTGTTGAAATCTCCACGCAAGTATGCGCTCAGTTAATGAAATTGCTTCGGGTCTTTACTTGGTAATTATAATTTCGCTTTTGCTAGGTTACCGCGAATAAGTTCAGAGAGAGAGAGAGAGAACGGTGTTGCAGATGAATAGTTACCATTATCAAAGTAAAGAACCAATCAAAATAATTTAGCATTTTAAATTCGTTATATACCAAAATTGCTTATATTAACTGAATAGATTAGGATGCAGATTCAGAGAAGAAGTTTACGGGAAGCACGATAGTTTTGAAGCCAATTTCATTTGCCTCAACGCGTTTATTAACTTTTACCGAAAAGTCGTACTTCATACGATGCAATTACCTTTTGTTTTGTCCTAACTTCTACTCGTATTCTCGTACGTGTCTCCCTGTTTCCCAACCTGTTGGGTGCCATATCGAGCATGAAAGGCATGCCAGCTTATTAATTAAACGAAAACGCTTTTGTAACGAGCGTAAGTAGGTACAAGAATGTTAGAATTTGTGAGCGTGGGAGATGCGGAATACAACTCGAGCAGCGTATAAGATGCGTGATAGTGATGTACCACGTCGCTTCGGTAGAAATAAAAGAGGAATATAACTTTTTTTTATTTCATTCAATGTTCCGACATCTTCTCGACTTAAAACTTGTAACATGAAAGCTCATGGCAGTCAGTATGAACAATTTTGCACCGAAAATGTCAAAGCAGTTATATATCAAGATCAACATGTTTTTTCTTCACATCAAGATCGTTGATTTTAGCACATTAGTTTCTGATTTTTATCCGAAACAACACTGTATCTTTACATCATAGTCCAAAAACATAGAACTTGACACTGAAAAAAGAATTTATTTAATATTAACAAATCTAGAGTTGGATATAGCGAAATAAATGCTTCGTTATGTTATAACATTTTAGTTACGCTTAATAATATTGTTTCAAGTTAAAAAAAACTAAAAAAATATTTGCTTACAATTAAAAAATCTTATTCTCCTCAACTCTAATTTAGTTTAAATAATTAAACATTTATTTCGTCATATTTAACTGTAGATTTGTTGAACATTTAATAATTTTTTTTCTCCGATAATCGTGCTGTGTAAGCGATGTTACGAGTTATATGTTTCCTGTCAAGTCTACAATGTGTAAGCAAGTATATCCGCTTCTGGTAAACGCTAACAAAAATCCCGTGGAGTTCAGTCGACTGCGAAATTGTCAATGCGGAAGGACGAATGTGATGAAAGTAATCACACGGATGCCCCTTGCGCCATTCGGTTATCCGTTGCGATATAGTGTACAACAGGACTAAAAGAAATATACGAGTACCTATGTAACTTGCACCATTGGTGCATCGCCATGGCGTCGGTGTATCGTGGACATATCCGATCGATCTCCACGGTCTACCGGAGAGCACACGTATTGCTCTGGAAAGCCTCGTTTCCAATTTGTTCAATCAACGAGCGAGGAAATACATTGTTCTTTCTCAACATTACAATAAATTCTGGTTCCAAGTGGTTGAACTCTAAAAAGTATCTATCGGTCATTGTTTTTGTATCATTATATCACCGATATTATTAACTTTTTGTTTTTAAAGATACGTCTGGAACGATATATTTACAAGAAGTTAAGTTTAGCTAATATTTAGCTCGGGAAATTAATCATTTGGAAATAAAGATTAAAGTCGAATTTGATTGCTTCGTTAGTTGTTAATGAATGGACGAAGCAAACAGATTTGACAAAGATGGGAGGATTCGATTTATTTGTGATTTACTCGCACTGAGAGCATCGATAACATAGGAAACTAGACAGCACTTCGCTCAGACAAAAACCTGTGTTTAAATCAAACTTGTGAATTGGGTCATTCCAGATCCATCAAGTTAAATTAACTTAAATAAATAAATAAATAAAACCATTTCAATCTCAAATAACGAAAAGTATTTATTGGCTTTATTATATTTAATAACGTTGATTTAAAACAGAGATTTTTAGGATCAGTTCGAAATATATATTGAAAAAAATCCTTTTTTTTTTAATATCAGTTTGCCCTGTTTACTATTTCATTGAATTTTTGTACCACACATTTTTATGAAATTCGACATTCGATACTACGCAGAAATAATTACAAGGTAACCCGGATTTTGTATTCGAATCAAATACCGTACAGACATGCTTTTCTAATATGTTCCCATATCGATTATATGTACCATGTGCATGATGCCATGTGGATCTTCCCGAAGGCTATCGCGTGTGGATTTTGTTACGTATTTACCTAACAGTTCGTAACGTTCGTAACAACGCGAGGTAGCACAGTGAAAAGATATTGTGGATCGGTGAAAAAATAAATTGACAAGCAGGCAAAGTTAACAATAAAAATTAAGTGTTTATTGTAGCAAGTGATAGGAATGCAAAGCAAACAGAGGAAGCGTAACGGTAATGTAATAGATTCTGCCTCATTTCAGGAGTACCGAGAGGTATGTCCTCCTTACAGATGACAGTGGAGGGTACATGAGTTCGTAGGACCCGGGTATGTAGCAAATTATATATTCGAAACGAGAACGACTGTAGCGCGAACATATTTTAAATACAAATTGTGCCATTCTCTTGGTATCTGTACAAAAAAAAACAAAGTAAAATATTAGTAAACAGAGGAAGCGTAACGGTAACGTAATAGATTCTGTCTCATTTCAAGAGTACCGAGAGCCATGTCCTCCTTACATATGACAGTTTATGGTGCATGAGTCCGTAGGACCCAAGATTGTAGCAAATTGTATAGTCGACACGAGAACGACTGTAGCGTTAACATATTTTTTATAAAAATGTGCCATTCTCTCGGTAGCCGTACAAAAAACAAAGTAAAATTTCTACTGCAATACAAAGGAATAGTTTTATCCGGCATAGTGTTGTACGTGCGTTAAAGTAATCCTGTCGCCGCAGGCTAGTCGTACCACTGCTTATGCTTAATACTTATACTTATTTCTATTTTTTACACTCGTAGAAATAACAATTTTTAATAAATAAATTATTCCATGTGTAAATCATTCATCGAATGTTTGCATATAATTAGGAAAGAAATAGTTATTACAACGATTCGCGTAGTATTCCTCGGTTGCTATTTGGCAACGTTGGTTCTATTTGTATCTTTCTCTATTCGACAACGCGGGCTTAACCTCTTCGATGTCAATGTGTCAAAATTGTAAAGAGAATGTCGACTTCTGAAAAAACAAAACATTGAAATATGTAAAGATGTTGGAACGGGTGGAATAGGGTTAAGGCGAGACGAAACCTCCATAATTACACAGATGTGCTGCTTCTCTTTCACTCCGCCGTGAGCGCCATGTTAACCTATCTCTTTAGCACTCATAGGTGAATACAGAGGTTTTACCTCGCCTTAAGCTACAGCCAACCGATGCGGTGTTGCCATGTTACATCATTGTAGCTACATGACGTAGAAGCGTAGTAAACGCGATGCCGGAAGCTCAAGTTAAATTCAATATAACGTATAAAATAGGCCGATAATCGAATTTCTGTCCGGATACTTTGAATTGCTACAGGTTAAAAGTATGTAAATCTGATTTTTTAAAAACATCTTATGAATTTTTACTGATATATACATTTTTGTAGCGACCGGAAATTGGATTTTTCTACGTCACTTCGGGATTCCGTCACTAAAAACTCCTACTTTTAATAATTTTTTTCTCTCCAATTAGATCGATAACCGACTCTTAATTTTCGTAGGAAGAATAAATAATATATTAATAAGCACAGTAAACAATTTTTTTATGTAAATCCGATGGACTGAGCCACCACGACAGGATTATCTTAATGGATTGCAGTGGCGCGGATGCAGCCTCGAGGTCCCTAGCGGGATTGTGTGACCCAAAATTTGATTGGTAATTCTAAACTGGTAAAGTCGAAAAATTCGTCTCAAGTATTGACTGGTAACCAATTTTTCCAGCATTGGACTGAAGCAATTTTGGTTGAACTTTACATAAAAAGTCGCTACCAATCAAAATTGGAGACGATTTTTTCGACTTTACCAGTTTGCAAAATCGCACAACCCGCTAGGGGTGTGATGGATTATCCGAATGAAACGACTCAAAACGCTCGAGGTCTATTTTCTCAAGAAAAATGTTCTCTCAAAAAAAATGTTCTCTCGCTCTCACAACTCTAATGAATATTTTGCAATTAATTTGCAAATTCAAGTCTTCACTCGAGGCGTTCTTTCAAGCGAGCTTTAAGGAGCGTCTTCAAACAAGCGACACACTGATGGGTGTCACGATGATAATTCGCGTGAAATAAAATGTTACGCGACAAACGCGTATCCAGAAGATGACGAGAAAATGTGATATCCTATTTATTTAATCGGTTTATCTTTCTTACCCTCTAAAATTCTATTTACTATATACACTTCGTTATAATGTCTCTAAGATATACCGTCTGCGATATGAACCCAGAATAAGGTACGGGGCTCCCATGGCTACGGTATCTTTCTCTATTTGTATAACTCGTTAACTCGATTTCATCCCCTCCGTAAAACCATGAAATGATAGAGCTGACGCGCGTAAACGCAAATGCCACGAGATTCATGGTAATATAGAAAATTCCTATTTTCCAAGGCTTGATGGAAAATTCAGGACTGTGTGCTTTCGAATATTAGAATTCGGATATAAGGTAGAGTGTACGTAGCATGATAATGCGGTAAAGATAATTTTTATAAAAGCAGTGATTGGAGTTTCCTAGGAAATTCTGATTCGCGGTAATTGGAATTTCAATTCCTCAGTTTGTTTATAACAAAGTGGATATCCGTCGCGGAAATATTGACATATAATAATCATTTGATTGGCGAAAAGTGATAGAGATCGAGTACGCTCTTACCAAAGCTCTGTGGAACTCAAGTAATCTTCATTTAAAGAGACAGCAAAAGTTAATATTGGATCGTTACGAGTCCTCGGGCTAAAAATATGAAGTTCGGAGAGGCTGGGAGTAACAGAAGAATTTGTGAGGTATGTATGGCAGGTCGGTAGAACGTAGTGTGCACTTATTGAAACAGCTGGTGAGAATTTACTTTCAGAGTAGGTTTCCGGAACTTATATACGAGGTAGGAGCTTTGTAGAAAATGAGGTACAGCCCGATCGCGTTTCGGTAAACGTTTGTGGAAAAAGCTGGAGGAAAGATGCGAGCTTGAGATCGGTCTTTGCACTTTCCGTGGTCACGTATAGAGCTATATAGGTGAATTTCTCGAGGGAGGGTGGGAGGGAGGAGAAGGAGGCACAACTGCACTCTACGGTAGCAGCAAACTCCTTGCAGCATGGAGAGATTATTCTTTTTCTTAGTGCATTCTCGTACTCCTGGAACAACCTGAGTGGAGTAGTCACGTACGCATGAGAAGCTTAACAAAGTGCAGCTTCAATGTATACGAGTCAACGTCTAGGGCGGAACGTTTATGGACAGAATCCGTTCGATAGATACGACTTCACGATAAAGTGGGATTGACGACGACGCTAAACGAGATTTCTCCCGCATCGTTTTTATTTCAACGCCTTTTTTACTCTTTTAACTCATGCTCAACTGTTTCCTTCATGAACTTTGATGTTGCAAGTATCAAAACGGAATGCGAAGGCAAGCGGCAGAAGAATAATAAATTGTGAAATACCGGATTTTCCGATTGATGAAGTATCTCTGTCGATCGAGTCGTATATTGACTTCCATCAAACTGTAAAATAACTTTTCAACCTTCGTCTACGCATCTCTGGGTCCAAGTGACTCGGGTAAAAAATTCAATTGGCTGCTGCTTCTGAGTGGCTTGCATTGATCAACTCTAATTGGGGGTGGAGTCAAAAAGTATGGACCTTCATCTAACGATCACTGCATATAGTGACAGTTCAATTTTTACATAGCACAGGGTATGGCAGAAATAGTGATCCATAAATGGTTGTCGGAACAAATATATTTTCAATATTTTATTATAATTGAAATATTGTCGCAACATTATTTCAACAAACATTATAATACAACAAAACTATTTATCGGACAGTTACAATTTTTATTTTGTCAATTATTGTTGAAAATTACGATATTTGAATGACTAAAAATATATTAGAATTCCGTTGAAATGATTGAAATGAAATGATCAATGATTCTTGTTTAATATCTCGAATCATTTATTACGACATATTTCATGTTTCAAAGATAAATTTAAAGAAAAAGGACATTTTTAACGAAGGTAACTAAAAAATTCTATCGATTGTGTTTTTCTTACTTCTTGTTCAATCCTCGGCGGATTATGAAATCGTACGAATAATGTCAACAGATCGGTACCTACATCATTCGTCAGTTTTATCTTGTGTAACCCTACATTTTAAACTAACTGAGCATTTTCTAAGAGGTTGGACCAAAACATAACGAAACAATGTTAAAATGGAACGTTAACCTTCTGAAGCATAGTGTTCTACTATAGTATGACATTTATTTCAATTTGCTTTGATTTTTACATGTTTTTAACGCATGACGACGATTGCAAACGCAGATTTAGGTTCCGTGGAGATCGATTAAGGTAAACCAAAGACGAAACCGTTATGGCAAACAAAAATGCAAAAAGTAACTTGATTTTGTTGTAACTCGATACACCGAAGGAAGAAGGAATAAAAAATTTTTAAATAATAAATTGGACTAAGAGGCAAAAAGTGATTTGAATAAAATCATCCACATCAAGTCACTTTTTGCCATTTTGATGGGTAGGCAACTCGTAGATCAAAGGTTCGAAATGTATGTCATATTTATATTTCATAACTATTAACAAATCTGAAGTCGTTTTAACTATATTGAATCGCGTTGACGTAAATCGTTCTTTATTAATAATAAAGAACGAAAGAGTTACGAGAAACAATTTGCTCAAATAAATCGTTCGTTTGACGAAAGCGCCTTCGGTATAAGATTTAATTATAAAAACACCAATATTTATTACTGTTAATAAATGTTGTAATACTTAACAAATATTTTAGATAACGGGACAATTAAATATATTTAGTTATAGCGAATAAACTCTTTTCTCAGTGTATGTGAACACAAATGTATTCGTCACTTCTAAGCACGATCCTATTCAAACTAAAGATACCTCAACGTTACCCATTCAAATAATTACAATTTTTTGAACGTATCATTACAACATTTTTCTTTATAAAGTTATTGTTTTCCTCTTTTCAAAACACTATACTTACTTTTTAATTGTTTTTAAATTAATTAACGGTCTAACTATATTATGAAACTGCCTCAACGAAAGACCATTTTTAAGGCTGAATACCTTTGTCGAAGCAGAGCCCGGGTCTGAGTCTAGTGACACCTAGATCCCTACATTATCGACATTTTCTTGGTTGAATCGAATTCTTTTATCGTATTCTACTCTGATTGCCTCATCAATCCTTTAAGATCTAATAAAACAACCAGACACGACGATTTTTTATTCTAAAAAAATTGTAAAACTTCTCACTTTTGAGTTTAGACTTTTTTTTCATAAAGTTATGATTTTTAGAAGAAAAAAAACTGGTTCTTCCTTTTTTTCAATACATTCTATCTACATCTATGAACATACATTTTTTCGTTATTATTAAAACCTTTATTAATTGAACCTTTGGAATCTATAATAGATTCTGGCGTTGGATTAAAAAACAAAACACATTAATTATTTGTTAAGATTTGTTCAATCTAGAGTCATTCGTAAAAGTATTGGGTCATTTAGACTCAATGATATAGAATCATGAACATTCGAGATTCGAAGCAATCGTTATTTAAACCATCAATTATAGAATATCAATGAAAAAAATATTAAATTTGCCAAAAGTTAACTTCCTCAAATCCCTGCTAACCACATCTACCGAATTATGTTTCTTCGTATGTTATCGATTTTTACGTAATTTCCTACAATAACTTGTATGAACTACATGTTATTGTAGTTCCTGTAATTATATCTTCCTCTAATATCATGAAAGACATGATATCTTGTAGGAATTACATGATATTGTAGATTTTTTATTTATCGTCAACATTTTGTCTAATTTGTTATCATTTTGTTATTATCAGAAAATTGTCACTGTATTCGTTCAATTGATAAAAATGTCATGATATTAACATTAGCTCTATCAAGAACGACAAAGTCACGTAAAGTCAGAAGCGCAGATGCAAATTCGCAGAATCAAATCAATGGTGCCGGTGATCATGCATCACGAAACGGTCAATGTTGGTCAACAGATAATCGAGAATATTAACGTATCGACTATACACGTCGCGCATTGAGAAATCTCTAACTTGATCATTAATTAATTCCGCCCTACGTTTAGGAACCAACGCGTTTAACAGGGCAACCTAGAAACCTTCAAACTACACGCTTGTGTACGAAATGCCATATACCGCGCTTCTCGATTCGGATGCATTTGGTTATACGGATTCAGCGAGAGGTGAATCCGTGTCTGAATCCGTAATCCGTGCACGCTGTTGAGGATTTCTCGCGTCCGACATATATAAGTGATAGGGCAAACGTGTCTAGAATTCTGATATCGTTTGGCAGACCATCCGTGCGACTGCTTGTGTGCCCCAGTATCAAAATTCTCGAGTTATCGTTGGACATTTGTTTTGTTCTCTCATTTTAAACCTTCCACTCTTTCGTTATATCGCTACTTATGCATCTCACCTTAAAAAAGAAATACGCGCAGCAAGCACAAGTTATACTTGCGACAGAAATGATATACTTATTCAATGAACATCTATGAAGATATTGGGTCTATGTCCGGTCGGTATAGGATCGATATTTTTTGCGAAACACAACTCAGGGTGCGAGATACGTGATCGCGATTCAAAGCGCGGGAATGAGAGGCTTAATTCATATCATTATAAATATCTAATTGGATGAACCAATTAAATATAAATTGATTAAGCAAATAGATTCGATGGTTATTTAACAAAGAAACTGTGAAAAAAATGCAGAATTCGAATTAGGCCTTTCATTCCCGCGCTTAGAATCGCGATCACGTATCTCGCACCTTTGTTAAAGAAGTGCCGAATGTAATTGCTTAATAAATTTTTATTTAATCGGTTTAAGCAATTAAACCTGATATTTATAATGATTCGCAAATCCGGAATTTGAATTAGGTCTCTCATTCCCGCGCTTAGAATCGCAATCACGTATCTCGCACCCTGAATTGTATATTGTAAAAAATATCCATCCTACTGACCGGACATAGCGATGCTATTTCTATATAAATATTATACTTACACGATCGCTTGCCTAGAATTACTATGCTTGTTCAAAGAATATTCTATTCTCTTCTCAGAGCTAAAAACATTTATTCTTATAGCAACAATAAAGTATTCTTGTTGAAGAATGCAAATGATACGTTTAAAAAAAATATTGTATTTTAATTTAGTATATAAATGCGTAGATCCAATAGAAAAATGATTGAATTAAAAATAACGCTAGGTTCACGCTCATCATTGGAAAACAAGTGATAAGGATAAATGCTTGAATCTTTTACTATCAAATCGATAACAGCAACTTGAGATACACGGAATTAAAATGGAGAATACGTTTTTCTCTGAGACATGTTTATGTTAAACATTATTTATCATAACATATAACGAAATGTAACGTTGTTCTCGCTATCCGGACTCATGACATATAATGATAGGACAATTATGCTATGACATATTGATACATGCAGACATTCTTTTAATTATAACAAAACGTAACGTACTTCTCGCTATCCGGACTCGTCGGAAAGTGACTAGGATTGAGCATAATAAATTTGCAGTATCTTACATATTGACACTTGGTTTTTATCGTGACGTGATAGACACGAGAGTAATCATTAAAATGTACGGTATTATACATACGAGTACGGGACGTCGACTGACTCCGTTTTATACTTATTTTAGTAAAATTTGATTCATTTGGGACGATGTACAGATGCAGCGTGTACAACGTTTTTGTCGCGTAGATATTGCACATAGAAGTTTGCCGCTAAATATTTTCGCCACGAATCATAAAGAATTTTTCTGTGTCGACATGGTTACTTTATAGAGTTTTGTCGTGTCGGACTTTTAATACGGAAAAATACGTCGTGATAGTTACCGCTGTGGATAGTTTCTCCCCGTTGATTTCACGTCGTGTTCTACTTCATCGTACTGAATTGAATATGTATAGCAAGCATCTGTCTAGAATTGATCGTGTAGAGATAGATTCTGTAGAAACGAGATTCTATCCCACAAACACGTGGTTCCGGTTTCTACAACGTGGAGCTCCTGTTCTAGCCGACATTTGTGGTGCACCGCTCGCTACATCTCTCGTCGCTGTTTAAATGAAGGAGAGCGCCAAAAAATACCGTCGATCGAAGGCTCCGAACGTAGTATTTCAAATGTTTATTTTTCAAATGCTCACATTTTAGCAAATACGTTAGAATTCGAACAAAAAATTTATAAAATCCTTATACATCTGGTTTTGAACTCCGAACTGAGACGTAGCAGTGTTATTTATTTGACTTTCAATTAAATTTAGAAGCTAAGATAGTTGAGATTTATCTGACCAAAGTTGGTAGAGTTGCTTTTGTATTTATTAAAATTAAGCAAATAAAATATTCAATCTTTAGCAGACGTATTAGCAACTCATCAATGTTAGACTCTGAACTACAAAAAAATTGTAAACCGATATCAGACATGTTACTAAAAGTAGAATCATGTTACTAAGTGCTTAACTACCTCAAAGTTTAACGTATTTAATTCTACGGAAAAACAAAATATGTAAAATTTGTTTGAACAATGTTGAAATGAGATTTTTCATTCCTCCGAATGGAAAATGTTCTAATTTTATAAACAACACAATCACTGAGGTATAAACCTGGTATCTTCGATTCCGTTCAAGTGCCTGTTGAAATATGAAATGAGCTGAGATTTCTGGTTTGATGTTTTTTTTTAATCACATACTTTTTATGTTTCTAAAATCACGTATGTCCGACGTCACATTTATTTCATTAATTTGTCTTTTTTTTTTTTAGGTTCGCATTTCATGATTGAGATTAGTTGCGCAAATTTCGGTCTGTGAGATATCCGCAGAATTTCCAGAATTTCCAGGATAATTCCAACACTACTTGGAGCGAATATTGCTGTGTTTTTACGAGAAGCTAGGAAACTCTGTAAACACAAATAGCAAATGTGCATTCTCATGCATGGACATAACGATGTGGAGTTTCAATGATAATGGCAAAAATTACTCGTGACCCCTATACATCGAAAGTAAAGATTTCATTGATTCGAACAAATCGGTATATTAAAATTTCTTTCATGAATCAAGTAAATTTTTATTAAATTCAATGAAAATAATTACTTGATTCCAATGATGTGATGCAATTGAACCACGATGAGGATATTTAATTGCCTTCGAGTAAACATTTATTTTATAGTACTTACTAATAAAACTATTTATTTAATTTAAATAAATAATATATTTATCACGGGAGACGTGATTTGTTTTTTCTAACAGTGTTGTATCAAGAGCGCAAAACCGACGAAACGCCGATTGTTAGATTGTTACCCATATGGAGTAGTTTTTGAAGGAGGTTGGTAACCGTGAATACATTACTACATTTGAAGGTATGTAATAATAAATGAGCAGATCCTCTAACCTTTTCTCGTTTAGCAAGCATGCAAAAATAAAACATAACCTATAACGTAATCATGGATAAGCATCACGACCTTTTCTTTAATTATTTATAGACATATATAAAAAAAGTGCTGCGATAGGTAAAACGCATGTATTCTCTGACACCAAAATATCATTATAGTTTTTATTTGTTTGCGTGTGTGCGTGCGTGTGTGTGTGAGAGAGAGTGACCGTGAGTAAGTGAGCTGCACGCAACGTGCGCGCGATTTCCAAGCCAAAAATGCAATAAAACACCGTTTTTTGCAATAACAATTGGTTTATTGTAATATTTCTGTTACTACACCTTAACTTTGACTCCTTTGAAGAAAAATAAAGTAAGAACGAGCCTAAAAAGTGAACGTACCTGATATGGGACGCCAGGCGCAACAGAATTTGGTGAGATTCGCTCGAGAGATTTAAAACGTACGATTTGAACGAAATGCATCCTGCTATCATTATAAGACTCAGCAACAAATAAAAATTTCATTGAAGTAAATAAAATTGATTAGTAGACTTCGATACAATTTTCATCGAATCACCACCGCATTTAATACAATTCGCGATCAATTAAATAAAAGATAGTATTAACTTAAATATATTTTTTCATTGATGGCTAATAAAAGTTTTATAGACTATCTTTTTGATTCAATGAAACATTTTCTCGCGGTGTATGAACATCTGAATATCATAATTGCATAAGTGAATGAACTCAATACCGTAACACAATATGGCCTACATGAGGTTATCAGTGCAAATGAGCGAACGTTGACATGAGCAAAGTTTTTAAACTTGACTGAGCAACGCCCCACATCTATATTGTAGCTATGTATACATATTGTACATTTAAAGTACGAGCTTTACTAAGCGTCGTTGCGCCCATCAAACGCGTTCCGCAGGCTCCTAAAGCAGCGGCAAGCATATGAGAAACCGATCGGTGATATAGCGATCGGTTTCTCATATGCTTACACGATGGCATCCAATATTGAAACTGATAACAGTGTACCACTGAAAAATCGCTATTATCATAGTAAACCGTTAACATACCAAAGCGTTTCTACCTTTTTCTCGTCTTCAGAGGTACGTATGTGATGGATTGGGGTGATAAATGCACAGAACTGCTAACAATCAGCTCGTATAAGAATTCTAGGTTCATACCGAATCCTCCTTTATTCAAATATGAACTGACACCGGTGTGATATAAATTCTACTTGGGATCCTGTAACAGAAACCGTATTGTAAGTCGGTAAGCTTCACGTGATTGATTATAAAGTCAATCCAAGTACCTGTTTGATCGTTTTTTTGAAATTGACAACACTCCAAGTCAATATTTTTTATTCCCCATTTTACACGTCAACCAAATGGTCGAATGGATATAAAAATGTCCCGCTGGATAAAGTCATGCGGAACCTACGGGACATTTACTTCGTACTATTTCTTTGAAATATTTAACAGCTTGTAGCTTGTAGAATATAGAATTCTATACGACCTGTAACATGCCAAGCACTTCGTTCAAAGAATGATTTTATGTGACCCTGGACAGTGTAAAGCGGAAACCTGATGGCTCGTTCAATATTTTTTTTAATCTTACCTCTATATGGAAGCGATTAAAAACAATAATACAACCAAATTTGATTGTGAAATTAATTTAGTCCGCACGAATTACTTGTCTGCAGATAGGAGTCTGATCGTATTCAACCATTGGAAGAGCTGGTCGCATATGTCGATGGATAAATGATTGAACTTTCAAATATAATAAAACTCATAAAATGAAAGTTCGAATTATCGGACGATTTATCGCCTCATTAGAACTGTGACTCTGTTATCGTTATTTATAATTTCTCGAATGGTTTTAATAAATTAGTCACTAACTGAAATGCAGTCATAAAAAAAATGATTAAATTGCATGAAAGTCAAAACAAGAGGCACTTCGTATGTAATAAAAAGTAAGAATGGATCAGTCAGTAATTAAAAAATTTGCATTTGAATTGTACACGAATGAATGTTTTCCTTATTTCTTAACGGTCACATTGTTGTGTTTTAAAACGTTTCTACGTAAAAAAAAAAAACAACATAAAGCCCACGTACTACAGCCTACCATGTAGGTTTAAAGGTTTTTCAAATAGAAATAAGAAATTCCATCAATATTTCATCCTATAAAGAAGAAGTCGAGAAATACGGCATCTACGAGAACTTTTCAGGTGTTAAATATTCCCGGAGACGGTGGAAATATTCCAGCAAGAGTGAAAATTTATGTCGCAGATTTTGTACTAGATTGGCCAAAGAGATCCGGAGTTATAACGGGTGATAAGAAAAAGGAAGAATCGGTGGGGTATGTGACAAAGGGTCATGCAAAGTGAGAGAAGGGCGACACTAACCCTCTGGACGGAAGCGGACCTGCGTCTCGCCGCGCGCGAGTGAGCGGGGTGAGCGTACTACGCTTATTCGCGGTGCGCTTCGGTCGGGGGTTGTTCCGGCAACGGCGGAGCTTGCAAACAACTTGAGTATCGTGAGGAGTGCGAGCGAATGGTCGAGCGCGCTCAACGCGAAGTGACCGAGAGGACGTGACGCGTCAGAAGAGTCCAACAGGCTGCTGACGAAAGATTCGTGAAGGAACCGACAGCGAAGGATGTCTAATGGAGGCTGGAGGAAGAACTGTCGCGTTCAACAACAACGACACTTCGACCTTTAACAATCATTCGCAAGGTTTAAGGTTTCTACGAAAAAACGAAAATAATCAAAGGCTGACGAGAAAATAAGTGCTAAGATGAGCAACGAACGGCAGAAGTGAAAGAGCGTGAGGGAGGTGGTGCAAATCGAAGAACCCACCGCGCGCGATCGCTAAATCATCTCCCCTTTGCTCTCACCCCTTTTACCGCCACTGTAACGGAGCATTGAAAATCGACGAGATCGAACGATGGAACGTCCGTATATAGCGGATGGATAAAGGGGAACCACCGAGAGGAATACGAGTGAGACACCGAAGAGACGCGAGAAGAGTGCGGCGATTGGAGAATGAAATTTTCTTCTACGACCAGACGGGACAAGCTTGAAGAAACGAAGCGTGACGTCTGTGTAGTAGTGGCTATCCTAACTTCCGAATAGCGAAGAAAGTTTAGGAAACGACGTTAGATGCGCGTGAGACATCTCGATTGTATCCCTCATCGTTTTTCGTACGTATCGAATCATATGTAGAGGAGTTTAAAAACTTATACTACCATGGGAAAACAATTCGTAGACCAAACTTACTCAGTGAAGTACTTATCCTTTTCGTGAATGTGCGAGTGCACGAATGAGTAAACCCGAATCGAGTAATATATTTTGCTTAAATTTTGTCTAATCCAGTTTGGAGCTTAGTGTTTCCAAGGACCGGAAATAGAACAAGAGAACAGTTGGTACTTTCCAACTACATCGCTTCCTGTAAACAACAAGATCATACAAAAAGTTTCGCCTCATGTATCTCTCAACCCTGACCACATCGGTGAATTCAATTAGCCCTTGCTTCGAAACATCTGTGCTCAGCTAGAATGTGGTTAAGTACGAAAAAATTGAAGGTTTGTTGTTGATGGGAAAAAGTAAGACGCTCGAGGATGTGCCAAAAGCGCTGGTCACTCAAATAAATTTAGAAAAACGCAGATACTGTTATTTAAAATAAAAGAAAACAGATGAAAAATGATACGGGCTTTGTCAATCGAATGACCATTAAAGTGCCCAATAGATCATGACAAAAACTGTAACGATATCGCGCAGTGTGTGACAAGAAAAAGAAAATGCTGTTTGTTGAGCGAACCACCGTGGACTTTGATGACGCAATTTATAAGCGGTGGACGTGCGAGAAGTTTGGCCGAGTTTGAGCTCACCGCGAGCTCAGCTTGCGCACGCTCCTCCTTGGAAAGATACACCTCGACTTATCTTCGAGTCCTGCGTCTTGCCGAAACTCGTAAAGGGCTCTACATCTTCTTTTCTTCAGTTCCCCCAATAAAGAAACGACAAAGGAAAACGAACGTGACACACTTTGCGATACACTTTCAGCAAATTTTTCGACAGTTTGTTGTTGCGTCTTATTATCCTTATCGATGTAACGCTAGATTTCACAAATTGTTTGACCAACACTCATCGGCGAGTGAATGTATCTATAAATATATTTGAAAGGCTTTTTACGAACGGAGTAATAAAAAAAATCATTCCAACGAAACGTCGATAAGCTGGAAAAAAAATTCTTTGATCGAATCGCGTATGGAATGATTGATAAAATTAAGAATATGTGGTAAACGAAAAATAAATCAATTATCCATTCAGAAATTCGTACTATTTTCGATACTAATCGAAAACTTTATATCTCCACTAACGAGGTTTCGATCCATAGAAGATCGTGACAAGAGTACCTACAATCGAGGGAGATTAAACCTTTGCTATGAGTACATTTGGGTGAAAGGAGGAGAGGGGATAACCGAGAACGCTAGTATTTTCACGAAGACAAATTACTCGAGAAAAGGTCCAAAAATGTTCGTCAAATACGCGGCTAGAGATAACAATTATACGCGCCAACAATTCCAATGTAAAAGATAATAATAGTCTGCAGTGTTACGAACAGATGAGAGACTGACGAGAGCACAATGTCAAACATAAGTGTCGTCGGATTGGTGGGAGCGTCCGCTGTGAACTCAACGATGATTGGCAGCAGAAACTTTTGGTGGAAAACAGGTCGTCTACAAATTCCACTTTACACGATCATATTCATGCTGGCCGTTGTCGGAAATTCCCTCGTGATACTGACTTTGGTGCAACATCGACGTATGAGAACTATCACGAACGTATTTCTGTTGAATCTAGCTGTGTCGGATCTTATGCTTGGCGTTTTATGTATGCCCTTCACGCTCGTTGGCACGATACTGCGCGATTTCGTGTTTGGGGAGATAATGTGCAAGCTCGTACCATATCTGCAGGGTAAGTTGAACATGCGTTTGAATTTTAATCGACATTGACTTTAATTTAATTGTTATGACTCAATTATGTGACACTACAGTGTATATTTAGCAGGATAATTATCTGCTGTCATCCTTGTAACGTAAAAGAACGGTCAAACAATTTTGTTGAAAGCACTTTGATCTTTGATATTGGATATCATTCTGTATTTGATATAGCTGCGACATGGAATACATAAACGAATTAATAATTTCCGTCCGCGTGTTTACTAATCAATTGATTTTGGAAGATTAATAAAAATCCCTTTCGATGACATATTATTAAGTCTACACGTCCGAAGCTGCCAACACTATTAAAAGTCATTTTTGAAACAAATGATCGATTACTTACGCCAATACATTTTTAATTAAAACTTGGATACATAAATTGTTAACGCACTGAATACACTGGACGCATGAACGCATAACTGTTATGAATTTTAATTAACTGCTATGTTGATACAATTTCATGAGTCAATGTTTAACGCTCCGCAGTCCGTGTATTATCCGACGTTTATTATCTAATATGTGATTCAGAGATGTACGATCACCTGGTTTCATTCAATAGAATCATGATACCATTGATCTTTGATATTTAAATATTCACTTTACTTCGGAATCATATATTTACTCGTGATGTAATTATTACATTTGTACATCGCTATTGCGGTTACAAAGATAAAACTTTCGTGAATGGAGGAGATGCTTGTTATCTTTTTGTCAGGTCATCTTATACAATAGCGTAACATGATGAATTGCATACTCGCCGAGTGTCAGGAGTAAGAAAATTAATGGATTTTGTTGCACCACGAGCTGAGCGCATACGCTGTCACGTTTGTTTCATAACGCAGAACAAAACTATTTATTTAATATCTTATCATTCAATTTCGTATATGTCTCGCAAAATTTATCTGACGTTCGGAAAATGATGAATCCCTTGAAAATATTTTGACAAATGTAAACATACTTAAATCATACAATCCGGTATATAATATTCACCAAAAGCTTCGGAGTAAGAGATTCTTGATACTTTTTTCGTCGTTTTCTTCTCGTCGGAGGCGTGTTGAGCGTACAAAGTTTACAGGTGTAAGCAATATGTCTCACCCGAGGGAAGAGCGAGCACGAGAAATAGCATATGAAAAATGAAAAAGAACTCTTGGTGTACATTTTACACATTTACATATCGCCTAGCGTGTATATGTATAAATGTATACGACGATGATACATATGCCGTCCACGGTACGTTGAGTCTCGCTGAGTTGTTGCCAGAAACCTCGGACACCGCATTGGTCCAAGCTGCGACAAAAGAGTGAACATCCACACAAAGAAAATATTATACCGGACTGAGAAAGAACGAAGCAGCTAACGGAGCACCAAATTTTATATAATGCATGTTAATTTATGATGAAATATATTCCAAATTTGAATATTGTGGCAATTTCGCTTGGTACTATTATTCTTTTAATATTTTTTGTGCAAATGATAAACGTACCTACTCTCGAGTGGTCGGCTAATGAGTTTGACTCAACGATATACAATAACGTCAAGCTTTTTTAATTTCTCTGTAAGTTCATACCCGACGACAGGTGGTTCAACGTTTTGTGTAATTCACGCTAATTATTGTCTAACAAACTTCAAGCTTTTAATATTATTTGACCTTCTTTCTGGGTTTTCGGAGTCAGCACAAAACCTTAAGAAACAAAGTACAATAATTAGTCTCTTCGTTAGAACAATTATTTCGAAGGTTAGCGTCAAATTTTGTCGATTTTTCAAATAAATTGGCAATCTTGGTTGTTAAATAAACGCATTTCTAATCAATTCTCCACTCGGTTCATTATCGATTAATTCTCTGGCATCCCCCATGGAAATTAAGTATATTTAAAAAATTATACTTAAGCTGTATTAGCTATATTTTAGGTATACAACGTATGTCAACGATATATTTGAGAATTGGTAACTTTTTGCTCAAAAAAATAGTTGACGAATATATAAAAACATGCAAAAACAAAATGACATATACCTCATCGTTTCACATGTTTAACGATGTCATTTACGCCCTTTTGTTTCTCAGCAGTTGGTATACACATAGACAACGTGACTAAAATATATATAATTACACTGCGAAAGCGCATTTAACTCGCAACAACACAAGTAGCCAGTGAGTTATGTGTTGTATTAACTTATATAACAACATGTCTGGTTTTAGACTCCACTTGATCGCTTCCATAAAAATAAAACCATACAACCATTACTAAAAACCGTACGCAACAATAGAAGATATATTTCGCTTACATTTGTGAATAATTCTCCATTTCGTGAATCCATTACACGGAATACATTTTATCGAATATACCATTCCATACAACTTAAATTTTTCCATTCCCGTTACCAACTGTTTCCTACCCTTAATTCTTCTACCCTTAATTCAACCCTATTTAAACCTTCCATATTTCCTTTGCCCACTGTCTCTTTCCCTGTTCCTTCTTCTCCGTTGTCCTTCCTTCACTGTTCGTAGTTCCAACCTATTCCAACATCTGAAACTTCCTTCAATTTCCTTACATTTTCCTATAACTGGTACATGGTGTATTCCTCTCTACTATTACACGCGTTGCCTCAGCTATCCAGTACCCATAACCTTTTATATTCCTACTATTGTCGATATCACTTTGAATTTTTCCGTTTTTCTGTCATTTCAAAATCGGTTCTTCGATGCCTATTTGTTCCACCCGTAGCTGACTACGGCTTCATTTCTCTGCATTTTACCAGATTACAAACTTTCCCATTTTTCCAAAAGGCACATTCCTCTTTACAGAAATTTCCCTCAGTCTTATTTTCTTCGATGTCAATAGTTATTTCATACTACCAACCCCACATTTTTTTAATTCCCGATTTCAAACGCTCTCGTTTTTATCTCCTTTCAATTCTTCGAATCTTTTAAAATGACCGATAGACGTCAACTTTTTTATTTCTAAATTCATTTTTGTGTTGACGAATCCCTTTCGTATGTTATGATTTAACTTCCACTCACTTCTCGTACGAACATTATCTGTCCTACTTACCAGTGGCCTTATTCGCGGACTCTAATTGTAAGGTATCCCTTCTTTACGGCCCGTGCATCGGTCTTCCTTACCGACTGAGTCTTTATCGCCCTATGCTGGTTTCAAGGTGGTTTCACTCTGTTTCTTTATCCCCTCCTTCTCCTTTGCTATAATCTTGCCACCTTTTTCCCCCGGTCGCCGCTATATTTTCCTGTATCCAACCTCTCCGTGATGCTGACAACAAACACGCTTGATTGTCCAAATTAATGATGTTTTCAGTTGCTTACCCACACTTTCTCAAATGCCTCATTCTACCCTCCAGCCTCTTCAAATACCGTTCACTGTTACTTTCGCATCAAACACAACTTTAATCACTCAATTAATTACAACTCCTCATTACAGTCGTCTACTTTCAACGGCAGCTATCTTCCTCTTCTTCTTCCTCCTAAAATGTCCCATTGGGACATTTTAAAAGGCTCTCACAGGATTGTATGTCACAGTTCGTATTTCGAGTCTATGTTTTTAATGTTACGTTTCTGTTCTTTTTTATCGCTTGTACATGAAATTAAAATGATTAAAAGTTTTATTGATGAATATTTATTAACTTTGTGAAAATGGATACAATATTTAAAAGAAATAAAATATATGGATTGTATAACGGAATTAATTACATAGGAATAGGAACGATCTGAAAGTAATAAACAAAAATAAAATTTTGTTTTATTTCGTTCCTCATTTTCCTGCGTGGGGCGCTATTTACATTATTCAGAGGATTTACACCCAGCCAATTAGTATCAGTTTCGTGACTTTACTACCGACGTTGTAATATTTATGTTTTATTCGATAGTTGCTTTTTGACGGTAAAATATAATATTTTATTTTGTGAAGTGGTGATTGTTCGTTTTGTTCTAACGGAACTGTTTAACGGAAAAACGTCTTGTGAGTATTAGTTTATTTTTAACTTAAATATATTTGTCATATTAGCATGATTGTTTTTTTTCTGATTTGTATTTTTATTATTAAATAATTTTTTCGTCTAGTGACACACTTAAAATTGTTTGGCTAGTGATTCACTTTAGGAATAGTTTTTTTATATATCAATAACAAAAAATGTACTTATTTTTATTAATTTGTCAATTTCTAGCAATCAGAAATGATTTAAACTGTGTCAACCTTTTCATTTCTATCATATAAGATAACAGTGTAAAGCACAATTTAATCCGTTGAGGTCTTGCTGAGTTACTGACTCCTTGCGGACAAAAAAATCGTAATTTTACCTTAAAATCATTGTTTTTTCTCGGAATTTCAAATTTTGAACTGGTCAAATGGAATTATATTCCATGGATTATGAGTTTATACCAAAACGAAGGAACCCTGTCAAGGAGAATTAAATCGGTTCTATAGTTCCCAAGATAATCACTTCGGGCGGACAATCGACGAGACACATTCAGGAAAGTAATAATAATAGGCCCTCGTCTGAGGGAGTGCTTAAAAATATACAAAATATACATAAAATATTAATATATATTTTGAATTAATTTGATATATATCTAGAATATATTAATCAAAATGAATCAACAAAATACATCGCATATATTCTCATGTATATTCAATAGTTTATGTATATTCACTCGTGTGAGTGCTGCCCTCGCTTCGCTCGGGCGGCAAACTTTACGATCGCCGCCTTTCGGCCCGCGTCACACACGTGTCACATACTTTTTGTAACAAGTTCACGCAAAGCATCGCTGCTGTTTCCTGAATAAAAAATGAGTTAGCAAGGAGAAAAATATATTATTAAATGAAAAGCGTTGAGGTTAGAGTGCTCACGGTCCAGGGACGGAGCTATGATGGAGAGTTGCGGAAGGGGGGCAAATCAATGCGTTTTAAAATCTTCATTTAATCAAATTTAGTCATTTTTATATTTCTCAATTACTTTCGTGAAACTTAATTTCAATGAATTGAAAATACAAATGGCTGTGGCTCTAACTGCCCTGAGCATAGCTGCTTGCCGCGATATAAATCGCGATGTCGGCGCTGTCATCGTTTTCCTTCCACAAAACAGGGACGAAAGTGAACAGAATATCTCCCAAGGGACGATAGTGAAGCAATTATGGACTGCGCATGCGCGAATCTATATTTGGAATACTGTCATGAAATTGGCTACTTTCGTTCCGCAAAACTGTCACACAAAACACAACTTTTCATGCACGGGTTACAACATTTTATTACCAACACTGCTAATTAAACGATCGTTCTGCAGCTTCGGCCGTCCGCCGAGTTAACCAGCATTCTGTGCTGCCACTACACGGATGGGTAATTGCTTAACCGTCTATTGGCTGGCGCATCAATCAGTGACCGGGAGGCCAGTTTCTTTAGACTATGGTACTTGCACTTCGGTAAGTTACTGTCGTGTATACACCGGGAAACCATAAGAACATAGGGCCGTATGTACCTAGCAAGGGTTTTCCACTGTTTCCCTGTGCACATGGCGAATGCGGTACAGTGTAGCTAAGTCGACTGCGCATACATCGGAAGTTAGGTTAGATTCGCGAAGTGCGGGTAGGGAGTAGGGAGTGCTAGGAATTTCAATTGGGATGTATCATATGTTTAACCCTGAAAGATATTCGTTGGTGCACACGAAAATAAAATAAACGACATCTTATTTTACGTACAAAATATATATTATACAGAAAATTTATATTTTCCGACATAAGGCATATCGACGATGACCGAAAATTTTTTCTAAAGATGCGTGATATATATAATCTCTATTTGGAACGAGAAAAGTTTAAGGCGTTACATCGCACCCAGAGACGATCGAAATGGCATCAAATATGACGATTTTTTTCCGGGCAACTTTTAAGTGGAAAACTTTTTCATTATTATTTATGTTTAGAGTATATATCGATGAACATATTGTATAAATTTTGTACAAATATGTTTATAAATGGCCAAGTTATGAATTGTCCGGCAAAATTCTTTTATCGTTGAGCGTGCAATTATGACGCCAAGATTTGTGTGAAATAAAAAAAACCTATAAATATTTTAAGTAATAAAATATCTACAAAGTAGCATAGGAATTAAGAAACAAATAATTTATTGTATAAATTACAGCAATGTGAAAATTGATTTTCTTTTTTAACCTCAAATAACGAAGCAAATAAATATTTTATAAACAAATGGGTTATCGTATTTAAAAAAATCTCTGCTACTTTTCAGATAATGACACAACAGAAACAATGTCCACAGCTTCTTATTTGATTGCTCTTTTGACTTTTCGAGGACGATCGTTGTTCGCTACGCTCTTAAATTCGCGATTGTGATGCGTCGTCTACTCAAGTTCTGGTAGATTCGATGTGCGTTACGTCCGATGATTAAATTTATGACTTGCATCATCAAAAATATATTATCATTTGCATCGTTTACATAGCACTGGCAATGTTTGTTGCAATTTCAATTATTTTCACACCACACCAAGCTACTATTGGTGCCATATATAAAATGGTGACGTTGTTGTTTTGTGTGAATTGCCATCTGTACAACTTTCTAATATATCGTCGCTACTTCATCTTTCATACACAGGTCGATTCGATTTTTAAACTTCTGTAAGAATAAAATCTATATGTTTATAATTTTTTAGAGTTAAGGACCTTCACACTTTTTACACCCGACTGCCCGTAGGTAAAAAAATAAGAGAGTATACGTTTCACCAGCGTGACCCGAATATGCTAGTTTCTATCCGAATCGGTTAAAGATGTCTTAACAGAACTGGGTACACAGATACTGTGCATCCTAACCTCCATTTTTGTTCTAAATTGTATATATTAAGTGAGATTTCAAAAAGATAAAAGCGTTTTAAAAAAATGTATCAGAAGGTAGGTTGTATACAGTAGAACCCCTCTAATCCGTCACCTTTGGGACTAGGGGAATGGTCGGAACGCAAAAAAGGTCGGATTATCCGAAAAAATGCAATATTTATTACATATCATATAAAGAGACATTTTTTACAGTTAAATAAGCGATATGATGAACTTAAAAACGTATATATGCATTGTTTTAAGCGATAACAAACCGTAAACAATGACACGCGCCACAATGATGCGACGGGCGGTGGGGCAGTGAGTCAAGCTGACAAGTCGGCACAAGCTCGCCAGCTCGAGCGGATTAACCGGAGCGTCGGACCAGCCGAGGGCGGATTAGAGGGGTTCTACTGTATATCGAAATACCACGAAATGGCCATCATTCCTACTACAATCGTTCATCCGTACCTAACTTCAGAGCGATCACGGTGGAACGAGAGGAAGAGCACGTTTGCCATTTAGTCAATATTAGTATATATATGTTATTCAACAGCATGGAAATTTTATCAAGTTAAGTTGTACATCAGACATGTCGTTAACAACTAGAAATTAATAAGAACGCAAGGCAATTTTTTAATCGTGTTTGGTGATTTAATTTTAAATGCACGGGTGCAAAAATGATTGAATGATAAAATAAAATAGTTATTACATATTATTTAGTTGCTTTAGGTTAAAAAAATATAGTAACTATAAAAATATATAGAAATTATATAAATGCTGTAGAAAGTTACATTGAACTAGCTTTAAACAGTATGAAATAAAGAATATTAATAATTTGAAAATAAATCTAAAAAGGATTAAATAACTTCCGATGTCATGTTAGTTAACTTCTTATTTAAATTACAATTGTTCATTTACCGCTGTCACTACAGTCGGGAGACGTTTTCTTTTGTGTTAGAAAATGTCCATATCATATATATATATATATTTGCTTTTAAATTAGAGTCTAGACATGTTGCTTGACATGTAAAAGATGGTCTCCCGACTGTAGTGACAGCGGTAAATGAATAATTCTAGTTTAAATATAAAGTTAAATGACATCGGAAGTTATTTCATTATTTTTAGATTTATTTTCATATGAAAACTTTTTAAAGCTAAAGTCCTGTTTATTATAAATAGTTTTTTGCTATCGGGAGTTTAAACATTTTTAAAAAATTTGTCACTAGCACCAGATCGCTAGCTACTGCGTAACATTGGACGTCGTTTCTCGTTACAAAACTTTATAACTCAGCTAATTATCTTCTTAAAACTTCAAACTGCAGGTATATTTGAGGAAATCGTTTTTTCATTAATTTCATGATAGTGTAATGCCTTAACGATAAGTATTACGGATCTCCTCGCTTCTTGCCTAATCTTGATATGAGATAACTTGGGTGATTCTAGAATACGGTTGCTATAGTTAATATCGAGAAGTTGCCTGGCGAATAGTAGAAAAAAAAGTCGAAAGGCTCGTTCATCACTTTCCATACAAGCGAAGTAGTTAGTAAATGTTAGTGGAAATGGTAAATATTGGTAAGGCAGCGAGCGCCTGCAAATACCGACAGAAAGAAATGTATTGGCGAACAATAAATTGAATAGAGTACGAACGAATGATTTTATCGGAATTGAAAAAGTCACGAGAAATATGTCTATCGGCACAAAACGATATAGAACTCTCGGACGTTTGGCGATACCCGAAAACGTTCATTTTACCGAAGGATATATCCATCGATCTACCAACTTTCCACCTATTCTCGTGGTTAAATCCTTAAACTATTCCGTGCTTGGTTATACCACCTTAAAGAATATATATCTACCTAGTTTAAAGTGTCACGTGCATACTATAATACGTGTACCGTACTTTGCGCTCACGCGCACGTCTCTGCAACAGCTGACCGCGGTGTAAAAGCGTTGGCAAAGATGAACGGTGCCTTATATGTTGGCTCACAGAATGCATCCCTAGTGCACACAAGAGCTCAGGATCAAGATTTGCGAAAGAAAAATTGCCACGGCCGGCGATTACCTCTTACGTTCTCTGCATTGCAGACATTGAGCACCAATCCCCGTAGCAGTGCTCCTTGAAAAAAAAAAGATACATCGATAAATCGTACATATCTATTCTACGACCACCCACCCACCCCATTCTTCCTTGCCAAGGTCCTTTCAAACTGGACGAAATTCGTTTATTGGGATCGATGCGTCAAGAATGATTGCAACTTTAAACTGTTTTGGACCCTTGGGTCTCTTTCGTATCATATCGAAAAAGAATAACCATATGGGAAACCATACCATGTTTTTGTCTGTTGTTAAAAAAAAATAAAACTCAATTTCGCGATTGACGACGATTTCAACATATATCTAACTTTCATAAATCGAGATACACATTTCTGTACAATAGTTCTAGGTATCTGATATATGTATCTATAAAGAGTTTTAAAAACGGTTGGGATCAACCTTGTCTAAAATATGACATTTAATTGGTAGCTCCTCGCATCAATATCACACAAATGTACTGAGTATACGTGTAACAGTCATCTGTATACGTATACTGTCTGAAAATCTGTGTTGAAAATAATTTTTACGTTATTTCCAGCTACTTACACGCTGTACCATGCAAAGTATCCGGGGAAAAATGTCATACATCATTATATCTTCGTCATATACGATTGTATAAAAAATATTATATTATCTGACTAAGTAAAAAAATTTATAACCATAACAGAATAAACTTGATCATGTGTTTGGACATACGCGATTACCATACCTCGGAAAGAAGTGTAATAAAAATTAATTTATTTGCGCTTATTTAGTCGGATTATCTTTTACTTTTAATTAGATATTCGAACTTATTCCACCGAGTGGTACTGTAAAGTGATAGAATTTTCAATATGTTAGGACAATTAATATTAAATATGGTAGGCGACCTACCGTACCTCAGTGGCCAGAGCTGTAGATCGGTAATCGAGGAGGTCCCTTTAATGTCACTTATTTAAAAAAATGTTGGGACCACTGAAAAATGCAGTAGCTAAAGTAACCTGGAATGTCTCATATATGGAATATATATATAATCATTTATGACTATTTTTCCGGGTACACACATTCCGTGAAGACAGATATGACGTCGTTATCCTCCCTTCGGTACTTTCATACAGATGAATGTGTACATCTGTCAGTGGAGACACAGCGTGACCAGCCATGTGCCATACTGACCGTTCAACAATGGTCGGAAAAATCTCTAACGCTAACAGGGATAATCGCAAGTTTAATTATCTTCGACTCTTTCGCGGAGTTGACCCCGTTCCTAAAGTTTCAACGAGAAAAGAACAACTCCTCAATGGAATAAAGTATATTTCGATAATAAATATGTACACAATAATTATATATTATGCATATTATTATTATCCATGATATATATTAGAGATGTGAAATATATTTTTGGCCGTATATTATTTATCTCAGATATATGTTAAGATAGATCTAAAATATATATCAAAAGATATATAAAAAATACATCTAAAGTACAGCTAACATATATTTTCGATATAAAAACGATGATAAATTCTATATTTTGGATATGTTTTTCGATATACTTTCTAATTTCGTGAGGAACACGACTTTGTTCTACTTCAAGTAAAAAAGAACTCTCTTGAGATAACACACGTTAACCCGGACCTATGTTGGAAGGATGGTGACAGTGGCAAATAAAAATGGGAAAACATTTACTTTTGCTATCTTGCCATTTCCAAAGTGACCAAATCCATTAAGAGAGAAGCCTCATTAAGACCGCAATCTATACACATCAAAGTTGTATGCTCAGAGGTATTATCAAAGATATTACGATGATTACGACGAATGGAGGGAAAATAAATTCGCCAATTCAGGAGGATTCGCTATATCCACGTCTTTACGATGGAGCAGCAAGTCCATCGGGATTTCCCAGACGCAAACGGAGATCCAGACGTCGATCAAGTCCATATACTAGACCATGGATGTGTCCATTCGCTACGCTGGGCTGCGCTTCGGCACCCAGAGGACTCTATGAAGACGAAGGAAAGCGTGAGGCGTACGAAATCCCGATAACGAAACTACAGAAACGATCCAATTTGGGAAAGGCTCATATAGTACACAAGATATTTGGGAGTAATGCCAATTCTTATTTTCTCGACAAGAATGAAAATTTCTTTTTTGTTTTTTTTAATAACCTCTTGAAAAAGCAAAAGGGATTCCATCCGAGTCTGTTATTCGCTGGGAAGGTTTCTAACGAATGTATAGAAAGGGAGTCGAATCGCAATGAAATAAGGTATTTATTAGAACAATCGACTATTTCAATATGCCAAAGACAACCATCCAATAAATCAGAATCATTCTAGCTACTTTTACAGTCCCCCGTGTATTCCAGATAAGCGTCCCAAATGTTCCAATTACGCCGAAGGGTTGTGTAATGCCGTTCCATAGAGCTTGTTACGCTGAGTATAATGTTTTTTTTTCCAGATGGTCGTACGAAAATAATTGACCGAGATATTTGCAGGAAAATGTAATACCTTTGGACGAACCAGAGCCAAGCTTCGGAAGAAGAATGAGAATTAATCGACGCTTCGCTGATTGTTACATACACGAACGTATGACCAGCGATAGTAAAACGGAAAAGCGCTCAGTCTGAATCACACTGCGACTGCTCGAAATACGTAGACGTATCGAATGATCAAAACTGACATTCACATGTCGTCAATTTTAATACGTACTATGTGCACATTTTACTTTACGTAACAGCTGTGCAAGTTTTTGGACTATATATATGACTATGTCTTTAACTATGTCTTTGACTATGTCTCAGATTATGTCTTTGACCATGTCCTTGACTATGTCTTTTATTATGTCTTTAACTATGTCTTTGACTATGTCTTGGACTATGTCTTTGACTATGTCCTTGACTATGTCTTTGACTATATCTTTAACTATGTCTTTGACTATGGCTCGGACGATGTCTTTGACCATGTCCTTGATTATGTCTTTGACTATGTCTTGGATTATGTCTTTGACTATGTCTCGGACTATGTCTTTGAACATATCCTTGACTATGTCTTTAACTATGTCTTTGACTATGTCTTTAACTATGTCTTTGATTATGTCTTTAACTATGTCTTTAACTATGTCTCGGACTATGTCTTTGACCATGTCCTTGACTATATCTTCAGTATGTATTCAACTACCCGTGCAGCTTTATCGTGGCTTGGAATGCTGACTTACGGTTGGGATCAAGTCGGCCATCGGATCAGATTACAGTAAAATGTCCCGACTATATATATTAACGACAAAATACATTTACTTTGCATGCAAATACCTTGGTTCATTATTTTTTACGACTATCTAGAAAAAGCATTATACTCAGCATAACAAGCTGTATATGTGTGCAAAAGATTTTATACACGTTGAATTACACAGCGTATAAAAATATATCATTTCATATAATAAAATATACAGGTGCGGTGGGGGTGGGGGGCTTCACCCCACGGGTGCGCTTCTCGTGCCAACCACGCTTCTCGATCGTTGTTTGCTTCTCTACCGATGGTCTTTTATTTTTCTCTCCCGAAAATAATTACTTTTCAATTCTGTACGTCATTTTCTTTCGACCAATCACGTTTTCAATCTTTACCCGATGGTCTTACGTCCCTGCCCTTCCGCAATCACCTTCTTATCACCTTCCGACCGTCTTTTATTTACCCCTCCCGACTGTATGTTGTTTCCACTTCCGACCGTCATTTCTTTGGCTTCCCGATTCCTTTTTCTTCTTATCATCGATTCATTCACCGTCATTATCATTGACCTCTTCCTATGGCCCATCTTTAACCTCTCACCCTTTTACTATCATTGACCGCTTCCCTTAGCCCGATTATTGACCTGCGGAGGGATTTCAATATCAGCAACTTATGTATTCTTGTACACGGCGGTGGTAGTCGCAGTGACTGCGAGATGTTATTATAATATATGAAGATCATATAAATAAATATTCGTTTGTACCGTTCATACAATTAGTTTTCTTTCCAGTGCTCTAAGCGTTATATTTGCCTGCTGTGTACCTCGATCTACTTTCACAGTAGCTCAACATTAGCAATATACATAGCAACTTAATAAACATTATGGAAATGTGTTTTCTTCCTTTTTTCGCCGACTCAAGTCAGTAAACCACAACCAAATCTTGATATTCCAGTGGTAATAAGTAAGCACTGTAGGGTGCCGACGGTGCCGCGCGAGGTCGCACGTAAGAAACCTTTTTCATCCAATGAAATGTCTTCTTCCACATTTTATTTCTACCGCAAATCCTATAAACGCGTATTCTTGAAATGTAACTTCACCCACAAATATGAAATTCCATCAGCCTCGATGCATGTATAACTAAAGCGAGAAGTATAATAATATATAGCCTCACCGCTCTCTGACTTCAGCTTTAACTTAAACTTCCTACCTCTGAAACATCACTTGCGAGAAGCAATCGAACTTTTTAAATTATCACTATTCCTATATTCCTGTATTTTCATTATTCTGACATTTAAGACTACAATTTAAATATATGATTTGCCTTTAGCACATCGAGATTTATCATTTTAACGAAAATACCATTGAGCCTCGAAAGCTTTTCGGGTGTAAAAGCTTCATATACGATTATCCAATCCGCGTACGTCCGATTTTTTATACCACATCTCGTATTAGGAATTAAATAAAAATATCTTTCGATTTTCAATACAGAAGTAAAGCATTGAGCGAGGTGCCAGAGTCTTCTGTTCTAATCCAAGTGCCCTGTTCTCTTTCAAGTTATACTTGGACAAATTCTCGAAGTATCGGTTTGGACGATTGCCCAATCGCTTCAAGTATTGTGGGAGATGGGGGGGGGGTAGAAAATTTAGAACGTAGAAGAAGAATCGAAACGAGGTGGGTCAATAATGTGCATTCTATGCCACGTCGATAGGCGTTATCTAAGCCCAAATATCTATAAGTTATAGCTGTTTGACTCGATGGACATAACAACGCCTTTCGGGAACTCTCTGTATACATTATTTCAACGTCCCGACTCATATATATGCACCGCAATGTCTGCTCATGGATACCAACTGGAAGCAGGTAGTAAAAAAATGTTCTCGACACCTGCTACAACGCGTACACGCGTGAATTCACGTCATTATTTGTTCCGACCTTTTTATTAGCCACTTTTACTGCTCAGCTAACATGGGGGGCTGTCAGAGAAAAAAATGCAGAGAAAGAGGAATGAAATGATTTTTATACTACCGCTATTTTTCTACCAGGATTTCAATGTCATTTATATTCCTCTTGATCCTACGTTCAGCTTTTTTTTTTTTTTTTATAAATACATTCTCATTACATCCGAAGTATGTGGAAGAGAATGTATCGTAATCCAAAGAAAAATCTACTGTCAAGTTATGGGATAGATATGTTCTGAGTGCCCTGGAATAAGAAGAAAAAAGCATTCATTCATTTCTATCAGTCTGTCAATCTAACAACCTGTTAGTTTGTCTGAATGTGCTATCCGAAAGCACAATGTCTTTCTCAAGAAATTGGCAATGATGCACAAATCCCTTTTGATACTCAATTTGAAAGGCGACAAGATGGAATATTTATATTTGATCTACATTGAATGTACTCATGATAACTTTTCAAGTAATTATTTTTAGTTGTTCGATCAATTAGTTATATTTAAATGTACAGTACTTAAAGTAAATGATAATGAATATAATATTCGTGAGAAGTAAATGCTCATTTAGGGGTTTGTTAAACTTGTAAATTTAACTCTTGCAGTTCAACGTAAGCCTTGCGAAGATAATGTTTCAGAAGGACGAGGTAACGACTCGTCCTTGCTTCATCGCACTTCGCCATTTGAGGTCTGATGATCTGGCGCGTCACGCCTTGAAACCATATGGAAAGACGAATGCATGGTGGATGAGTGGCTTCGGTTTCCGTCGGAGCATCCACGCGGGTACGTACCGGGATGAGGCTATACGATTGCCACGATAATACCATAGCTGCATCGCCAAGCTACAACGATGTTTTGCAGTCGAGCGAACGAGGCGAAAACAACCTCCAAAGGCGGACCGAGAATAATTAGGAGATTACTCTTACTCGTCCCGTGGGCTACGAACGACACGGGATTAACTTTCGCTTCGGTAAAGCGGGTTCGATCCCTCTCGTCGTTTGAAATATTGTCCCGTGACACGTTTTATGTACAATCGAGCGAGAGAAAAAAGAAGATAGCTAGGAAAAGAGAGAAAGAAAGAGAAAGAGACAGAGAGAGAGAAGCTCGTGATAAGGTGAGAAACCAGAGACCGCGAGAGGGAATCAGTCTCCCATCAAGAGGCGCGTATAACGTCGCGGAAGCTCGAGGCAGTTTCTTCCGTATTTGTGCTCGCAAGCGCGAGCTATCGAGCACACTACCGCAAATCTAATCCTCAAGTTCCCCATGCAAAAGCAAATCTACATCAACGCACGGCCTCGATTCTAAAAATACGAGATCGTCGTATAAATCAAGTATCATAGCGCTGGGGAGAGTATTAGAATATATATCTATAAACGCATTACGTGGTGTGCATCGTGCCTGCATAGATGCAAGGAAGCAATATCGATTTACAAGAGGATAGAGAGAGGTGATAGTGCACCCATCTGACCCATCGTGCTGCTGAATATAATGCTTCCGTACCGATATTAAGCTTGTAGAATAGACAGGGTAAGTGCGCACGTTGCTGACGGAAAAGGGAGGAGATAAAAGTGTCTGAAAGCGTGAGCTGAGAAGAGTATGAAATATGCATTGTCCGAAATTGGATTGTCACTGTCTTGTTCATCGCCGTAGGGAACGGTTTATACAGCTCCTGTGGGTGGAAGCTTTGTGGGATGGAAATGCTTTCAGTCAAAAATATCACAATGATTCGAAGGGTCAGACTGCTGTGTTCTCATGATAAATACAAAGATAAAAGTAAAAAAAAAATCGCAAGAATAAGCTGCGAATCGTACCACTGGCACAAGTTTCTGAGACATACAGATCGAATTGAGGATTTATTTAAGAATCAAAACTGTCTTTACAGAAATAAACAATAAATATATATAATTATTGGCAAGTGCGGAATTTGAATTAGGGTTCTCATTCCCGCGGTTAGATTCGCGATCACGGATCTCGCACCCTGAGTTGTGTTTCGCAAAGGAAATATCCATCTTACCAACCGGAAATAGACACGTTATGTCTACATAAAATGTTAAACTTACACGGTCGCTTTCCTAGAATTATTATGGTTATTCAGTAAGAACATTATAAAGAAGATAGAATTGATTAAAATGGCTCCTTGAGATATTTGAAACGTCGCTGCTTATCGCAAACTCTTGTGAATGCAAAGTTTGTCTGGAATTCCCGGATGTTCCATCTTGGAACAAAGGAAAACGTGGCTACCCTTGCATTTCCCCTTGGTCATATGTGAATTCCATGAATTACTAACTTTCAGTAAGACACATACATATGCAGTGATGCGGTTAGGTACTAACCAAGATGTTTTACCTTATCTTTGGGGTTTAAACGTATATTACACAGCCACATCGACATCAACCAGGAATACAAGTAGAACCACATCGTGCAGGCACTCTGAACATGCATCCGCCCGTATAGTCTCGAGTGATCTTGAACTCCCAAGCGTATTTACTTATTAATTCGATCTCCCTAATTAAGGGTCACATGTACTCAAGTTTGCTGAAACTTACGCAAAATGGTTGGAACTTCTGAGGAAGTTTATGTAGAAGGACTTCATGGAATGAAATAGTCACGATGTCGTTAGCCAGACTGACGGATTATTGAAAAAATTTCAAATCAATCCAGTATTTGGGCATTTATTCAAATGTATGTACGATAACAATGAAAAAAGTTTATGTAAATATTCAAACAGTGCGCGTTAGCACCTCATAACTTTCTTATCATATTTATTACTGGCAACAAGCTACAAGTTATCTTGTAATTTATCGAAGTTCTTGAGATTATGGATCTAACAAATATTTTTGAATTTGAGTCTTTTGCCGCCACGTAACTTGAAGGTCCAGCTCTCTGGCGGTGATGCATAGTACTACATCTAAGTAAATACTTCATAGGCTTGGTAGATATATAATCAACTTTGGTTGCGGTACGTTGTAACTTGATAGAAAAACATTAACAATAGAAAATAAGTCCGTGGATAAAAATATTTTTTTTTACTAATTTCAACGGCATTTTTTCAAAAGCTTTGACAGGTTAAGTATCAAAAAGAGTTGTGCAAGCGCACTGCAATGGAATACCAAAACTTAGATTTATTAGTAAAGTATCCTAATTTTGCTGTCATCTGCAGTCACTTTCAAACGTTATTCTGTTTTCGAATAGTGGAGACAAAGAGACAACCAGACAGAAAAACATAAATGAATAAATGCTTCTTTCGTACACAAGGACACTCAAAACATATATTTATATTGGATTCCAAAACTTTTTCTCTTGGCATGCGACGAAAAAGTTAAAAGGAGCGATTCGCAACTCGTGTACCTTTTTATCACATTTTATTTGCTGTGAAGTTGATGTCGCGAAATTAATGGGATAAAGTTACGAAGAACACAGATAGAATCTTTGGAATTTTATAGAATAATTATGTACGTTTATCGCTTTAGAATTTAGTAACGTAATGTCACAAAATACGAGACACAGTGTAAATTTGTTTTTTTTTTTTTAATTTTATTTCTATTTTATGCGTGACTAATTTCAATTACGGAACTGGTGCAGAACTAGCTGGTGATCAGAGATGAAATCCCCCGCATTTGCTTAGAGCGCAAGGAACTCACCGAAAGTCTACGCCGGGTGTACACGACTAGGTCGACTCCCTACCGAGATGAAATGTTTACATGAACAGCATGGAGCTAATTACACCTAATGCGCTACTGTTCACGAAAAAAATTTTACGCTCGCAATTAGCGGAATTTAAGTATATTTCTAATCGAAAACAGCTTACAATCAATTACTCTGTGATAATGATTTTTATTCACAAACCTGGGTCAAGATCTCCCTCGATGCACTATATTTAATAACTGATGATTTGTTTTAATCTCATTCCAATGACTTCACAGAGCAACGAAGATACCGCTGTAGTAAATCGCCCATTTTCTATTGGCTATTTGCGTATTTTCATTCCGTCTGTGCGTCTCAAACCGAAACATAATGAAATAATCAGTTTGTGAACCAAAAATAAACTTTTTATTATTTTTCATTTATCATATTTTAGGTAAAGTATTTTTATCGAAACAAATAACTTTTCTTTCTTTCTTTCTTTCTTTACCGATGTATCCATCAGGCATGTAAGACATTATATGTCAATCAAAACCCAGAATATTATGAAAAAAATGCTATTTTTAAACCGCTAAAGCACTTTTTGCAAATAACTCATAGCCATATCAGCCATCAGCAAAGATTACAAAAAGCGTTTAGAGAACGAGTTATACGAGTGAATAACGATGAGATTTCACTGCGTGTTAGAAGTTCACGCGCATGTACACCACACTAGCAATGATATCTACTGGTAAGGTAACTGCTGCTGGTATCACGATTACACTGCAGCTTTTCAACAGAAGCATCGTATCGCCTTCAGGAAAAAAGTTCCACAAAAAAGTTGAGTATTCTTGGAGAGTACTCTATACATGTATCCATGCTAAACGCGGAGTCTGATAAAGTCTACGTCCGGGGAATGCTATTCGCTATCGTAAACGTATTGATACCTTCGTTACACGTTTGCATAGAGTTCATACTCTTGTAAAATACATCTGAATGATCTAGAATTCGTACTCAAGCTCGGATCAAATTAAATTAACGTAAATTGAATGCGACGGGAGAAGACAAATTTATTAAAGGTAATAAAAAGTTGTATTCACAGCTAATATCTCATTGTATCTACAATTCTTTGTTCCGTGAACTATCGTAATAATATAATCATAATCGAATTTAGATCTAGAATGTCTCTCAATTTCTTGATGATTTCTTTTGCAAACTAGCTCACTTACATTTCGCAAATATCTCAGAGAGAGCGAGAACGATAGCCAGTAAAAGATCCAGAAGAAGAAGAAAAAGAAGAAGTCTCTATGCATCCCGCAAATACCGCATCATCGATTTGACTTGAGTACTTTGTTAATACAAAGCACAGCAGCTGAATAAAAAGTTTTTCGGTGATGGCGTGACGAACATTGTTATCCCGTTACTCTTCGGGTTAAATGGCTCGGCTACTTAGCAAAATATGTTAGTGCAATGGAAAGAAAAAGCTTTCCCTAATGTATCGTCGATCTCATCGTTATGTGCTTACCCGTGGGACTCTCTTCGTCCTACACGGAGAAAAATAATGACTAATATTTTAGTACGTTACAAAAACAAATGAATTATACTTAAATAATAATTGTATTCGTTCCAGTAACGTGGGCATTGCTTGTACATATTTTCTAGTATCAACGACAATTTTAACTCCCATCTCATCAGTAAACATACCAAACATATAAAAATTACTTGTATACCAATAAAATTTACATTTCAAACAATGGCATTCACGTTGTACGATGGATGTCGTTCATAGTAGTGGATCTACTATGAAGCCAATTTGTTAATCATATTGGAATGATCCTGTACAATTTTTTTCCCTCGTGTATACTTTCCTGTTTCGCTCTTAAAAATACCGGCGACATTGCAGCAATTTTTGTTCTCAAAATAAAAAATAGACAAATTTTATATTTGCTTTATGGGGTTCATCGATGATAGGAATTTCAGTATAATATAACGGAGATTGATTGAATAAACAGTTATTCTTTTCCTTCATGAAATATTACCGATCGAACACTCACGTGAGAATAAGCCAGAAAAAAAGTTATCTGCTATGTCAATAGGATCTCACACGATGAGAATAGACGTCGAATGGAAGGATATCTATGTGTTTCTTACAATCCTACATAACGCTATTTCTTTTTGTATTTTTAGTTTCCCAATTGAAGTTTCTCCATTCGTTTTCAATTCGGAATATCATACAGCAAACTGACTGTTGCGTATGATGATATGTTGTGTATGTAAGTCATTTATCGGAATATTCTTGAAGCTTGAAACGTTACGAAATAATCGTATTTGCGCTGAGTTTAATTGAGGTAGGCTAATATTAGCATGAATAATACAGATCATAGCTCGCTGTTACCGCATCAATCAATATTATCTGTAGTAAATTATTTGAGAGTCCGATGATGGTGTTATGGAATCTATCTCGTATCCCGACCTCACCGGAAAAACAGCGCAACAAGTCAAACTGCATGTATTTAAGTGATTACCAAAGTAAGCATCCGGTTACGGTATTTATTTCACAACAAACCCATCCAAAAATCGCGATCCTAGTGGACAAAGTGCATAACTAGTTATACCATGAGTTTAGGTGAAAACTTTTGACTGAGTCTGTACGCTTTGATCAGATCAACCCAAGTGTAAAACGGTACGAAAAAATATGGCAGCGCCGCTATTCTCATTCGAAAGTTGTTCGTAAGCACGCGTCCTTAACACGTTTCATACACCAATAACATTTCAAAGTATTAGCGCACTCCGCCACGTGACTACTGTACACTGTTGCCAGATCGGTAGGACTCATCCGCACTTCATAGTCGATTGAAATAAAAATTTGCATTTTTCGCAAGCTCGTATGTTTCAAACAAAACGTACGATGGTTATAATTTTTCAAAAATAACATTCCAAAGATACGACTCTAATGAACTGCAGTTTTTCAAGGAAATTGAAAGAGCCGTATCGATGAAAATGTGAAATTTTTATGGGTAAGCTTATAGAACACACGTGTAAAAGTTGTGTTCGTTAATTGCTATAGTCTCACAAACGAAACGGATGATCAATTTAAAACTATACAAATCGATCAATAATTATCTCGTCTGTATCTCGACAAAGTTTCAGGAATTTCCTAAGAAATGGCACTTGCGAGATAAATATTTTGATTAAAATGCCCGACGTTTCTTTACGTTTTATTATTCTTGAGCATTTTTTATCTTTCAAGATATATAGTTTTTGAACAAATGTAACTTTTCAATTTATGGGAAAATAAATCTGAATGAATTCACAGTAAGTACTTTCGAGTAATAGAAAAATCTGGTTAATTATAGGAAATATCTTAGAGGGTTAGAAAGAAGTAACTGAACTGACAGTGAATGCCTCAAATAGCCATTAATTGGACCAAGATGGAATAAGAACGTTTCGGAAAATATTATTTTCCGAATTGACTTCGTGCACCAAAAGGAATTTTCACCGCGTAAAATCTATTACGATCCTGCAACGAATTATCGTAAAGTTCTATAAAATGAAAATACAGAAATTTTACAAGTAAAGCTCGTATTCAAGAACATTCGTGGAACAAGCACGCACAGTGTGAAATTGCTTGTACATAATGCGCAATGAGAACCGATAATTAGGAACGAGGGATTGTCAGAAAAGCTTGCCTCCTTTTATAGGATCGTATAGAATTGTGTAATCTTTGATAACGATGGCAAAAGCTATAGCAGCGACCTTTCTGTACTCTCGTAATTGGCGATCGCTGTGGCAGCAAAGCGACATAAACCTTTCCACGGATTCTCCTTTCACTTTGATATTGGTTATCAACTTTTGCATACATCATGTACTCTTTCCATGGTACATTCTGCGCAGTTGTTTACGTATTCGAATAGTTGAAAACTCGAGGTTCCGAAAAAATCGGTGTGGCGAGGCGAGTTTATTTGTACACCGTTGAAACGTACACACGTTTGTTATGAAAGAATTAAATTGCACGCGGCAAAAAAAAAGTAACACACGTTCTAAGAACGTTCTTAACACCTCTCAAGTATTCCCAATAAATGTATATTAACGATTTTTTTCCACACATCAACTACTGACATTTTACTTCACATTAAAAAGTTTTAAAACATTCACAGTAAACATATTTTTTAAATAACAACACCTTATTGTAACAATCGCCGAAGATAACAATGTGAAAAGATAATAAAACAAATATATAATAGACGTTCAAAGTTTCATGGAAAGAACTTCAATAAATGTTACGCGGCAAAACAAAAGTAACAAACGTTCTCAACACCTCTCAAGTATTTCCAACAAATGTATATCAACGATTTTTTCCACAGATCGACTACTGACATTTTACTTCACCTCAGAAAATTATAAAACATTCACAGTAAACATATTTTGAAAATAACAACGCATAATTGTAAGAACCGCCGAAAGTAACAACGTTAAAAGATAATAAAACAAATATATAACAGACGTTCGATCCTTTGCGCAAGCAACTTTACTTTGAATAAAAAGAAGTAGAAATTTCGCGACGTGTACCATGATGAAGAACCACTGCCACGCATAGCTATTTAACAAAAACTAACACATACATATCATGTTAACGTATCGAAGCTTCTACTTCTCTCCATCGAGTACAGAGTTACTCGCGTGAAGACTCAAACACATATTCTACATTAGTCGTGTTATTTTTCAAACCTTGTTACTTTCTTCAGTTAATTTTTACACGTGCGGTAAGAAGTCAATCTACAGATTTTGTTTTGTCGAAAAAAAATGGCTGCTTTATTTTTGCGGCGAATACTCGATTGGTATAGCAAAAATTTCCATTTTAACGAGCGTGTGCACTTTTCAACAAAGTGGAATTGAAAGCGCATCAACGAGACTGGCACAATTTCGTTTAACCCGGCTCTTCGTCAGTGTAACTACTGAGCTGGCAGAAAAGTACACCATCAGGAGTCAATGTGTCGAGTACTACGTACAATTAGGTTGGCTGAATGAACTTTGACAAATTACTTAATGAAGTGCGTATATTTAGCGGAGATCTCGTACGTGGTTCTAGTAATATGGCCTAGTGATGGTAATGGTGTAATCATGTGCGTATTAAAGCTGTACATAATTACTACCTTCATTTAAATTACGTAACGTAGATTCTTGATGATTCTTGACAATTTCGTGATTAGTACCTTGTTTACGAAGCATTGCACACTTTATTTACAATTAACATTCATCGATCTATCACATTTGGAAGACGTATTAATGACTGTGTATTAGAATGATCCAATAACGTATTTCAATTGCTACGGAATGAGGTCGAATCTCTCACTTTTTATCCACTCGTTACAAGAATGAAAAATAGGATTGAGAAGCGACAGAGCTTTCCTCGCACAGTTGATATAGCGAATGAGAACGAGACAGAAATTAGAACATCTTTTTACAAATTCGTAGAACCGCATAGTGTACTACTGAATGTACTTCAAGTAAAACGATTTATGAAGTAATTACATAATTATTCCAGTAAATATTGAAGCTGTACATAATTACTACCGTAATTTAAATTACATAACGTAAATTAAAATTAAAATAAAAATTACGTAACGTAAATTACGGGAACAATTATGTACAGCTTTTATATTTACTGTAATAATTATGTAATTACTTAATAAATCCTTTTACTTGAAGCCGTAGTTTACGTTACGTAATATAAATTACGGTAATAATTATGTTCAGCATGTATAATTAAGGTAGAAATTAATTTCTACCGTAATTAATTTCTATTAATATTTACCGTTGTAATTATGTAATTACTTAATAAATCCTTTTACTTGAAGTACATTCAGTAGTGCACTTTGTGGGTTTACGAATTTGTGAAAAGATGTTCTAATTTCTGTCTCGTTCTCATTCGATATATCAACTGTGCGAGAAAAGCTCTATCGATTCTCAATCCTATTTTTCATTCTTGTAACGTTTGCGAATGGATATAAAGCGAGAGATTCGAGCTCATTCCGTAGCCATTAAAATACGTTTTTAGATAATCCTAATACACAGCCATTAATACGTCTTCCATATGTGATAGATCGATGAATGTTAATTGTAAATAAAGTGTGCAACGCTTCGTATACAAGGTACTAATCACGAAATTGTTTCCATATCGATACTGGCGTGTCAGCTGTTGTAGAGACTTCGTGTCTGTGGATCGAATCGATAGCAACGAGAATTTATAGTTGACGCATAAAGCGACGTACAGCTTAGTAAGTAGAGTACATAGTACGTATGCTTATACACTGGTGCATATAATGTATAGTGTACAATATACAGATGTAGGAAATAGGAGATTCACGAATAATTGGGTAACGGAACATATGGTTGCAGAATGGAGCTTAAGCTTAAGCTTAGTTCAGTGCTCGTTGTGGTAATGACCGGGATATTGGATCTATACGCGATTGGGAAGAATTAATAGGGTAGTTTCAATTGCGAATTACGATCCAAGCAAATTGTATCGTTAATCGAGGATACAAATGGAATTCTAAAAAGTATAGACGATTGCAATGTCTCCGGAATTACAATATTGTGCAGATATCGACTCTGTCAATATCAATGGTTGCAATTATTTATGATTTTCAATGAACCATTCGGGTTGTCTCCTCGGCAAGCTTATTGCAAGACAGAAAATCACTTCGTCGCGTGACCAGACCATCGCGTGCGATTACGGAATGAAAAAGGTACAAAAAAAAGAGGGTGGATCGAAGAGGCGGTGGAGAATAGGGTTGATGGTAATTTTTTATTATCCTTGACAAGGCTCTCGAGGGGAGAAATGTAAAAAGGTGCGGAAAGTCAGTCTGACGAATATTTTCAATCGATTCTCTCTTTTTTTTTCTATAGATGGTAACCCTACCGTAGAGTTTATTCTATTCGCTTGCGAAAAAATAGTACGTCGAGAATGTTAGTAATCGAGGGTTCGATGGACGTGAGTTCGGTGGTGGATTTTACGGTATCTCTTTAAATAAATAGTCATTTCAGGGTTATTTTATCAATAGGGATGGTTTGACTACAATCAAAGGGACAATCATAATAAGTCAAACTAATCTTGGCTAAATTGACGAGGCTCTGTTATTACCCTCGATCACAATTATTTAAACACCCTTATTCAGGTCTTGGACTATAAAAAGAAGATAGAAATAACTCAAAGTAGAACATTTGTACCGTTACATCCGGGGCGAATCAAGCACTGCTAAGACCCTCTTAAGAACCAATTTACTCTGACAGGGCCTTGTGCATCGAATAATTCGCGATGGATTAAATGCTACAGATTTTCTACTTGAAATACAGTTTCTTTAAATGCTCGGTTTGGCCTCGGAATGAAATCTCTATTTATTCCTCTGAACTTAAAACTACCCTTTAACGCTTTGAACATAAAAATGCAGACGGTTTTTTGACTGTTCTTACATCAAAGTACATAAACTCCCCAATCATTAACCTTAAGACGAAAGTTTTAGTCGTAATTTCGGGAAATCGCGTAAGAACTTTCATTGTTAACCACACGGAAAATAAATAAATGTCGATATATACATGAGATATAGAACTTTTTGCCTTAAATTATATTCATTATATGAGTCTGATTCTCCTTCAACTGAGCGACTTATTTTGTGCTTCTCACATCTGTCTCATAATTGTTCACATATTAGTACAACTTGAAGCCATTCTCTATCCATTTTTTCATATTTTCAAATCTTTGAGGAAGTACTGAATTTTTTTTCAAGTCCACAGATCTCAATCTGTGCCACACTCTGACAATTCTTTTTATAAAATGTTTATCCAAAAGTTCTGTAAATGTTTCATTGAAATAAAAAACTTTTTCTTTTAATAGTACAAATCATTTTTACATTTTTTGTTGAAAAATCAAGATTGTTTATAAAATTATTTGAAAAATGTTATTGATAATCTATTATAAAACTGCGATTGTTCTTGAAAAATGTTGACTTGAAAAGAATTAATAAATTTCCATAAAGTTCATTTGAAAAAACTAAAGAAAAAGAATAAACAGAGAATGCCTTCGAGTAATATTGAAATGTGATTAATGGCTAGTTTTACAATGGTAAAATGGTAAATCACTGTTTTTACAATAGTAAAACAAGAAATTTTGACGAAGCACTACCTGTTTATTATTTTATTAGATTTTTCAATCCGACTTTATCGAAATTCCTGAATTCTTTTAAAGTCGGCGTTTTCCAAATAATTTTATGAACAATCTTCATTTTTCAACAGAAATTGTCAAAATGATTTTTTCTATTAAAAAAAACAGTTCTACAATGGTAAAACCAGTAATTTTTATTGATGCGGTAGCTCTAGTGTTAATTATGACACAGATCGGAGACGGACGATTAAGCAGTAACTCAGTTGACAAAAATCTTCAAATGTTTATCTAAGATTCTATCTGATATATATATTGTTAAGATATATCTCGAAGATATATAAAAGATACATTGAGGATGTAGAATTTTTTGCTACGATGCAAAAAATCGTACATAAATGATATCCTTGAGTCTACTTTATTTTCATGGTGGACACCCATTGCTTTCCATAAGCTTTGCTTCTTTTGCTCCCCGTGATGATGAAATCAAAGCGTTACTGTGGGGGAACGGCAGATCGAGGATCGTAGTAAAAAAACATTTACAAAGAGAAGATCAAATTAACCGTTCTTTTTCTTTTTTTAGTGAGAAAATGAAATAAATGTATTTGTTTTCTCTTTGTCTCTCTATCTTCCTCTCTTGAATTTATTTTGCTGCAACATAATAATAAGTATCCTTTCATAACACTTGGACTGTTGAACTACGTATAACGAAGTAATTTTTATAGAAAACACAGGTCTTTAATAAAAAATTATGAAATTTGTATTGATTTATTAAGTATACAGTATAGGGTTATGTATGGAATAGCATATCGGGTAAATGGCCTCCATGGCTTTGCCTGCACATACGCAGTCTTTTGTCGAAATTTTCCATGACCATTTTGCATAAATGTAGCTAAATTTCGTTGATACAGCGCTCAACTTCCTCCTTCGAGGCGTGGATGGTCGTGGGCTTGTTGGCATAAACCTTAGACTTCAAAAAACTCCAAATAAAAAAGTCCAACGGCGTTAATCGCATGATCTGGGCGGTCAATTCTGATCATCAAAAAGAGAAACTGCATGACCATGAAATGGCTCGTGCGGTAATTGAATTGTTTTTCGGGCTGTATCGCATTTTCAAAGAAGAATGGTCCGATGATGCATCCAGCCCAAAATCTAAACAGTGACACGTTGCGGATCCATTTGTTTCTCAACGATCACTCGTGGATTTTCTGAACTCCAAAAGCAATAATTTTGACGATTAAAAATCAACATCCACTTGTTATTGTTTTATAATCCATTCAACGAACTCTCTTCGTTGTGCATGGTCAGTAGGCTTCAGTTCAAGAGCTGACAACTTTGTAAGCATGAAGATGCAAATCTTTCGTGAGAATACGCTGTAGAGAGCTTCTTGAAATATCCAATTCCTAGCCACGGTGCCGAATTGATGTTCCTGGACTCTCAGCAACACTCTCACGAACTGCTTCGATGTTTTGTGTTGAACAACTTGTTGAAGGACGGCCAGAGTGGCTAAAATCATTAATTAATCCAGTCTCCCTGAATTTTTTAATTAATCTCTTCGCAGTTGATGAAGTTAAATTACTATTCCGATCATATTTTGTACGAAAAATTGCGAACTATAGCTGGCAAACCTTCATTATTTAAAAAATATTGCTCAACAATGAAAACTCGTTTTTCTTTCGTGTAGCGCTCTATTTTTAATAACCCTGGCGCAAAATTGAAATCTTGCGTGAATTTTGGGACACCCTCTATAAAACGAAGAGCAATGCATGCGTGTCACACGCACTTCATAATCCATAGAGAAGTATCGCTGTACACGTCATGTTACATTTTTTAAGACCTAAGTTGACGCGACCTGCCACATCCATCACAGAATAAAAACTTTCTTTTGATTTTATCGAGCCATCGTATTAGTGAAAAGGTTTGTTATTAATAACGAAATTTTATGTTTTTCTTCGCACGTAACCACTCGTGAAGAACCGCTGAACGTTTCATAACCGAGAATCTTCAGGGTTTCTCTTTTACAAGCAACGATGAGAGAACTCGACGGTGCGGAATAGAACTAATGAAGCCGAAATACCAGCAAAAGCTTTTCGATCTCTTCAGACTATATTATTACATAGATATTAAGACCTGGTAGCACTTTACTCCAGCGTTCAACTCGGCGAATCCGATTTTCTCCTGCTGACTCTAGCGAATTTCCGAGATTCCACGTTATACCTATAAGGAGATTATATCGCTGGAAAGTATGGGAAATTTTATGAGATCTTTTAGAGTCCCGAAAGGCAGACTTGACTCAGAGTTCAATACGAGATAATTCAGCGTCTTCGTTGTATTTTTCAAAACTTTTTGGAGTAATTAAAACGTTAAAAAATTTTGTTGGTGTACGAGCTTTTAATGAAACTGATGAATTACAAGAACAACACAGCTGGCGGTATTTTTTTTCTGCCACCAAAACATTCTCTATGATGTAGCAAAAGTACAAACCTCAATTTAAACCGAAAGAGTAATGTCAACTCAGTTTGCTCCCTTACATTTTAGATATTTTTCTAGAAGGAATGTTGTCTCTTTCAACAATTCAATTTGTTTTTCTTTGTAGATATATTTATGAATGCGAATAAACGTATTATTGCTCAGATTACAGCTTGCTCTGTCTCGATATCCGTATAAACACTGATGGCAATTTTAAAACCATTTTTTCTAAACCACTTCTCTCGAACTTTTAAACTATTTGGAAAATGCTCACATCAAAAAGTAGAGACATTTTTTTTTGTCACCAAAGTATTCTCTACGATGTAGCAAAAGTACAGATCTCAGTTTCAACCGAATAATTAATGTCAACTCAGTTTGCATCTTACATTTAAAAATATTCTTCTAGAATGAATGTCAACACTTTAAACAATTCAATTTGTATTTCTTTGCAGATATAATCATGGATGCGAATAAACGTATTATTACTCCGATTGCAGCTTTCTCTGTTTCTATATCCGTCTAAACACTAAATCGCAATTTTAAAACGATTTTTTCTAAACCATTTTCTCGATCTTTTAGACTGTTTCGAGAATCCTGACATTAAAATTTCAAGAAATTTTTTGTTTTTCATGTAACCAAAGTATTCTCTACGATATAAAAAAAGTACAGATCTCAGTTTCAACCGAATAATTAATGTCAACTCAGTTTGCATCTTACATTTAAAAATATTCTTCTAGAATGAATGTCAACACTTTAAACAATTCAATTTGTATTTCTTTGCAGATATAATCATGGATGCGAATAAACGTATTATTACTCCGATTGCAGCTTTCTCTGTTTCTATATCCGTCTAAACACTAAATCGCAATTTTAAAACGATTTTTTCTAAACCATTTTCTCGATCTTTTAGACTGTTTCGAGAATCCTGACATTAAAATTTCAAGAAATTTTTTGTTTTTCATGTAACCAAAGTATTCTCTACGATATAAAAAAAGTACAGATCTCAGTTTAAACCGAATGAATAATGTCAACTCAGTTTGCATCTTACATTTAAAAATATTCTTCTAGAATGAATGTCGACACTTTCAACAATTCAATTTTTATTTCTGTGTAGATATATTAATGGATGCGAGTAAACGTATTATTACTCTCATTGCAGCTTGCTCTGTCTCGGTTTCGGTATGGACACTGGTGGCGATTTCTGTAGAGAGATACTACGCTATATGTCATCCATTGAGATCGCGCCGCTGGCAGACACTATCGCATTCTTATCGTCTGATCGTGGTTATATGGACGTGCAGTCTGCTTGTTATGTCACCGATAGCGGGTCTCAGTGAACTTATACCCACAAGTATCGGTGAGTATAATAATACTAAGTAAAAGTAAAAATATAAATTGCGTTACAGTACTAAGGAGTGGTCACCTAAAGAAGGTAAAAAATCCTGGTTTTTAATTAGATGAAGTCTGCTGCAATCGATAAACCTTTTTTTGGTACCGATACTCTTTAAGATTTCACAATTTACTGTATTCGTATGACATCGACAGCAGCAAACTATTTCTACACATTAAAATTCCTTTATATTTTTTTATAACAACCAATTATCGTTTCAAGACTCATCCGGAGTAATTAATTTAATTTCATAGTTTCATTTTATCCTTTTGCTTTAATTCTTCTTTAAGAGATTTGTTAATAGGTTCGGTGACTATGCAATTAATTCCGCTGGTAACTCTCACTTGACCTCATTGCTCAGACTCGATTGAATAAGCTACAGAGTTTCGCGTTAAAAAATTGTATTCTTCATCATCAACTTAATTCTTGCGAAAAATAATAATAAATCAATCACTGTACCTGGTCCTGACGTTCTATCGTGGCAACACAAGGTCAGTATTTTCCTTTTTGTAAATGAACTTTCGATTGTTTAAACATGAACAAAATACCATAATTTTCTTAAGTTATATTCTTCGACTATCTGGAATTATGTACCGTTTGAAAATAATATGGATTACCTAAAATTGTTATGGTTACGTGTTGACAGTTGATCCATGTAAACGGAGCTTAAGGTGAGGCTAATTCCAACGAATATCGTATGAATACGAGATAGGCAACATCATAGGGATCCCATAAGTGCGAGAGAGAACTTCTTGAGTCTCCGTTGATACTACGCGTCAGATCGCATACAGAGGTGTGTCGGATAAACCAACGGGAACGACAATCGTTGATATAGTAGCGATTATCCTCCGTATATGGTGTTTACTGAAATCGGAACCTTAACTTCCGCAAAAGTGGGAATAAACGCGTACACCCGTCACAAATTATTTGTAATTAAAGTGCGACAGTAGTTGTTGCTGACTTCAAGCGTGTACGAAAACCACACCCAGTAAAATCGAAGCCAGATATATATTTTCTGCTTTCTATATATATACATAAATACCTAATATATACAAGGTATGCCCTTTTTAAAAATATGCTTAAATATATCGAGAACTAAGAATTCAATTGAAAAACGTTTAGGACAAAAGTTGTTGTATATAAAGGGGGACATTGGATGAGCACATCAGTTGTTGGGTCCGAAGCCTCTGCTGGGCCTATTGAGTCCCAACTTTTGTTTTTTAAGTAAAATCCTTACTTTTCTATTGCATTTCTCGATAAAAAATTACTAAGTTTTACTCCGATTCTTTCGTTTTTCGTCTTCGAACAGGCCGAAAACGTTATTTGAAGTTTTCCCGTGGAAAGAGTGGCGATACGTCAATCTTATCCACTTTCTCAATTAATAATGAAAATTGAGTTCTATGATGAATTGTTAAACATTGAAGAGTTTTTAAGCGTTCGTTTCCATTGCTTTTTAAGTATTGCTAAGCGTTTAAAAAACGTCGGCATTAACTTTACCCGATGTACTCCGCGGGGAGGTTTATCGGTCGGATTTCGAACATCGTGTGGCCCTGAAAAGGGTTAAATTCATTAGAATTTGTTAGTCAAATTCACTTCTTAATTGAGGTGTTAGGTGTCTAATTTCTTCGCAGAGATTAACGTATTGCCATTGTTTTCGCGGTAAAACTTCGAATAACGTTTTGGGCCTGTTCAAAGACGATTAAGGAAAAATAACTTGGAGTAAAACTTACTAATTTTTAACGAGAAATAAAAAATACAATAAAAAATATAGGGCTCCATTTAAAAAAACTCATACGATGTCCCTCTTCATATACAACAACTTTTGTCTGAAACGTTTTTCAATGAAAATCTTAATTTTCGATATATTTGAGCATATTTTTTTAAATGGGACACCCTGTGTATATATACAAGTATCCCTAGTGTATATATGCTGTATATATAGTGAATATACACTAGGATTTCGCATGATTCAGGGGCTACGCATCCTCGTGATCTTTTATCGAACTTCTCCTGTCCCTATCATTAACATAGGCTCAGCCTCATGCACGCCTCGCGCTCCATCCCTCCGGACTGCATATTATAAAAATATTCTAACAATGAGTGTAATATGAAGGATCCAAGGTATCACATTTGAAGTTTGCTTCCTACAGTCTGCGCGCATGTCCAGATTCGACTTGAGAAAGGTTTCTCCACCATCCTAGGGGGTTTCCACACTATTTTCCGATGGTGCGTTGTCTCTGTTTGGTTAAGACTCGTCAGCCTAATAAAAAACACTAATTGACAATCCACATATCGGCATCGGATTATAAATCAATAACCATTGACGATAAATATTCATAACTATTCGTCAAAATTTCATTAGCATTGCTTCGTTTTTTTAAGCACCTGGATGGCTTGCACACTTAGAATAACTTAAGCTAACTTAACTTACAATAACTATTATTGACCCCCTATCGTTATCGTTGAACTTCTGTCTCTATAAATGACACGACTCGTGTAAAATTTTCTTCAATAAATCATTGTTGTATAGGTGCTTTTGAAAAAAATCTATAACCCTTCTAGGGTCGGAGGAATAATATTTAAAATCGCAGACCCCGGGGGTGAAGCTTGCTGCTACGTCAATTTATCGTGGAATGCTCCATGTAGATTTATACAATACTATCTTGTCTGAGTAAACAAGCGAGTTTTTGCATTATTACGAAAATGTTATCATGCGAAATGGACAGCGTACTTATATTTATTGAGCGATTCACGATATATGTATTGCAATCTCTGCTTTTCGCTTCTCGTTCACGATGCATTGCTATGAAATTGGTGAAACTCTTCTTTTTCTCTGTTACTACCTATCTTCTTGTACCAAAGCAATCAGTTTGGACTGATCCGATATAGTACAACTCCGGCCAATCATTGTACTAGAGGTCTCCACAGCACCGCATCTCTAACAGAAACGCCGGCAGCATTTTCGTTAGAAAAGAAAGAAGGAATTTTCGTACCATTCTTCGAGCCACAGACACTGCATTTCAGCGCATTTTATGCTTGACTTTTATTGTTGAATTGTGGTAAAATTTTTCGAGAGAACCTTTAAAGCTCTTGGAACTCTTGAAATATCTTGAAAAATGCGGCTTAACAATCTCGTGATGTAAAGTGACCCACTCGGAAGTTCTTCATTGCCAGAAAATCTCAGTCAAAGTCTCTCGGTTTGAGAAATGATTGTGAACAATCTATGTTTCATTAGGTTTATCAGTGCGATGTATTCAAAACTCGGTTATGGACATAATTGGTTAAAATCTTATAAACATGCCAAGTGTTGCGAGGGTGGATATATTAAAATAGATCAAATAAAAATGTGAGCTTTGATATAAATTGTTAAACGCACCAGTCCGAGCACTTTTTATTTTTATTCTCCACACAATACGGTTTGCTCTCTTTACACCGACTATTGCATTTTCGTTTATAAAACGAAAGCTCGCGAACTACCAGGACAATAATACAAATCATAAATGTAGCATCGTTGTATATTGACAAAGCTCCGATCGTTATCAAATAAAATTCACCGAATTAATTATCGCGAAATATAACGCGTGAGCATCGCGACGCGCCAAACGTTGTTAAATTCCGCAGGGCGTGTTATCGCGAACAAAAGCATATCGCATATAAAATAAAATGCTGAGAGAAACACTGATATTATGCTGCTGCTGCTGCTGCTACTGCTGCTGAAGCGCCATTGGGTTTGGCAGCAGTCCTCTCATAGGTAATGGTAATCCAAGGTATCATCAAAAAGAAATGCTTGTATTTCAAAGGGGAGAGAACACGCGAAATACTGTTCGCCGGATTGCTCGGTACGACGAAGCGACATTTTCATTGTACCATATCACACATTCCGTATACATAGCTTACCTTGCTCTCAACTTATTATTCCGGTACTCTTGGTACATGCATTGGGCGTGACCACTTCGAACGTATGCACCATCACGCAAATATGAATAACCCAGAGGCTGGTATTGCCCGTCAACCGCGCACTTCTCCATTCTCATTGAGATAAAACTTTGTAGTACAAGCCACGCTTAGTAAATTGTTTCTTTAGTCTTTTTTAATAACAATACATACTCGATTCGTATGTGTGCGTGTAGAGTATGAGGCATTCCAAACTATTTCATTAAGGTAAAAGCTTTACATTTATTAAACATTATATAACATTCTTTAGGATCGTGAAGATTTATTCGCTAGGAATTGGTCAATTTAGTTCTTCCATCCGATATAATTCGAAAACTATTAAATGGATGTAATAGTCGTTAAGATATAAAAAAATGCGATTTTAAAAAAAGTTTTAACCCAATGGATTTTACAATTGCTCTGTAAATTATATTAATTATAGTAAAAATGTTGCTATCCGGAAAATCCTTCGATATTCATGGGCCAGCAATATATATATATATATATATTTGGAAGATATACATTATAAGCAGTGACATTAATTGCTTTATGTTGATTATTTCTAAAACTCTGGATTGTACCTCAAAGTAATAAACAAAATATTAGTTCGGCATGACATAGTCTGCCTTCCGTCATTTTTTAAAGTTCTTTGAATGCATAAAATTTCAATTTTATTTATCAAGTCTACTGGTGACGATTTATCGCGACAATTTATCATCCACATCATTTATATCTCACTATGAATGAATAATATATATAAAGATCATCATATACACACACTCGACCGTATATATGATATTTAGAACGATAGTGTTCTTTTGTATCATACGAGCTGCACTTCTCATCCGACGGAGATTATTAAATGGTATTACGTCTTTAAAAAAAAACTGTTGACCCATGAACGAAAATTTTATAAAAATATGAGCAAAATAAGTTACGTTACGGATAGGAATCCGTAACGTAACATTTGTTGACAGCAACTTTTATGTACCAAAACCTTTTTCCCTCCATTTGTTTCATAGTTATCCAGATGCATCCGGTTGATGTAAGAAACCCTTTAACGTTCAAATAAAAAATTCAACATGACAAAAATGGTTAAAAAAATCCAGATGCTTCCAATGACTAAAGTTTAATATTCCTAAGGTTACAGAATGTTTTTAAAAATGTAAAAGATTTTATCTTCGCATGGAATTCCCCATACATAGCAAGGGTATCTCATGCACGCGACTACTCGTTTCTCATTTAATATCGATGTTCACGTTCAAATTGAATGTTTTGCCATGCGGTTGCTACTCGTCGTAACCAATGAACAAGAATTTCCTATTTCAAGGAAATTGATTACAAACAACAACGTTCAAAGCATTTGAATTAACAAATGAAAAAAAGTCATTTGTCGTTTTAATAAATTATACCAGTGTTAAAGAACCAATGTTAAATTATTATATTGGCGGTAGACTCTCGCTAAAGAAACAAACGGTAAAACCATAACGAATACCTCGTTAGTACATGACAATGTCATGGTACATTCCACATAAATTTTTATTTCTCATATTTTCAAGAGATATTATTTGAAATTGATATTTTATATATTTTTAAATACAAAGATTAATAGACTGCAAGCGGTTATTTTGAAAGAAGTGATAAATGATAATTATAGTTGATATCGAATTTTCATTTATCACTAAGAATCGACAAGCGTCCATTGAAAATAAAAACGGATTCTTCATGTAGATTGTTATTCTTATTGCATTGTTAATATAGCTTTTGACACGAATAATCTATTTATATTCCAATTTTAACGATATTTTATTAATATTAATTATGATTCCGAGTTTATATCTGTCACCTATAAAATGGAGAAAGTACACGCGCGGCCTTGCCCTCTTTTCCTGTACTTTCTCATGAGATATTCATTGCGAAAATGTTAATTATGAAAATTAATGTACTCGCATAGGAAGTTTTGGATGCATAAAATGGTATAATTAATTTAATATACAAGTACGATGTAAAATCAATGTAAGGTACACTCAACAGGTTTAAGAAAATAGTTTTTGATGTGCAATTCATTTTATTTTATATAAATCTTTGTATATTAAATTTGATATACCACTTTATGTATACAATAAGCTTCCTAATCGAATATATTAATTTTTCAAACATTTTTCAACATTGTAAATAAGTAATTTGCGAGTATATGACGAAGACACTATCTCTGCTTCTGTTTCGTTTGCATATTTTTTGTTAATTCCTAGACCAAGTAACCATTCCTATAGGACTCGTGGCTAAACACTCATAAAAAAAAAAGTCCATCGATGTTTGCAGGTCATAGAAAGTGCCAGGAAACGTGGCCAGGTCGTGGCCAATACGAGAGAGCACATAGAATAAGCTTCCTAATCGAATACATTAATTTTCCAAATATTTTTTAACATTGTAATTGAGCAATTTGCGAATATGTGATGAAGACACTATCTCTGCTTCTGTTTCGTTTCCATATCTTTTGTTGATTCCTAAGCTAAGTATCTATTCCTACAGGACTCGTTGATAAATACTGATAAAACAAAAGAATACATCGATGTTCGCAGGTCACAGAAAATGCCGGGAAACGTGGCCAGGTCGTGGCCAATACGAGAGAGCTTACAATTTAATTTTGGACGCTGTTCTCTTGGTAGTACCGCTATTGGTTCTTGCGGCTACGTACACCCTTGTCACAAGGACGCTTTGCAGATCGGATCCAATGACGATGTCGACGTTGGACCGTAGCAACGGACGAGAAGGCAAGTATATTCCAACGCTTTATTCTTGGAATATCCGTAATAATCGAATTATCTTTACAAATTACCATCCCGAGTGAACAAAATTATCACAAATTATTCGAACGTGTATACGAATGTAACAATTCGATCCTAATCGAACTCCGCATGAAATACTGGATTAATTTAATTCTACGTTTATCAAAATAATAATCGGTATTTCACAATAGTACATTATCATCCATACTCCAGCATGGTATTTGGTACAATAGTACAATCTAATGGAATTCCATGGATACAACTATCCCAATTTCTCTATAATTTCCGACTTAAGTACGTGCTTCACATTTTCATGTAATTATGATTTAAACCGTGATTGTTGCATTCACTTGAATGCCGCGTGCATATTATACCATAAGTATACTGAAATAATTTTCACGAAGCGTTGCGAAACCCCTTATACCCCAACCTTGTTACAGTGGCAAGGATACTCGATAATTGCGTTTTCCCAGGGTGACGGTATTAATAAAAGATAAATTTATGCCCCCGGGAACGTCATATTCAACGGGTGACTAACCATGATTACAGCCCTCCTCCTACTCTTCCTCACATGTATATTCTTCATTTTCATAGGAAGCGGGAACGTTAAAGAGTTGTATATTTTTAAAAGCAGCTCAACGCGACAGTGCAATACCTAGCATCTCACTTTTCACCCCTCGACTGTTATAACCCAAGAGCGGCAGGCTCACGTACAACTACGTATTCACTGCTGCAATTAAGCCAAAATGTGTTTAGACATTCGTGAGCCGCGTTCTTAACTCGTACTTTTTGTGCGTACACAAACATATTCGTGGCGTGAATGCCGAAGCATTCGTGCGGTAAATTCGTCGAGGGAGAAATATTTCAGTAACAGTGAAATTGACCACGTAAACTTAAAAATATTTTCACGTTGACATTATTAGATATTCTTGCGAGTAAAATATGAGCCCTGGCCTCGTTCGACTTTCTATGTGCGCGACAAACGAGAAACGGGCGGTTCGAGTTTATCACCGGTCGAAATGAGAAGCTCGGACAAAGGATGAAATGCAAATTTCTTCTCCCGTACGACGATTCACTTCGATTCTAAATGAGAGCTGTGGAACGAAGGTTCTTTCGGGAGACGATGAAAGAAAGTCCTCCCGTAGCATCCGAGCTTTCTTTATCTACGACAAGCCGAACTCTTATTATGCCTCTGTACGTACTCTCTACTTTTCGTTTTACCTTTCTGTCTACTCTTGTCGCTTATGTGTGAATCGAAATTCTTGTGGTTCACGAGGAAGTCTTCCCCCGTACTTTCACGTAAATGTGGTCGTAGCGTAGACCAGAATTTTGAATAAGAAGAAGGAGGAAGACGACAAAAAAGAAATGAGACACCGTGGAGAAAGGCGGACGTGAACGTCAAGGAGATGCTAGGATACTTTCCATATCAGCGCATATTGCAGCCTCTCACTCTCACCGTTCTCACTATATTTTACTATTTCCCTATCAACCGTCCACTCTCGCATACACACGACCCTATATCACTATACTCCTCTTACGTATGCTAAACTCTGCATCCTGTACAAAGCTGCATGTAAACGAAGCGATTGGGTAACCGTTTTTCTCACGGTAAATGAATTTTATGCATCGGATTATATATTTCGGATACCCGAAATTACTGATTGCTTTTATCGCCTTCAAGTATCTTCATTTAATATCAAATAAATTCTGCTTATTCAATCTATCTATTAATTCGTTACTCGCACCATTCTTATTATTCTCATAGCAATTCCTTAGTCGAATGATGTCAGCCATCCCTCGCGACAGCCGCCATGATTCTAATATAAGATCGAACTTGGAGTACAGTCACGCGGATACGAACGTTGCGCATCGCGTAATTAACACAGCTAATCGCAAATTCGTAATTCCATTCTATTTAACTACGAAAAAACTAACGACGATACGTAAATGATTGAGGCAAGTGACGCAATCCGCAACGTACGCTCCTTGTGACGGCACACGAAGCCTTTGATCTCGCATCTTCGATAATATTTTACCGTGGAAAAATTCGGTGACGTCACTTTTTAAAGCCCAATATTTATTCTCGAAAATTAACCGAATTTATTGCATATTTTATATTTCGGGTTTCAAATTGATGACACGATTGATACTCTGAGAAAGATTTTTCCGTATGCATATCTAGTAATATCTCATTTTTTTTCAAGTGATAATCAATCGTTAAGAGGTTCGTAACTCAGCCTGAGACATTTTTTAATACGATGGTACGTGGTAAACTCGTAGCGAAAACTAATTTTATTTCTGAAGATTATCGTCTTACGTTCGGAATACCTTAAGTCGAGGTTGCATTACATCTTCCGTGTGTCCTGTTAAAAATATAACAAGTACTACTACGTGAAAAACCTCAATTTTAGGATACGACTCGAGCATCACTCGAATCCTGAATCAGCCTCTACAAGGTCGTTCAACTAACCTACGTAAGCTTCCTCGTTCTCAAATATATATCTATATAATGGAAAACATTCTGTCTTTTCCAGCAAGCTGTTCTATACCGTCGGTCGTGTACGTGAGCTCGAAGAGAAATTCTCTGCCACGATGTTCTTCAGCGAGGTTATCAACCCAAGATCAAAATCGACTTCTTAGAATGGCAGCTACGGATAGTCAAACATCAACCGGTTTCATACGCCAAAACGTTAAGGACGACTCTAGCAGCTTACCCAAGACCCTCGTCTCTACGAACTACGCGGTCGACAAGGAAATGGAGATTTTGTCGCAACGGAAAAGCATTGGAATTCCAACCCTGAGATCCTGGTACGAATCAATAGGAAAAAGGAACCAGAGACGTACGAATCCCGGTAAAACGTTGATGAGAAAAAAGCGCATCGTCAAGATGCTTCTCGTTGTGGTACTCGAGTTCTTTGTATGTTGGACTCCGTTGTACGTAATCAATACCCTCGCACTCTTCCGTCCAGTAGCTGTTTACGATGGCCTTGGCTCGACCGGAATAAGTTTCTTTCAGCTTCTCGCGTATTCGAGCTCTTGCTGCAATCCCATCACCTATTGCTTCATGAATGACGGCTTTAGGAAGAGTTTTCTCGGACTCTTCAAGAGTTGCAACTTGAACGGTTGTACGAGAGGTGAAACTCCGTGAATTATCACTTTTTGCAACATTTTCCTCTCTGCTACTCGGTGTTTCTCGCACGGTTTCGTCTAGGCAAGGCAGACGATCCGTTTGCCGGAAAGGAAAAGCAACAAGGTTGACAGCCAAGACGAGCTTTCGAGGTGCTAAAAGTTATTACACTGCAACGCTCGTAACAATGAGAAAATTCAAAAGAAGGCAACAGTTTATACCGTGATTGCTGGAAAAAGATAGCAAGAAGGATACGCAGATATTTTTGGGATTATGCTCTCTGATTTCAAACATAACGTTGTAGTAAATTGTACGAAACTCGAGTCTTCGGATCTTTCTAAACAGAATTTTCGTTGTTCAGCTCTCTGAGCTTTCACGAAGAAATCAACGTAGGGTAATGAAGAACGCGTTCTTGTTATTATTGTGTAACAAGATAATCAGTGTCAATTGTACAATTTGGTACGATGATTAAACATAATTGTATACTTTAATGAAGAAAAAATAATTGATAATAACTAGAAAGCTCGTTGTTGAATGAATATAATCGATTTTTATTGAACAAGTTGAGAATTTTTCTTTTGTCTTTTTCAATGATATTTTTATTCGTTCGAACGATCGAGTTTACGATGAAAATCGTCGTTGGACGTTGACTCGATTGTCAAAGGTAAGTTATTATATATTAATATTTAAATAGAATGGTAATTAATATTTATCAATGACGTTTCGTCGTGTCATAGCGTTACTTTGATTTTCCATAAATCAAGCAACGATTCGCGTCTCGTCACTAGCACATATTTTCACTTATCACTATCATCCTACTCTACAAATGGCAGATTCTGCAGCTTCGATGATACACACGCGGAAATTTGTCACATTTTTTCTCATTGATTCTCCGTAGACACTTTAGGATCGTACTAACTTATTTCTGTGTTAAAGTTAGGGTGACATTAACCCCAAGTGACCACGCAGGGTTAATACACAATAAAATGTTCGTCGGATCACATAACTATCGATTACACGAGTAATACGTGAGAGTCTTGTAGAATCACAAAGTCACAACAGGTGAACATAATTATTGTAAAAATCGATGATCGCGCACCTTTTATTTAAAAGTCTGTCGCATTTTTTCTCGTTGCTCATCTTTACACCTGCGTCTCCTTCATAAGTGTTCGTCAGTCATAAAGTAGCTTGAGATCGTTGACGCATGTGGTACCAGAAGTGGATAGCTGAGATTGATTGATTGAATTGACAGCGCAATTAAACTTCTGGCTGCATGGAAAAGTCAATCCACCGTTGACAACACCGGTGGGAGGTGGTCGCCAAGTGATTCGCAAAAAAAAGCTGTCTTCCTCGGGCTCGAGATCAAGGCAGAAAATTCCAGCAGCGCTGTTCGATGTTGACCGAGGTGTCGGCATTGTCGACGAAAGATTCGTCATCGTCGTCGTCGTCGGCGTAGGTGCACCGGGTGATTCGACGATTCTCGTTGTTCCACTTCCGTTGGTGGACGGCAGTCGATGCTAAACTCGATCCTCCTCTTCCAAAAGTCTCGCTACCTCTGAAGCAATTTCAAAGACAACAAAAAATTCATACAACGGAGTGGACCGAGCTAGAACGAAGGCAATCACAAAGCTCTGATTACACAAACAAAAAAGCCAGATATCTCAGAAAGAGCAAAGCAATAGTCACGGCACTAAGCTTCCAAGGTCTACGATATCGCGTCCGTGGTAGAAGAGCTTTATTTACTAATGAATGATGCATGAAGATCGAATGATAAATTGAGGAATGATAAATAAGCCTGAAGTGTACAGTTGTCAGGGTGCGACTGTCGTTCGCGTTGGTCTATGTACGAGCGTGTATACGATTTGCTCCAACTCGAGCTTACCGGATCTCGCAACAACGGAAGTTCTACCGAGGTATATCGTTGACTCGTTTCCGCTGAGTTCGCTGTTTCCTGGCTGTGTCGCGTTTCTCGTTACACCAACCGAAGCATCCTCATCTCTGCACTTTAACCTGTAATACGAGAGTAAAAAATAATAAATAATGTGAAAAAATATATAAAATTCTGTATACTCGTCACCGGTGACTTACCTCCAACAGCGATAACAGTCGAAGAGGCTCAGAAAGGATTGCCGGAACTTTCGGTTCATGAAGCAATAAGTTATTGGATTACAGCAGCTCGATACGTAAGCCAATAACTGAACAAGACAGATACCCGTACTTCCAACGTGACGGTAAATGAATTCCGGAGCAAAAAGGTACCACGTGTTCACGACATAGAGCGGCGCCCAGCAGACAAAAAACTCCAGCACTACCACGAACAGCATCCTTATAACCTGATCATTGGACTTTGTAAGAAACTTTTCTCGATTCTTTCTCGCACCATTTACTTTGCGATTCCTGTTTTTTTTTTTTTTTTGTTCATAAATCTATTCTATATCAACTCAACATACCTTTTTCTTCGCTTCGATGCTCTTTCCCATGTAATTGCTTCTAATTGCGTGTTGCCTGCCAAAAGCGTAATTAGCATCACCGCTATGATCGTCACCTGGGATATCCTTGACTTCGCAATTCTTATTGGATCCTGCAGCACCCGACGTCCCGGACTTTCTTGTTCCAGTTTGAAGACGCGGGCTCGTCAGCGTATCCGTACCCGAAAATTTTAAACTTCTTCGACCCGAAGACACTCTCGATGTTCCCGAACGTGGCGGACAAACCTTTGCGCATGAAATCATCGTGAATATGATGAGAAAAAAGATCCTTGACGAAAGTTACCTCCGGGTTTACAGGTTCAATAAAAAATAAAGTTTTAAATTAAAAAATATTACGATGGAAAGTAAAATTCTTTCTTTGTTGCTGTTGTTGTTATTGTAGTTTTCTTACCGTTCGCTTCGTCAACCATAGTTTGACGAACTCTGTCCCCGGTCTCGATGCATTTGCTCGTCGTTTTCTTGCTTTTGAAGTCACAGCTGTAGACGACGTCGCAGACGGCGCACAGGGTGAGGATACCTGAAGACACGTTGAAGACGATACACCGCAGGTCGATTGCTTGGAAACAGTGCCATTTCCAGTAACCACGGTCGCGGCGGACATTGAATTTTCTTTGTCTATATTGCTGTAGGGACTGAGCCCGACTCCCGAGGAACCGACCCTTTCCACTGTAATCAATTAGACGGTGAAATAAGATTTTGTTTCGTACCCTCGTTGGAATTGTTATTCTTATTTATTAAGGTCGAAAGAGCTTCGCCGTACGATCGTTCACTCCCTCTCTCGCTGTCTCGGGCTTCGTGCGGGACGCAATTTGTGTCGTTAAATTAATCTGTGTAACTTAAAAAAGTATTTTTTCGAAACTGGAGATACTGTAGGAATAAAGAAATCACCCTGCAGCCCTGCGCCCTCATATCTCAGAGAGAATTGGCATTGACTTTTTTTAAAACTCCCGCAGCGAAGTGAACCACCAGACGTGGGCGCCACGATCAACACTCACGAGACGTTGATGGAAACGAGAAGGAGCAATTGGAACCAAAAAATAAAAGAAGAAAGGGTTAGAAAGGTTTAAAATAAAGAAAAAGGTGCTCCTTTGGAGATTAACGTCGTCGCTCCCGCCAGTCACTCACGTCTCAGTTTGCACGTTGAACTTTGACGAATCTCGCGCTTTAGGCCACGCCACAGTTTTGTTGCAATGAGCGAATATGCCAGACTCATGACGACAAGCGGAATCAGCAGAAGCGTACCATCCAAAAAAAGATTATAAGCTCTTTCGGCTCCTGTGCTGGGCCAGTCCTCTCTGCACTTGTGTCTTCCTGAAACATCATTGTTATCAAAATTTTAATATCAATTAAAAATTGCGGAATCAGTAAAGAAAGAAATATTAATAAATTTAATCAGTCAAATGTGCCGAAGTATAAAGAGCGCTCATCCATCGTATCATAATGGTGTCGCCACCTTGCTCCTTATACTCCGGATTACCATTTTCCATTCGCTTACCCAACGTTCGCCAGAAAAACGCGTTGTTCCACAAGAGTGGTGTCAGCGACATGTATCATTACGGACGGAATATTTATTTCCTAAATATTTTACAAAGTATTTTCACTGCAAACTTCTAGCGTTCATATAAGATCTACGAGGCGTTAAGGTAAAACTAAATTTCACTGTCGAATACATTTGAAATGTATGGAAGGGTTGTGAAAACTGTAAAGGTACGCGTCACACTGAGACGGTGTATCGCGCGATCATGAAAATTTATTGTTCGCTAGGTATCTACTGTACACAATGTGGAACATTTTTTTATTTTGTGCTATGAACATAACGCGTGTATCGTGGCTTATATACTCACCTCCCCGAAGAGCCTGGAGCCTCGAGACGACGAGAATCGGTGAGTTCCACGTTAGGCTCGCAGCCCAGACGAGAGCGATCATCTTATAAGCGTGAAATTGTGTTTGCCATCGTCTTGATTTTAGGGGTCGACATATCGCAAAGTATCTCTCCAAGGATATCGCAACGAGGGTCCATACACCGACGGACACCGATACAGCTGCCAACATATATTTCAAGCTGATAAATTGCTAACAGGAACAAAGCAAAGAAGATAAAACGAAATGGATTCAGACGAGTCGTCACCCAATTTTAGTTCTTAAGAATTTAATATCAGCGGTAGCAGAAGTATTTTTATTTAGTTCTAAAATTTAATAATCATTTTACTTATTATAAAGTTCACATTTTAATCACAGTTGAGATAAGAGTCTCCATAGATTATAAGTGACAGCTCCAAACAACAAGTTATTCGGACTTTGGGTTTTTCCTCAAATACCAAGATTGAACTTTGACTGCATCTGATGAATATCGGCTTCGAGTTCCATACCAGCTACAACTAAAATCTTCTCTGTGTTTGCGCTTTTATACGCGGGCTTTTAATAATAACTTTTTAAGTTCTCTTTATTGAGTTTACAATCGTTAACTTCGTGATTGATGAGCAAACTTATCAACATTTTTTTTATATCTCATCGCTAAATCTTTTTGCAATAACTATATTACGGTGCGAGACGTATTATTATTACAGAGTGGATTATCACGAACTTAACGCAACCGAATTTTCCATCCAAACTTATGAGAGCTTTGAAGTTTCATTCGATCCCTATACCACTCGCGTCCTTCGCGTCTGCGTGGTTTATCATAACCGACGGCGTATATTTTCAATGTATTACTCGAATTTACTTGGCATCGTGGTAGCTGTGGCACTTTTCTTTACTTGGCTCCTTGTATCGGATTTTATCTCGATATCCAACTTATATTCAGAATGTGGATTTACATAAACATCGCAGTTGGAAGAGAAAACGAAATACGTACGAAAATACAAAATGAAGCCTCGTGTACAGGGTTTCTGTAATATTCACCCTTTGAAAATTCCCGGTATTTTACCGATCCTCTCTATTCTGGTGCCCTTAAGATTGAGTAAAGTCATAACAAACGAATAACTATTATCGCGATTGTTGTGCAGAAGGGTGCGTTCCATGTAACTAAGCTATAATATCTACCGCCTGAAATTTCGAAATATGTTGCCCGTGCTCTCTGTCCTGGTACCCTTAAGAGTGGGTTAAGTCATAACAAACACAGAACGAGTATCGCGGTAGTTGTTCAGAAGGGTACAGACCCCGTAATTCTCATATACGTACATCGAATGGACCGAGATAGGCAGGATTATTCTCCGAGTAATAGCCACGTGCCCAGCAAACTGTCCCTCTCAAACAATCACGTATTTAAATTATATTAATTTCTCCTTCACTCCCTCCAGACTAAAATTCACTTTGAAACCATCGTATTTTCAGATGATTTCTAGATTTCTCATACGAGAAGGCCCAAATTGTCGTCGACAACTGAAGCAGTGTACTATGTCTCGCCGTTTCGCAGACACGGGATCTTGCCATACGAACTGCGGGTAAGTACTCTTGAGGGGATATTGTCGAGTAAAGAAATCGTAAATTTCTTTTTGTATCCTCGTTTCGAAAAATTGCACCCCCCCCTCCGCCAGCCCTCCGCGGCCGTAATAGAATTATACCTATTTATCGATATTGGCATCGACGACGGAGGATCATAAAGAGACAAATTTCGTGCGTGCGATATTTCGCTTAGTGTTCATAGAAGTTGAGATCTTATGTAGGAGATGTCGGAGATATTTGGTCCCGAGTTCAGTAGATACGGTAAAGCCTGAATAAAAATTTCAACGAATGATTGAATTCGTTTCATCATCATTTACCTAGAATCATCATCCTAGAACGACCATTTTCAAATATATTGCAAGACACATCTCAGATATATCGCAAGACACATCTTACATATATCGCAAGACACATTTCAGATATATCACAAGACACATTTCAGATATATCGCAAGACACATTTCAGATATATCGCAAGACACATCTCAGATATATCGCAAGACTATCTCAGATATATCGCAAGAGACATCTCAGATATATCGCAAGAGACATATCAGATATATCGTAAGAGACATGTCAGATACAACGCAAGACACATCTCAGATATATCGCAAGACTATCTCAGATATATCGCAAGACATATTACAGATATATCGCAAGAGACATGTCAGATATATTGCAAGACATACCTCATAGGTATATGTAGTATAATATATTTTCCGGCAAAAAGTTCCATATATCATATATATCTCGCATATACTTTTTTCCATTGTGGAATAATAATAAATACTTGCTGAATATTACGAACTACACCTGCAACTAACACACATATAATCCACTATATTCGTTGGATAACGTTATAATCAATTATAATATATTCCTCAAAACTTTATAGAATATTAATTAAGTAGAGTCTATTTACGGCAAATATATTTAGCACGAGTTATTGTTATATACAGATGTACTTTTACCTTAGATATTTTCTCACAAATTAAACAACGTGCCACCAATATTAATCAGAGCCAGGTTCCTAAAATCGTTCTTTTTTTCTCACTTTTACACCCTAGGCATTTATTTTTATCTTTTTTTCTAATACCTAGTTCCCACGTGAAACTGCTAATAGGTTCATTTAGTATTAATTATTTTTTAAAATCGTCGCATTGCTCATACATCGATATTTTCATATAGAATAAGTTGGCATTTTAGATTAAAACCGTTTTCAACCTTAATTCAATATTGGAATATTATCTCACGAAATAATGGAATATATGTTGCTTAAATATTAGAAGGAGCATGAGAACAGAATTTACGAGAGCACAATCAGAGCAATAACACTGGATAAAGGTGGACCAGTAAAATCTTAGTATCAAATCGATACGCCGACAATTTTCCACCTCATCGACGTTGAAGGTTGAAAGGGTAAAATAGAACGTGAGTCTCGAATGAATTTATGGAAGTACCGACTCGAGGTTGCGTGTGGGTGGCTTTCAAACGAGCTTCTAAATTAATATCATCACTCATTTTTGAAGCACGTACTTATGACTCAATGTAGTAGATGCTGTACTGTTCATTCGTCGTACATTATCAATAAGACGTGAACAAGATTGCATCAATATAGAATTGGAATTTCACTTTTTTTTTTCGGTTTCGGGATAAGATCGTTCGATTTATTCGACCGCGAGTAGAGAATAGCATTTCGCCGCTGTTTTTTTTTCTTCTCCGAAGCTTCAAGTACCACGCGCAACTAAAAGTAGAGCGATCGATCAAACTATTCTTCAATGATTCATCGTTCATACGCGTAATTTACCTCGCTGACGTTGACAGGCTAGGCATTTCGTCAAAGAACCAAAGCGGCAAGGGCACAAGAGAATTGCACCCTCGCTCCTCAAACGTTTCCATTGCATTTTACATTTTACGCCCTCTTCGGTTGATCATCTTGTTTGCTTCTCTTACGTTTATCTTCGCGAGCCTTTACGTGAGAATGTACGACGTTGATTTGTAGTTTAAAATTAATAGACTGCTCGTATGGTACAACATTGCAGCTGAACACAATCTCTGAGCAACCGGGGGCTGAGAATGCTTAGCAGGGTGGTTAAATGAGATTTTCCTCCCTCGAGTAACTGGCACATATTCATCGAGACTCGTGAGAAACACCCTCTCGACAGGTGCAACGTATATTATATATCACGCAAGTTGTAACTGATGTGTTGGAGTACTGAACGGGAATTGATATTGTAATTATGTCATTTTAATTGATACGAATATCAATTGTAAACTCGAAATACCAATAGTTTCTTTAATAAAATATATGAAAGAAAGATTAATTATGAGAATTTTGACTATACATACAATAAAGTACTGCCTCGTTTCTTTAGACTACAGTTTCTTAATATTCAAACCCTGCAATTAAGGGGTTATCGTACTGTTGATTTGAATAGAAAAAAATTTTCTTTTAATTAAAAAAATTGTTTGTACCGTTAAGATTAATATGCAGATGATTTCATATAGATAGTCAAAGTATATTTTGAGTTATATGCAAATAGTATGACGGAAATATAACATTTTGTGAATCAAGTATTCGCGGATTTGGATTCAAGTTAGTCGTGAGATGTGATAAGTTCGAACCACGTTGTATCGACTCTTGCCCCCTCAATCACAATACCTACGAAGAGGTTCTACATGCGGAGGTTCACTGTACGAGGCAAAAATGGCAGATCAACTGTAAAATATGAAAATCTAATGACTTTCCTGATCAAACTTATGTTCAAATTAAACGCGTTTTTCTCGAAACCATGTTTTTCAAAACGTTCGGCACGATATCTCAAGCTGTCATTAATGAATCCACTTGAAATTTGGTACACATGTTCAGAGGAATGGTACTTTTGGTATGCCATAGGATCTTGTGGATACATTTTTTTATGCAATAAATATTAATAATAATAATAATAAATGTTCAACCGAAATTGGCAAAAAAAAATCAGGAATTATTTTTTCGTAATCTAGGAGGAATAAAAAAATTCTACGTTATACGATAACTAATAGAATTAAGTTAATAAACATACATTTTTGTTTGTTTCGGACCAACAGTATTTCCGAAATCGTGGCTACCGACTACATTACGTGGCACACAAAAAACATCACCAGACGCAAAGTTGTAAAATGCACAAAATGGTTAATGTTCTTTAATAAAAATGTTTAGACACATCCTTAAGGATATTCGTACCAAAATGTATATCTCTTTGATTACGTTGGAACTCCGCTAATCAGTAGAATAAAAGGACGCCGAATTTTTGTTTGCAATTAAAAAACGAGATTTAAGTAATTTTACATAGAAACGTGTTGAAAGCGGTTGACAACAATAGAATATAGCGATTTTCTCCGCAATTTTCTATTCGTTGCAAATAAAAAATTAACAGAAATATAAGGATACCTTAAGAAAATTATGTCCAAATATGATGATGATTCATCGTCTAGCTTTTGAGATTAATCAAATAAACCAAAGACTTTTGGCGTCTATCTCTTTTTAGTTGTCTCGCGTTTGAGCGCGAGTTGCTCTCTCTCTGACAGTGACTAACGCATTCATAGGAGCCCCCTCTCGTACCTCTTCCATTCCTCCCTGTCATTCCTGGTAAAAATATCCTTAAGGTGTATATAAATATATATAAAAAAAATATAAAATATTGCATTTGTAATTTTTCCGAAATTAATTCCCAAGAATCAACCTGTTTAGACTCTCATAACAGTAGCATAACCCCTTAATATCCTTCTTGGCAGGTTGCACATTCGGATTAAGGCGAAGCTCGGCAATCGGAAATTTCGTTTAACACCTAGAAAAGCAATTTACGGCGTATATTAAATCAGGAGCAGTAAATAAGGATAGAAGGAAGGACGACTGGCGGAAATGAAAGGAGAAAGTAGGTTAGATGAAGAAATATGTAAACGCGAAACATGCGATTAATTAATACTTATTACGAGTTGCTTATGAAAACATGTTGTGCATGTCTTAATTAGTGTTGTGTGAACAAGAAAATGGCTCGGTGAAAGGTGCGGATCAATAATTACGTACACTGTGTATACACAGCTATGACCAGCTTAGAAATTATCAAGGTAATCTTGTTGACTGGTTTATGGTTGTGAAGTGCTGTTGAAGGGTTTTCATAGAATTTTAGCACATGGTGGACATTAAGGAAGTAAATGCAATGCAGAAGTTACTCTGTACATCTACCGTCACTGATGCCTGGATCACATTACCGTGTGATTTAAATAGCGGATAAGTTAATCGTTCCAATCATTCCATCATTCCAATCTCTTAAAGTCGTTAGAAAAGAAAATCTACATTGTTCCCTGTGAAACGTCCCTGAAATACGATTCAGAACAAAATCACTGATATTCACTGAAGAATCTATTACTTGTTTGACTCGTGGTATCATAAAAGAATATATATATACCATTGACCCTAGAAACAAAGAATTTTCTTGATACGATGCAAAAGCATCTAGCTTTTCTACATTCTGAAACATTTTGCAAACTTTTACAAGAGAACCAATAGCCCAAATATTCTCAAAAGATTATTAGTTGTGCGTAAGACGTATCGTTGAGTGACATTTTTTTCTTCTTATAATTTTGACAAATATCTTACACTTGGACTATGATTTTGAATATTATTTTCATACATTGATTATGAATTTATCAATTTTAAGATGAAAAAGCTATAGTCATTTTGCAAGGAAACACATTGCGTACAACTTGGTTTTTATTTCTTTTTTTAAAATAATATTTGGACTACCGTTTTCCTTCTGAAAGGATGCAAAATTCGAAAATATTATTTTATTTTAGATTACCTACAAAAGGTGGATGCTTCTGTCATGTCAATTGAATATATTTATTCTCGTAATACCAACATCCAAAGAAGCAAGATATTATTCAATGAATGAATTAATGAATTAATTAATTAATGAAAATAATCAACCTGTTCCAGAAAGTCCCAAAAAAAAAGAAAAAGTGTAAACTTATAGATTGTAATAAATTAATTATAATTAATAATGTTAATAAGTTAATAATAAGTTTATGATAAGTTAATTAATGAATGAAAATGATTATCAGTTATTTTTATCTAGTTTCCTCTCCTTAACAACTAAAATCTACTATTGGAGTTGATAAAAGTTGTAATTTATTATAATTTATAAGTTTACAATTTTTCTCTTTTTTTTTTGGGAGGCTTTCTGGAACAGGTTGATCATTTTTATTAACGTGTGTCTGGTAAACTTGAGAAGGACGTCGGGTTGTACGAGTAGAAGCACTTATTCACCGTCAGCAGCTTTTACGACGTTCACCACGAATTTTGCGAGTACAGCATTCCAAAAAAGGTACACGTAGCTAGGGCAGAGAGGAAACCGTTCGGGATTAATTTCTCGTCATGTTTCAGACTTCGTGGGTTAAATGTATAAATGGCGACGTCCTTGACTGATGCGTGTCCTAGACATTCGCGTTCCGAGTCGCAACTTATCAAGAATGACGCTAATACACCAGATCGATTGACGAACGAAAGGTTGTATTCCACGCGAAAAGAAGATCTTCATCGATTTTATGTATCGGGAAAGGCCTTCGTGATTGCGCCCGATTTACCTCTTGAGTTCTCACTCGCTTCAGTATTCTTATCAAAACATGACAACGATCCGCATGAAAGATTCCGCGTTGATTGGCATCATCTGCTTCTCGAACTTGAGATTACAACCATTGCCTGTATCTTCCTGAAATGTTGTATAAGATTGTTCATTGATGAATTATACAGCTATCAAGGGGAGTAAAAAGAAATGAGGAAAAGCCATCGAGCCACGATGTCCCAATCCAATTTTGTTACCACACGCCCGAAATGTAATCTCTTACCCCCTTTGCTGACTCGAAACGGGTATACAGTGAAAAGAATAAATACGTAAATCCGTAATTTCACGTATAACCATTGATCCGGAAAATTGACGAGTTTTTTTCGTTAATTGAAGGTACGGCATATAACTTATTTTTTATTACGCTCAACGAAGCGAATCCGAGAAGCTTGTTTTACCGAAGTTGTGCACAGAATGTAAATTTCAACTTGGCTAGATGCGAAACTCTAATCTTTCGTTTTTACCTTTCCATTGAAAAAGGTCCCTCGCCATACTTCATCTTTCTCCCTCGCTCCCTCGAGAACTCGCTATAACGTTGTTACAACATCGAATCACCAAGCAGCTTGTGCTCGGGTCTAATGCTCGAAAACAGTTGTACTACGCGGCGAGCGATGTCGTATTCGTTTTCCCGAGTTCCACGATACAAATAGCAGACAAAAAAGTGGATAAGCCAACGTACTCAGAAGTTTTTGCTAGAAAATCTGGATAGTACGCTCTGTTGTCCCCAAAATTTATTACTGTTACCGAACCAGTTTACTGAAAACGTTTTTTTTTTCTTTTCAATTTCGCGAATATCATTATTAGTTTGTATTTTAGAATAAAACTGATATAAACTTTAGTGAAACATTGGATTATTACATAATTAAATAATGGATTATCGATTGCACAAATATTAGAAGAAAAGTGAGATCAGAAAGTACATGAAAGTATAAAAATTAACATAATTGAATAAACCTCAACTAGTAAAACCTTCCGAATCAACTGAAAATGCCGACAATTTTCCACCTCATCGAATTTGAAGGCTGGTGAGGGTAAAAGAGAATTTATGAAAGTACTTACTCGGAGTTACCTGTGGGTAGCATTTAAACCAGCTTCGAAATTAATATCATCGCTCAATTCTAAATCACGTACTTGCAGTTGAGCATAAAAGGTGATGTACGGACTTTGTTCATTTATCGTACATTGACCAATAAGAGGAGAACAAGTACGCAGGAATGTACAATAGGAATTTTCGATATTCTCAATTTCAAGAGAGTCGGATTCATTCAACTGCGAGTACAGAGAAGCATTTCTCTGATTACTTTTCTTCTCCAAAGCCCACGTGCCACTAAAAGTAGAACGATTGATCCAAGTATTTTTCAACTATTTATCGTTTATACGTGTTTTACCTCGGTGATGTTAACAGGCTTGAAATTTTGTCAAAGAACAGAAGCGGCGAGTATACCGAACAATAACACGCACCATTCTCAAACGTTTTCATGATATTTTAGATTTGACACTCTCTCCAACAGTCTTGCCTTTTTTGTAAGGAAATATTTCCTTGTTGAATTCAGATTTTCGATATATCGTTCGAGCGAGATGTAAGGATCTTACTACTCTATTGCGCATGATCGGGATTCATATCGAGGAAACAAGAGTCTTCGCTACCACATTCTCTTTCTCTTTAAGGACGTCGAGTGCGAAGGACGCTTTCACACCTGTTATCGAGAATCATCGGATTCTAAACGGAAAGAGACGAAATTCTATTTAATACCGTGGATCGAGCTTGGATCAAACTGATAAAGTATATGTGTTTATGATACTGTGAATATAGATGATAACTTGAGGTGTGTTGTTCATATCGTATTTACTTCCATGTCGTTATTTTTATACCATCGTTTCGAGCCATCTAAATATAATCATTTATAACTAACTTGGAATCTCGAATTATAAAACCATAAAACTATTTCACATTTTCTAGTCCTCTAACATGTCTGTGAGATTTTTTTCGTGAGAATAATGTTGTACGACATTGATTTTTAGTTGAAAATTAGAAGGTTTCTCGTATGGTACAACATTGCAGTTAAAAACGATTGTTCCATAGTCTATTGACAGCCATAGAGCTTAACAGAACTCCCTGAAAAAAACTAACACATTTTCATTGAGACTCGCGAGAAACAGACTCGACAGGAGCTAAGTATATGATATAACGTACAAGGTGAAACTGTGACATTTTTCTTTGACTGTGCACAAAAAATAGGATCTGAAACCCTCATTTTACGAAAGGTGTACGAGGAATGTAAATTTTAACTTGGCTGGGTGCGAAATTATAATCGTTTCGTTTTACCTTACCATTGAAAATTGTTCTTCACCCCTTATACCTTATCTTTCTCCCTCACTCCCTCGAGGGCTCGTTACAACGTCGTTGCGATGTCGAAATACCAAGCATCTTGTACCTAATCCTCGGAAACAATGGTACTACCAGGTGAACGATGTCACATTTGTTTTTCAGATTTCCACGACACAAAGAACAGAGAAAAAAGTGAACGAAGCAGCGTACTCAAAAGGTTTTCCTTTAAAATCTGTCTCTTAAACCCGCTATTGTCTTTTAGATCTAATACAAACACTTCACGGAGCCTGTGAGTCTTAAAAAGAAGAAGAAAACATGCAGATGGCGGGTAATGAAATTATCGTAATCTCGAATACGTTGATAGAGAACCGTAAACCTAATCGCCAATAAGAAGAGCGCATCACTTTTGCAGAGAGATATACCGTGCTCTGATTCTATGGGTTTTCGTGAATCTGCTGTCAACGGTACCCTCGTTTGAAAATCTGATCTCATTCGGCTCCTTTTGTCATTCATTCTATTGTCCAAATGTTTATTTGGCGAAGAGTTCTCCCGTGATTAATAAATTTCAAAAGATGTGCTCGAAGTGGCTTTCGCTGTCCCCCGTCTTCTTGCCCCTTATTCCACCCTAATGAAAATAAATTATACTCGAGGATACATTATTTATATATAACTTTAAAAAGCTCTATATCCTCTATACATATTTTATACAATCAGCTCGATATATATCTTCAGAAAATATCTCAAATGTATAAAAGTGATAGACGGATGTACTGTTGGTTACGGTTACGAATGTTAGTTACGGTGGGTTGAATGCATCGAGAGATTTAAAGTTCAAAATGATGTTATTTATTTATTTTCAAATTGAATTGTAAACAACGATGTATCAACGGAGTTGAAACTTCTATGTATTTCTGTGTTTTATTCGTCCAGAATGAATTTCGTAAATTCGTCTTTACTTGGATTTTAATTAAGTTTGTAAAATTTGATGAGTGTATCCGAATGCATCGAATGCTTTAAAGTTCGAAATAATGTTATTTATTTATTCAAAAATTAAATCGTAAACAACGATGTTTCAAAGGAGTTGAAACGTGCATTTATTTATGTTATTCATTCGGAATGAATTTCGCAAAGTCATCTTCGCTTGGATTTTTATTAAATTTATAAAATTTGCCGAAGATGTCCGATTTATCCGTCCAATTTGAAACCTTCCGTACCGCCAATATTGACTTTACCGGTTTGCGGTAGTCGTCAACGTGTGACGCGCGATGCGGGGTGTGTGGTAAAGATCCTTGTCGTCCCGTCGTTTTTGTCGAATATATCTATCACCCAGTGACTTGGTGCGAACGGATATAGCTTTGTCAGACTTTCTAAAACATATTAAAAGACTACATTGCGACTTCTCTCGCAATGGTTTAGTTTTCTGGAGGTAATACGTCTACGGCAGAGGATGCGCACGCGTTAAAATATTTGTTATTGGATCAGCGTTGATTGTGACTAGCGCTATGAAGTTGACAGGTTTAATCGATAACTGCTCGAATATCATTTTCTCTCCCCATATCGACTATAAAATATATAGAATTGCATTTTGGATTTCCTACTCCTTTGAAGAATCGCTTGATCATGTTGTTTTTTCCTAATGGCGCATTCCTGTCTTGTAGAGCGACACAATCGCGAATCTTTTACAGTTTTAAGAAACCGCTTGAAGACCCTTTCTTGAATTATTTTGTTATTATGATATTCATTGCGGGGCTGAATAACGGATATCTAGGTCTTGCAGAAAAGACAAAAATGTTCAACGTCATGTTAGCCTGTTTGATAAATTCTTCGCTTCGTGATCCTAGAATTACCTCGATTAATTCGTTAGAAGTTCCGCTTTATTCGAATGCCTTCCCGAATAGCTTTGCGGCCACCAGGGTAATCCTTTTCCAGAGGGAGTGAGTCTACCTGTTTGAAGAAGGTAGTAAATTAATCCGTGGTTCGAAGCGTACGCGTTTCGATATGCGCATAGCCATGAATAGGGAAAACCAAGGTTGCGTGATGGCCCCTAGTGACACGATTACTATACGCCTGACTCCTTGCAATAGCATATTCTGTTAAACCGTCGAAGTAATCAGAAAAGTCGAGAACACGTAAGTATAGAGCCTCTGGTTAGCGATGTATGCGTTTATGGATATCGAATTTGGGTTCTTGAATCAAGAAATAGATATTATTATCGTCTAATCATCTAATTGTCGTCTAATTTCTGGAGATTTTGTATGAAGCTGTAATATCCGTCTGGTTTGAATCTGAGAAAGATTTTGAACAAACATTGATCCGACATCATGGCGCATGTGTAAATTGCTGCTTCCTCTGAGAGATCGGCTATCGAATCCAACAATTCGAAATTTTTCTAACGCTAACCAGTTTAGTTTCGTCGATGGTATCATTTGTATCAAAGGACGCTCGAACGGAATCTCATATCCAGCGATCCAATTCAGGATTATTGTGTCTGGCGTTATCTTACACTGCACATTGGAGAAATTTTTTAGTCGTCTGGCTAGATTACTTAGGTCTGAGGATATTAGGATGGCTTCTTCGATGGACCTTGGCGATTCTCTTCCTTACGGCTACCTTCTCGTTCCGGTAAGATTTCCTCTGCCTGCCCATCGTCTTCGATTAAGACTGCGCATGCTGTTGACGATAGGGCGGGCTCTCCGAGTTTTTTCGTTTCATTAGATTTTGCTGAGGTTTGACCGTGGACGTTAGTTTCGTATTCGAACATTCTTTCGTATTGAGATATTTCTTTATATTTTTCCGGAATTCCAGATTTTTCCAGTCGCTTCCTCGCGGAGGAATCTTTGTTTTCGTAAAAGAAATTTTTTTCCGTGTTTTCATGTCAGAATAATTAAAATGTTCCAAAACGTCGACAAATTATTTTTAGAAAAATATCCAAACGAATTTATCAAATAAAGGATGTGATCTCTTTAACTTTCGTAAATGTTGAGCAATCGAGATAAAACTTTCTATAAGAATAGGCGAGGGTACAAGGTTTTTTGGTATTGAATTTGATATGAATCGATCAAGGCATTCAGATTTTATAGAATTATGAATTTTTGTAATATTTCGACATAAAATCTCTAGGAGAAAGCCAAAACCGATCAACATACTTCCTCGTAGAGGTGACTTTGCGAAAGTTGGACAATAATGAGGATACAACGTGCAAGGTTCTACTTTGCATCCCGGTTTTTCCTCCATACAACCGTAGAGTGAAGAACATCTCGAGCGGACGCATTTATTTTCTGGTGGATTAAGCGCATCCTCAAGCGAGAGTCTTCACACGTTGCTGATCCATCAAAAGCTGACCTGAATTATTAACTCATCCTGGTAAGTCGTGGTCGTCTAGCATTATTTTATAGAATTTTTATAGTTATCTTTCCCTAGGGTTGATCCACCGCATGCTATTCGCTCTTGAGTGCATACGATGCGTCCGTCTCTATTCGCGTTAGTGAAATTAGTAATGCGATACATTTATCTTCGGATTAAACTTCGAAAAATCTATTGTCGTAAAGTTCGTAGGGGTGGGATGTTTTTTGACCAGCGCGGTTTTCTTTTTATCGTTAAAAATGCCTTTTTCTTAATAGCATTGTCCCAACGCTAGGCGAGATCTTTCTGAATATCCGAATCAAAAATCGTGTCCAGAGGCAGACACGAGCCCGGTATTTGGAGCAGTTTATCATTGAGTTTTCTCTTGTCAAGATCCTCGTTCTGCTTTGTACTGTATTCGTTGCCGCCGGTACATCTGTAGGGCGCTGTTTGTGCGAAGAACGCTCTGAATTTTCCCTCGTATTAATGGCAAGATGATTTTCAAGAAGATCCAGATGCTGATGAGTGTTATTTCCATTTGAAACATTCCGAGCATCGGCTCCTGTGTATGGATCCTCGTTCTTCTTACTCCAACTATTGTATCGAGTACGCCGATTCGATCCCCTGACGTCTGCGATTTCCCGGTGATTAATTTCGTTCGCGTCTTATTCGTGATTTTTTGTCTCGCCGCTGTCAAGGGCATGAAAGGTTCCATGAGTGATGACGTTCACGTCGATCCTCACGCTATGTATTTAAATATTCAGCCTGAGAGATTGCTCCTTGTGTGAATCGAACCAACACAAGCGGGTAAGTTATTAAGATAACTCAATTAACTTTTGTCATAATATTCAAGACGTTGGTTGGTTCGGTGCTAGCCTAATATGTGTTAGGTACATCTTTGACTTACGACGCCTGCTATCATATCGATTACATTTATCTTGATCCAATTTATAAAGCGCATGCATGGTGTACTTCATCACGTTTACAATAATTTAGAATTGTTAAAAAACATTATATTTGTAAATTAACTTTTGAGTAGTAATTATTAATTTAACAATAAATTTCAAGAACTGTATACACTGTACTCTTCGTACGCATAGAACATTTAATAATTGTAAAACGATATATGATTAACAATTGGTAATTTATAATAAGTTAACAATTGTCAATCAATACTTCATTAATAACTGTTAACGGATATTCAAAGATCAAGAAGTAAATTAATAATTATTGACTTCTTAACTTCTGAATTGATAATTGTACTGATTGTACTGATTGTACCGATGAGATGTATTACTCATTGGCAAAGTAATGCGTAATGGAATTAGGTTCCATTAGTTATTAACAAAGAAAGCAGTAACTTGAAATCCATTATCCATTATTTTGATAATAAATAATGCATTGCTTCAACATTACTAATTTCGCGACTCTTGTTAAAGGTGGTTAAAGGAGGAGAGGTAGGGGGAGGGGGAGAATAGGGTGAGTATGAAGAGGGTGATATGAACTACAAACATGAAAAGCGAGAATAAAAAAGAAGTTAAGTGAGGCTGGGAGGAGAAAGAGCGGGTAGCATGGCGGGGAATTCAGAAAACAGAAGAAACGGATGTAAAGTAGTTTAAAGTTTTATTTGGCGAAAAAAAAAAGTGAAGAAACAAGGCTGCGAGAAGATGGGCGTAAAGTTAGAAAAGATGAAGAGAGTACTGAAAGAGAAAAGCTGAACGTAACGAAGGAAAGAATAAGACTAAAAAATCTTTGCACTGAAAAGAAGGGAAAGTGGTTCCAGGAAAACTAGAGAAAAGTTAGAGAGAGTAAGAACGTGATAAGATAGTGGAAAAATTTCGGATGAAGAAGAAGGGAGCTGGGTCAATATTGTAAAGAAACAGTGGGTAGGTCACTTTTTAAAGTTATTTGGTAGTGTGAGAGAGAGAGAGAGAGAGAGAGAGAGAGAGAGAGAGAGAGAGAGAGAGAGAGAGAGAGAGAGAGAGAGAGAGAGAGAGAGAGAGAGAGAGAGAGAGAGAGAGAGAGAGAGAGAGAGAGAGAGTGAGAGAGAGAGAGAGAGAGAGATAGGGGAAGAAATTTGGTGGAATAACGAGGTTGAGAATAGGGAGGAAAGTTTGAAAGGGTCATCGAACTCGAGACTAATATGGAAATTAGCATGAGGGAGTTAGAGAAGGTGTTAAAGAGTAATGAGAATAAGAAATTGTCAGAGAGAGGATGGAATAACGTCTAAATGTCTCAAAGGATTTCGAAATAAAAGAAAGGACAACTTGAAGGAGATTTGAAACTAAATCTAAGATAGTGGAAAATTACTTGAGAGAATGGAAGCGCTCAAGAATCTTTCCTATCCATGAGACGGGGGATCAAGACTTTGCTTGCAATTACAGGGGTCAGAATAATGTTCGGGAGACTGAATATTTGGATGGAACGGTAAGGGATTATTTAAAAAGGTCAGGAAGGGCCCAAAGAGAGGGAACAATATTAGGCAGTGCAGGAACCACGTATCTACTTTGAACGACTTGATTAGCATGAGGTTAACGGTAGACGGAGGGGAATTATACGACGCTTTTGCAGACTTTAGGGTAGCGTTTGACATATAGACAAGAAAACTCTTTTGTAAAAGCTATGGAGGAATGGTATGAATAGCAAGCTGTTTAAAATGATTAAAAGGATATACAATAAGACGACCAATAAAGTAATAACAAAGGAGGGTATCACGAGTAGCTTTCAGACGGAAAATAGGATGCGACAGAGTTGTTCACGTAGACCTACGCTATTCAATATCGCACTGAGGACCATGGACGATATTTGATAAAGGAAATAAAAGGAAAGTACGGTAATCAGTGAAGGGAAGTTCTATGCTCTAAAATATGCAAATGACATTGTCATTAGTAGCGGAAAATGCACGGGGTTGGGATTTTACTTCGCTAAAATCGTTAAAGGAATTTGTCGATAGGACAAATATGAAAGTCAATGTACAAAAAAATATAAATAATTAATTTCAGAGAGAAAGGAAGCCTGATAACGGAGGATGAAGGAAATTCCAACGAAAAGTAATTGACGTAGTAAATGAATTCAAATATCCGGGGTATTGGTTTTCAACGAGAAATACAGGAGGAAAGCACATGCTGAATTTGATGGAGAGAGACCAGAAAGCAATGAATTAAGTTTGGAGAATGATGAAGTGTACCAGGATAAACAATAGTTCGCAGCTGATGGAGTTGCCAGTGTAATCGGGATCCGTAGCACGGGATAAAAAACTTCTGATTATCTTTGGAACATAGAATCGTGGAATTTCAGAGCACATTGCACGAGGGGGAAGATTGAAGAATCGTGAATTTAATATGAACAGGAATGAAAAAATGGGAAGCGACATAAAAATGCGAAAAGGAGGGAGTCGAATAAAAAAAAACAGAACATACAGTAGCATTGGGTAAAGGTTGGCAAGACCAATTTTTTCCATTTTACAGGGATATAAGAGTGACTATGAAAAAGGGAAAAATACTGGGACGCAATTGAAGTGAGCGAAGATTTAAGGAACGTCAAGCACGGTAACTCTTCAATTATACAACAACAAAATAAGAGAAAGAGATTAAATAAAAATAATAAATAGATTAACAGTTTAATTATCGAAATGTTGACTATGCAATTTGCGCTAATCAACACTGCTCTTATGGAAAAATTTCCTGCGTTATGGTGTATAAACTGTAAAAGTAAAAAATTGACAAAGAACATTCAAACGAAAATTGTACCAATGACAAGAGGACTGTCAGGAAATTTACAGTCAAATTTCAATGCAATTTACCGACTAGGTTTTCAGCTGGTACGAGTGAAGCAAATGTTCCATCTTTTGTCTCGGTACGCTCGGTATTCCGCAGGGAGAAACTTTCGCTTCTACACTGTCTTGCCCATACCGCGCGCGTTACAGAATCATTCTCTCGCGAGTCTAGCGCTTTACCCTCCTTAAGGGAGCAATGAGCTAGACTGAATTTGGTAATGTGAGTAAAGTCGAGAAGAAGGGGTTCGGCAATCAAGTTTGTGGGTTCGGTGTAAGTGAGGAAGAGGAAGAGGCTCGTGATATATGACAATATATGGAGACTAGAAAAGGGATAATAAAAAATGGATGGAACTTAATGAAAGTTTCTCATTTCTTATAATTGGAGGTCATGCGAATATGTCTACCAGATTTTAAGTCGAAATTAAGTCGAATTTCAGTAGTTTTAAACGGTTAATCGAATTGGCGTGCAGTTGTACTATTTTTCAATCCGTTATTTGCAAAGGGTATGAAGGTTGAGTGCTGTTTGGTAAATCTAGTGTTCATGGTTTAGGTTTTAAAATAACAATGCAGTACAAGTATGGTATAAGTTAATACATCGTTGCCCTATGGTTGATAACAAATTTTGAAAGTACTTGATATACTTCTGTAAACTGTACTTGAACATATCTATGAGTTTTTCTCGAAGCAGCTTTTTTCCCAAGTGGTTGAGATGATTTCTATGAAACTATAAGATCGACTTCAAATCTTCATTGCATCTCGAGTGAACATCTTTTTTTTTATTAATTGTCATTTGACAACAACATTTATATGAAATAAAATACAATGGCATTCGATTTTTTGTTCCAAATAATCTGGAGAGACAACCATCGATCGACGGACTAGCGTGTTAAGCGTACACGAGGCTCAATTCACGATCAAAATAGTTTTAAAAGAAAAGGTGATTACCTTAAGGATTAATGAAAATATGTACAAAGTTAGAAATTAATTGAATTCATTGTTTCTTCGATAAAAAATGCCAAATAAAACTGTATTTTCAGTGCTGAAAATGAGATTCTTCTCTGCAAAGATGAGAAACTCGAGAGCTAAGTCAGACGCAAGCCAAGGGGTAGGAAGAATGGAAACTAGTCATCGTAGGGGTAGCCAAGACAAAGAGGATAAAGTAAGGTACCGGAATAAATGACTAAAGGTCTTATCGTAGTGAGGTAAGCGTGAGTGAGAAATAGTGGAAGAAAGTACGAGATCCGGTTAAACATGCGCGTCAATATTGGCTCTAAGAGGTCACACGAGGTCCATTTACGGTAAGTCTAGACTTGACGAAAAGCCAAAGAAGCGAAAATGGTAAAAGATTTAGGATAGATCCGCTAGCTTCTTCCTAAACCGCGCTTGAACGGGCAACAGCCTTAAGAGAAGGCAAAATATCCAGGAGTGCGAAAGAGATACAACTAATATGGCGTTCACGGCGGAATAAAAGAGAAGAAGCATATCTATATATTTACGAAGGTTCACCTTCCCTTGATCGCAAACACAGATCCTTCAAAAAAAGTTGTCATCTTGCTCCGAGCGCAAAGGTTCGGCGTGGAAAATGTTTATGACGCATTGAACTCACGATAGGAGGTTCGCAAAGGGAATATTACGTGCTCGTTGAATGCCTTTGATGTATTTATATTGCACGTTGTACAAATATACACTTTTTTGTTATAAAATTATAAGGAACGTTGCTTAGCGAGTGTTGGTTTAAGAAACCCGACGGTCTACCGAATAAAAAATCTTTGCTGCATATCTGCTTTATATGCAATAAGATTATGTACAATAAAATTTTATATTATATTATATTATATTATACAATATGTAACGAGTACAATACTCTGTACAGTTTGTAAGCCAATTTATGAGAGAAAATTATAGAAAATTTTATTTCTCAATGAAATACTTTCTAAATACACTGAGAAAAAATATTTTATTTAATCAAATAAATCGTCACATTAAAATTTCTTTCATCGAATCAACTAAATATTTATTTGATTCAAGGAAAATAATTACTTGATTCCAATTATGTGATGCATTTGATTCCAATTATGTGATAATTCATTGCTTTCGAGGAAACATTTTTTTGATGGTACTTGCCAAAGAAATGATTTAGTTTATTCAAATGAATAATATAGTTGAAATCACCGTTTCAAGGTGATATCTATGTGACGGTATCGTGCCCGCCGCCTTTCGACGAGAGATGTGATTTGTATTTTCTAATAGTGTTTTATCAAGAGCGCAAAACCAGCGAAACGCCGACTGTTAGATTGTTACCCAAATGGAGAAGTTTTTGAAGGAATCTAGTATCCGCGAATACGTTACTACATTCGAAGATATGTAATAATAAATTAACATTAAACGGATCCTCGAACCTTTCCTCGGTTAGTACGACAAGCATGCAAAAATAAAACATAACCTATAATGTAATCATAGATGAGCATCACAATCTATTTATAGACACATGTAAAAAAAATTGCTACGATACGCGAAATGGATGTATTCTCTGATGCCAAAATACCATTATAGTATTTGTTTGTTTGTTTGATTGTGCGTGTGTGTTTGTCGCACGCGCGATGCGCACGATTTCCAAGCCAAAAACGCAATAAAACACTATTTTTTTGCAATAACAATTGGTTCATTGTAATATTTCTGTTACTGCACCTTAACCTTAACTTCTTTAAAATAAAATAAAGTAAGAACGAGCCTCGAAAGTGAACGTACCCGACGCGGCAGATCCTACAAGATTTGGTGAGATTCGCTCGAGAGATTTAAAATGTAGGATTCGAACGAAATGCATCCTACTATCGTTATGATACTGAGCAACAGATAAAAGTTTCATTGAAATAAATAAAAGTGATTAGTAGGCTTCGATAGAATTTTCATGGATTCATTGCCACTACATTTAATACAATTCGCGATCGATTAAATGAAAGTTTCATAGGTCAATATTTTAATGAAATCTCTTTGATTCAATGAACCTTTTTCTCTCGGTGTAGTCTTTGTGAATAAACCATAAAATGTTTGCTGCGTACTTGCTTTATATACAAAGAGATTATTAATAATAAAATCTTATATTATATTATAATACGAGGATTTCGTTCACGAGTAATTATACACTCTGTGTACGTAACGGAGTAAAACACTTTGTGCAGAGAGTGGTCTTGCGTCAAGACTGATTCTGTAGAAATGAGAGACATTGCCGTAATTTCAAATAATGTTCCATTCGAGAGTATTGTATGTGTAAATAGTACATTGTTTCCAAGTGTCTCCCTGTTGATAACTAAAGATAACGCAACCCATCATCTTCTCCGGTACTATTGTATTATAGAACGCAGAGAGATGCGTTAACTTGTCACAGAAGTGCTGGTCCGCGAGTTATTAATCTAAATTGTGACGAGCTATCCATTAATTCGAAACCACAAAGGTTATGCGAACAGCAGCTACGACGTATGGTATAGAATAGTATATGAAACTCACCTTGAAAGTAGGGTATGAGCTTGCACATCGCAAGACCGAATACGAAATTCTTGAGTATTTGTCCAAGTAGCGTGAACGGCATACAAAACACACCGAGCAACAGATCAGAGACAGCCTGTCAAACAGAAAATATAAAATTGGATTTTCCGAACGTACAAGTGACCTTTCTCTCCAATAGATTTACTATGGATGAGAGGTTCTTTGGACACGTGTTGTGTTTTTTCTTTCGATCATCCAACCCTTCTCATATATTTTCATCAGGGAGCGATATGCATGGTGCTAGTCAAACTTCCGAATTCTCAGGGGTATATTGTAAACAAACTGAAACCCTTGAACCCCTCATATTTTGAGCAAGCAAAGACATACTTATCCGTTAGATAGCTTGGAAATTAAGTGTAAAGAAGAAAAACAAAAAAAATAATACCAGGGGGATGATTTATCAACAAAGGGCATCGACTGAGTGTAAATATTAATATCGTGTGAGAGACAATGGAGGTTGAACGGTCGGTGTTCGCCTTCCGGCGATCTCCCGAGTTAAGCAGCGTTCCGTGTTGCCACTACTCGGATGGGTGACGGCTAAACCGTGCACTGGCTGGCGCGTCAATTAGCGAACGTGAGGCCAGTTTTTTCTGAAACCTTGGCATCTGCACTTAAGTAAGTTACTTTCGTTTATACACCGGGGAAATCAGAAGAACATAGAGACGTCGGCACCGGTACGAGTTTTCCGCAGTTTCCCAATGCCCACGGCGAATCGGGGACAGTGTGAGTTAAGTCGGCTGCAGACGCATCGGAAGTTAGGTTAGCACGGCGAACTGCGGATTGGGAATGCTAGGAGGGAGTTTTCAGTTGGGATGGGGTCATACGTAAAAAAGAATGAAGGATATGCGATGGAACACAGAAAACAAAAATATATTAATATCTAGTAAATATTATAAACATTTTATCAAGTGATAAATGTGGTTAATTGATATTTTGGAATCTTTTGAAACGTTCAAGAAGTATTAAATCGATGCTGCAATAGATGTTTTAACCGAATTTTGTCGTCAGGCTCTTTCGTAGCCTACGAATATGCTTCGTATTATACAAAATTGTAATAGGAGAATAAATATTTCGACAAATTTTTCGACGACTATGCATAGCGTATACTACGAGATAGCCAATATTTATTAACGCAAGTCGGTAACAAAATCTACTCCGGCATCCCCTTAAGGATAGTCGATAGCTGTAGGACTTTGAAACTAGATGTTTGACATGTAGGCATTTATAATACGTTTTAATTGTCTGGACTCTAAAATAAATTGATAAAAATATTTTTTCATTATCGATTCCGTTCGGATTTTCGTCGGAAGTAAACATCTATTGTTGAGAATCAAAAGACAAATAATAGTACAGTAGTGGGAATAGTCGTATATCGGTACGATATTGGATCCGGTCGTGTTATCCCGAGAATTTTTCAATTTAATTTTTAATTAGTTAGAAGTTAATAATAATTAGCTAGGTGTTGAATTCTTGTAAAAGTTTATATCCATAAAGCTTACCAGCAGGTGGCATACTTAGCTCGTGCACGCGTTTTAATTCATTACAGAAAAATATACTGTAAACTATGCCATTATAGGATTGCAAAATGAAATTCCAGTGAAAATTTCTGGCGGCAATTGGACCTCGTAATGAACAAATTCTATATTACATGCAACGTAACTGAGGCAGTTTCTAATGACAGTTTTCCTGTTATACTCGTAATTATTTAAAACTCAGTCGATTCCAATATATTTTATATAATAAGCAGAGTAATTTTATTAGTACAAAAATATTTTTTTCAATATTACAAAACAAAACCTTCCACGTTGTTTCCTCATTATTTTGATTCATCATCCACACATCCTCCTCTATAAAGAAATCGGATAGAAATTAAAAAACGGCCCCAGCAGGCATATTATCAAGGTTAACCGTAATGTAATATTAATATTATAATTCTGAGACAAATTCATTCAAAAATAATCTTGATAATAGAGTTAACAGTGTGTTTATAGAGATATGTACACTTTATTTTTAATAATCAAACATTAAAATGCAATGTTTGTATGCAACGCTATATAATACAACTTACGGATTGAGGTAGTGAAAATTATATGAAGAAAAATGATGTGGCAAAGAAAATAATCGATAATAATGAGGATCAGCTCAAGAAGATTACAAAGTGCAATAGTGAAAAAGATCGTCCCTAGAGTTTCGGAAAGAGATGAAATAAAATGGCGAGAAAAAGTAAGATAAGTGGGCTATGCTGGGAAGATGGTGGCAAGGAAATTTTTTATCTGGCTGCTTCGAAAGGATGGTTTGAGTAGATGTAACATGAATATAAGTCAACCTTATATATTATATATTACATATATTCATCGTGTACATCTTACTGCAAGTAGGACACGTCAAGATACGTACATGCATCTTGTACGTAAGTGTTGACGATGTGGCGCCGTAGCTTTGTAGTTGATTGTACGAGAACTATACTGTTTCTGAAAAAAAACCGAAAGACTATTTTCTCGGGCCTCTAAATATGTCTCTTCTTCCGTATCGAGTGGAGAAAAATAAAATGAAGCGGAAAAACATGAAAGCAAGCTGTAAAACTAAGTTATGTTTAACAAGTTACATAAAATAATGATCTTCCAACCGGCACTCGTTTATAACATTAAATGCGCAGACAAATTTGATTTAACTTTCTATAACGTTTCGTTTCAAATAAAATATGATAAGTGCTTGAATTTATTACGACATATAAAAAAATATGTACATCTTCTATTTTGCATTCAAAGTTGGTCGTTAATGTAGTAACGACTAAAACTCCTGACGACATTTTATTTTGTGTATGATACAGTATACGCTCGTAAGCTGTTACCAATGTTGAACTTAACGACAGATGACTAAATTTTAATAAAATTGTCAGAGATTTATCGCTTACTTTAACACTACATGTGATAGCCTCCGAGAAATGTTGGCAGTTTATATTGTCAAATGTATTGAAGAAAAGATACTGATACAACATGGAACACGAGCGAGTAAATGTTAAAATATATTTTATCTTTTACCAAAAGTTGGATACGTATTTCGACTGTAATACATATCAAACGTACCTTAAGGTATATTCTTAAGGTATATATAAAACAAATCTCAGGGTATTTATCATTTTATCATTAATTTCTGTTAAAAAAAAAAAACAACTACCATATTTCAACGTTACGCAGCACCATAGAGTTGCAATCTGCTAGTTTTGTATTAATGAGGTAGAGTCATAATGTAGAGAAATTAATGTTAGAATCATAAATATGTTAAAGAGGAGTTTAGGAGTCTGACAACCATACTATTTTAACCGTCACTTACTTCACCGAATACCTTAAAAATAAAGAATTACAATAATTGATTATATCCTGAGAACGGAGAATTATTTCACCAGAAAAAAGCTCGCTGGTATTCTTTTTCCTTCTGTCGACATCGATGTCAAGGAGCTCGACTGTCTCTCTCTCTTTCTATCTTTCCATGTACTCTCCCTCTCTTCTACAAGTCCCGGAGGATTATATTATTGTCAAGACGTGCGGCAAACGGATTGTTTCCTCCCCTGCAGTACCCGTCGGGGAATCCAGAACTAAAAAATTCTTTAGGGTCGTAGACGAGAGCAAGGAGGATCACTAGCGTCGGTAGGAAAATATACTTATACTACTGCTGTATAACAGGGTAAATGTAAGAGACTTTTTTTTTGGCAACGGACTGGAATGAGCAAAAGAAGAAAGAACGAGGAAAAAAATATAAAACGTCCATACGAAGGAACACTAGCGCAAACCACTTTGTTCACCGTGTTTCTCGACACTCAAATCGTTGTGAGAAGAATAAAAGACTCAAAAATGTTCGTAGCAGAAGGAGAAACAGAGAAAGTCAGGAAATTCTCTCTACAGTAAATATTAAGAAAGGCGAGCTTCATCTGTTAGCGTCGCGACTACCTGTTCAACGCACACATTTTACTCGGTCCAATTATGTTTAATTAAATGTACGAGATAAAAGCGTCAGCCGAGAACTATATACTATTTGCAGCATTATATTGTTACATAGAAAGAGGGAACTAAGTAAAGTACTAAAAGTAAATATCCAGAGATGAAAATGAACGGATCTGTGTACATCTACATGTTTATTCTCGAAACATCACTGATACCTTGTTTACGCGCTGCACAGTTTAATATGAATTAAGCGAGTGAGAACATGAGAGTTATAGTTGGGAGATGTCTCACCTTTTCCTTCTCTCTCTCTCTCTCTCTCTCTCTCTCTCTCTCTCTCTCTCTCTCTCTCTAATGAGCATTTAGAACGATAGATGATTCTCATAGCTATCGGGATCGCGGTATTGTGAACAATTTTAGATATTAAAGTTCGTGTGAAAGTGGTGACGGCGACGATCCACGCTGCCACGGTGACACGACAATAGCGCATACCACGGCATTTGTGCGAACACGGACGAAATGGATAGCACGACTGAGTACGATGAATATCGTTGTTCAGCGTGCAAAAAAGCTATAAAAAGTCAGGTAGTGCGATGCAAGACGTGCCCGAAACTGTTTTATCATCCGGGATGTGTGTGTAAACATAAGGTGTATGATAAAAACAGAGAACTAGTGCCATGTAATGGTCCATTCGATAAATTCGTAGTTGACGAAAGTCAAAAGACGTTGATACCTGGTGTAGGTAACAGCAGAGATCGATCGGGTTCGACTGGATCATTTACTGGAAGCAGAGGTATTAGCATGACGGCAAACATCGAAGGAAAAATAGACTGGTTGGTGAAAAATGTGAAAGAAATAAAGGACGAAGTCGCATGCAAGAATGAAGTTAGGGTGATAATTAAGGAAATCGTACAAGAAGAATTGAAGGGCATGAAGATCGAAATAGAAGAAATAAAAAAGATGATACAAGGAGGAGTTCTAGATACAACAAGGGAAGTAAAAAGAACCTATAGTGGAGCAGTCAAAGAAAAGAAAAAGGAGACGGTTATAGTTATTAAGCCTAACGAACAACAAGAAAGTGAGGCCACGAAAAAGAAGATCAAAGAAAAGATAGACATAAAAAACATGGCTGTAGGAGTAACAAGGTTAAAGAAAGGCAGTAATGGAACTGTGATTTTGGGCTGTGAAACGACTGAAGAAATACAAAAGCTAAAGACCATAGTACAAGAGAAAATGGGCGAGGGATTTAAAGTTATGGAAACAAAACAACAAAAACCAAAAATTAAGATCGTTAACATGGAAGTGGACGAACTAGAGCTGGCGGATGATGAGCTGGTTGAAACAATAAAGAAACAGAATGCAATGGAAGAAAAGGAAGGAAGGGAGATGAAAATTGTCAAAAGAATAAACAAAGAAGAGAGACACGAAGGATCAGTAATAATGATAGTCGATGAAGGAACCCACCAAGAGATACTGAACAAAGGTAAGATCAGCGTAGGATGGAGAAAATGTCCGGTTTACAACCACGTCAATGTGAAGCGATGCTATAATTGTTGGGGCTACTATCATATAGCCAAGAATTGCACTAGAGAGGAAACATGCCATAAATGTGCGGGAAATCACGAAACGAGTAAATGTACAGCGACGAAAAACAAGTGCATAAACTGCATGTTTAAAAACCAAGCATACAACTTAGAGATAAACATGGAACATGATGCATTAGATCGGGAATGCCCAACGTACAAAAGAGCAATCCAAGAAGAGAAGAGGAGAGCAGGATGGGACGATTAGCAATTACTGAAGGAGGAAATGCTATGGTATACAAATGCACAAAGTCTGTTAGCACATAAGGATGAAATACGATACCAAATAGTGGATAAAATGAAACCCGCATTCATAGCGTTATCAGAGACCAGAGTGACAGCTGAAATTGGTGACAGAGAAGTGTATATGCCGGGCTATAGTGCAGTCAGATGTGATGCGGAGAATAGAAATACAGGTGGTGCAATCTTATACATAAGAGATGATATTAAATATGATATGATACCAATAAATAAAATAGAATCAAACTGCTGGTGTGCTGGAATAGAGGTCAAGGACGAACATTATAAAGGAGTGATAGTAATTGTGTATCATTCGCCAAGTGCGTCGGATGCTGAATTTATAAGACACATAGAAAACATAACTGAGGAACTAACAATAAAAGGAGACTGTTTGATAATAGGTGATTTTAATATAGATGTCACGGTAGAAACGTTCTACAAAAAGAGGTTGATAACAGGAATGCTGAGTCTAGGAATGAAGCAATACGTTAATAAACCAACAAGAATAACGCAAGACAGTCGAACTACTATCGATTTATTATTTGCTAATAGGTGTGCACAAGTGCAAGTGGAACATGAGCCAAAGATAACGGATCATGCATGGATAAAAGTCATATTAGGTAACAGGAAGGAAAGGAATGAGTATAGAGAATATAAAACAAGAAACTATAGTAAAATTGATGTGAAGGAATTTACACGGATGTTAAGCATTACCACAAGACAAGTTCAAGAGGTAGAAGTAAGCCAAAGAGCAAGGATGCTCGTTGATAACATAGTAGGTGCTCTAGATAGGTTCGCACCCAGAAAAATAGTGAAGATTCCAAGCGTATGGGAAGGAAAAAAATGGTATTCAGAAGACATAATAGTAGCTGCAAGAAGAAGAGATAAGGCATACGGAGTAGCAATTACTACTGGTTTGGAGGAGCATTGGCAGCAATTTAAAGTAGAAAGGAATGCGGTAGTTAAATTAATAAGAGAAAAGAAGAAGGAATATTATGAAAAGATGATAGACGATAATAAGAAGGATCCGACAAAAATGTGGAAAACGTTAAAAGAAGTAATTACAGGAGAATCAATGGGTACTAGAGAAGTAGAGAATATAGATTTTGAGATATTGAAAGACATGATGGGATGTAGTACAGCTGATAAATTTAATGTGTTCTATGTGCAAAGTGTTAAGAATATAGTTAATTCAATACAAAGGGATACGTCTGGAAGTCCAAACCGAAGAAGAATTATAACAGGGATAAGGATGAACAATAAAAGTATAATGGAAAACTTCAATCATATTGAAATAAAGGATCTGGAGAAGATAGTGATGGGACTCCCGAAAAAGAAGGGAACGGAAGAAGGAATATCAAGTGATATACTAAAAATGGCATTCAGTGCAATAAAAGAGGAATTTGTGGAAATAATAAATGGATCCCTACGGGAGGGATGTTGCCCGGACAGCTGGAAAACTTCTACAATTATACCGATCCCAAAAATAAACAAAGCCATAAAAGCAAGTCATTACAGACCAATTAACATGTTGCCATTATACGAAAAAGTGCTAGAATTAGTAGTAAAAAATCAAATTGAAAAATATTTAGAAACCAATGACATCATAACGGAGCATCAGTCAGGATTTAGAAAGCAATATTCGTGTGAAACGGCGATTCAAACTGTTGTAGATGAATGGAAAGTGTACATTAGTGAAGGAAAAATGGTAGGAGTAATATTTATGGATTTAAAAAGAGCGTTTGAGACAATCGACAGGGATATATTATTAGACAAATTATACCAATATGGAATTAGAGACAGGGTATTAGAGTGGTTCAGAACGTACTTAAGTAATAGAACACAGCAAGTTCGATTCAATGATAAATGGTCTGAAGTTATTCCCAACGAATATGGGGTACCGCAGGGGTCAGTACTAGGGCCGTTGCTATTTATTATTTATATAAATGATATAGTTAATTTGTGTCCAGAGGAATGTGCAATAAAAATGTTTGCTGATGACACAGTGATATATGTACCTGGAAAAAGCAGCGCGGAAGTGGAGAGAAAGATGAATATGTTATTGAGTATAGTAGAAAAGTGGATGGAAAGAAATAAATTAAAAATGAATGTAGAGAAAACAAAATATATGATTGTCAGCAGTGTAAGGAAAGTCGTGAGTAAGAATATTGTATTGAAGTGTTTGGATGGAACGAAACTTGAGAAAGTAGAGTCAATAAAATATTTGGGTATCATTATTGATGACAAGCTACGATTCAAAGACCACTGTGAGTATATGTTAAAAAAAATAGGGAAAAAAACGAGCTTTCTAAACAGAATGGGGAATTATGTATCTGCGTATACGCGATGTGTGATATATAAAGCAATCATAGCACCTCACTTTGAGTATTGTGCAACACTGTTAGTAGCTATGGGTGAAACAGAGTTGAAGAAACTGCAGATCGCGCAGAACAGAGCAATGAGGGTTATATTACAATGCAACCGCTATACGAAAATAGAAGATATGCTGAGCGCGGTACAATTTATGTCCATAAGGCAAAGATTGTACTATAACGTTTGTACATTTATCTTTAAAGCCGTGAAGAATCTACTGCCAAAAGAATTTAAAAATCGGCTACAAATAGTAGGAACGAAGAGTGGTAGGGAAACAAGGCAAGCGGAAAATATAGTAATACAATTTAGAAGAACGAGAAGTGCGCAAATGAGTATGTACTATGAAGGAGTCAAAATATATAATGCATTGCCAACTGAACTGAAAGGTTGCGAAAAAGTAGAACAGTTTAAACGAATGTTAAGGGAGTATGTTGTGTCAACAGTAAAGTAAGATGTATGTAGATGTAAGAAAAATATGTAACACTGTGTATAAAATAGCTGAGAAAGCTAATAAACATCAATCAATCAATCTCTCTCTCTCTCTCTCTCTCTCTCTCTCTCTCTCTCTCTCTCTCTCTCTCTCTCTCTCTCTCTCTCTCTCTCTCTCTCTCTCTCTC
>OZ012710.1:13330143-13624230 GCA_963942595.1 Cylloceria caligata | reverse complement strand
ACTGAAAGTAACGCTGACATCGCAGGTAGAGATAAATTGAAAACTGAATAAAAATCTTTCTCCAATAATCAAATATTCGCATGAACGGCATGAAAATAAAACGTAAACTGACTGACGGTCGATCAATGGAACTTATTAGCTCGTAAGTGAATCAAAGATTATAAGTACGAGGTACCGAGGGTAGGATAACACTGTTAGCGCTTCTGTTTCATGTTTCAACGTACTTACAAAGTAGATGCTCTCGTCAATTGACACATGATTTTGTATGTACTTGTACGACATCGCATCAGAGTTAGCGAACGGTTAAATGTAAAGGGTGATTTTTTAAGAGCTTGAGAACTTTTTTTAAAAAAAAACGCATAAAATTTGCAAAATCTCATCGGTTCTTTATTTGAAACGTTAGATTGGTCCATGACATTTACTTTTTGAAGATAATTTCATTTAAATGTTGACCGCGGCTGCGTCTTAGGTGGTCCATTCGGAAAGTCCAATTTTGGGCAACTTTTTCGAGCATTTCGGCCGGAATAGCCCGAATTTCTTCGGAAATGTTGTCTTCCAAAACTGGAATAGTTGCTGGCTTATTTCTGTAGACTTTAGACTTGACGTAGCCCCACAAAAAATAGTCTAAAGGCGTCAAATCGCATGATCTTGGTGGCCAACTTACCGGGCCATTTCTTGAGATGAATTGTTCTCCGAAGTTTTCGCTCAAAATGGCCATAGAATCGCGAGCTGTGTGGCATGTAGCGCCATCTTGTTGAAACCACATGTCAACTAAGTTCAGTTCTTCCATTTTTGGCAACAAAAAGTTTGTTAGCATCGAACGATAGCGATCGCCATTCACCGTAACGTTGCGTCCAACAGCATCTTTGAAAAAATACGGTCCAATGATTCCACCAGCGTACAAACCACACCAAACAGTGCATTTTTCGGGATGCATGGGCAGTTCTTGAACGGCTTCTGGTTGCTCTTCACTCCAAATGCGGCAATTTTGCCTATTTACGTAGCCATTCAACCAGAAATGAGCCTCATCGCTGAACAAAATTTGTCGATAAAAAAGCGGACTTTCCGAATGGACCACCTAAGACGCAGCCGCGGTCAACATTTAAATGAAATTATCTTCAAAAAGTAAATGTCATGGACCAATCTAACGTTTCAAATAAAGAACCGATGAGATTTTGCAAATTTTATGCGTTTTTTTTTAAAAAAAAGTTCTCAAGCTCTTAAAAAATCACCCTTTAGCTAATATGCACTCGTTGGTAATTTTTTATGTTTTCAGATGGATGAAATATCTGCGTATGTCACAGTACATTTTACGATTCTGAACAATATCCGTTTTTATTTGTGATTGCAAATCGAATAATCTTGTAAGCAACACGTGGCTTTGATGCTTTATTAAATACAAAAACAACAAAAACGAGGTCCGATCGTATTAAACTGACAGAGCGCCTATATCGGTATTAGTAAAAGTGGCAATTTTACTGCGAAGTTAGTTTTAATAAACGGCTGAAATATTTTATGTTCTGATTATGGTATTGCACCGAAGCATATTGTTTTATTATACTACTGTTATCGATCTTTGCCATTCTCTTTGCGGTGATTTGAGTGCCCGATTTAATCACTACACTCAGAACCCGGAGTAATTCTGTTCGTTAAAGGAGATGTGTGCTAAAAGTTTTGCTATATCAAAGGACAATAACTTAAGAGTCTGCAGTTAATACTAAATAAATGGCTGTTGAATAGTTCCCTCGTACAATAAAACGGCCACATTATTGGTAATACCAGAATTATAATGTTAATTAATAAGAATAAACCCGCAATGACGGCTGGCATCTGGTTCTAGGATGAAAAGAGAACAACAAGTCTGGAATAAGATCGAACAGACGAACCAAACGACAAAAAGAGTACAAGACAAAATAATAGACTTAGACGTTTTCGTTATAACCTCCCAGGGAAATAACCATCGCAAGGGTCTTACCCGTAATGTCGATGATAAAAGGGACAAAAGTAAAGCTGAAAGAACTTCTACTCGCTTCGAAATGGCTATTTTCTTCCTGCATTTTTCGTTCTCAATTGCTCTCTATTTATTCGTATGGAAAATCGCTTCTGGCGTGTCTTATGATAACACCGGAGTTTAACGAATATTTATTCCGTAATAACGCCATTTCTTTGAACCCTGGTTCGTCGAGAGGATCATTGGATCTCTTGGTATAACGAAAACGGGGAATAACGTCTGTCAAGGGTGATTTATATTGAAATAACTCGTGAAATCGTTCTGGACCTCGTGCGCACTATTCACGTGCATAAATTTCTCTGTGACACGAAACTACGAGGAATCCACTTTTCTACGTAAGAAAATTAAGGAAGCGTATGACCCTGAATATTCTTCCATTCTATTCTTGCCATCGTTCGCGCGTGGGCGCGCCTATTACATTTTTGAGATATGACTCTCTAATTTTCTCTCTCGAATTTATTTCTGTCACATGGCACGTGTGCTATCGAATTTCTCGTGAACCAAAGGGAGCACAATTTACAAGTCTGACCGTTTGCTCCAAGGGAGTAACTTTCGTTAAACTTAGATGAAAATAACAAGTCGCACGAGACTTGAGAACATGCAGGAGTAAGAGTTCCTCGAGTGATTTGTAGAATGGCTCAACATCCACCAAAACCTTTCATAACATCATACTGGAAAGGTTTAACTTGCATCGAAGCTTATACTTGCGAAGCTCTGATCTCTATGAGCATCCATCTTCGTATATTTTTATAACTTGAAGCGAAAAGACTAAACGAAACTACATCTTTTAATATAAATTAATGAATCGAGTACATGAAGACGCCGGTACTGTGGTTACAGATGAAAAAGATTTTGAACAAATTCGTAAGAGTTGTTACAGTAGATTGCCCTGCTGTCGATCTTTCTATCGCATATCCCGGAAAAATAAACTCACCGTGACGGCCGTGCGAAGGAACCGCGAAATTCTACTGCTTTCCACTCGTGTCGTCATCGCGCACTCGTGCGCACCGTAATTTTCCACTGGAAAAACTCCTCACCGAAGTGACTCGACCACAAAACTTAATTTTTCGTTACGTTTTCTCATTCGGCTCGACCTCTAGTGTAGACTTCCTACTCGTTCTTCTCTCCCTCTCTTTTTCTCTTTATCTCTCTTTCCGTATCTCTATGTTTCGTGTAAAAATGAGGACAGCGAAACGATTGCTGAGTTGAATTTTAATCTCGTCGTCGGTGATAGAGGTGACGATGATATCGAGAAAGGATGATGCGGGAAAAAGTACATGAACCAGCAGACGTACATCTACAACATATACAATGAAAGGTAACGAATACTTTGTGGGAATCTCTTTCCATACATTTCCATGAATCTTGAAATCTGTATAGATATATAAAACAGCAATTGTAACAAATAGATAGTAGAAATTCTACGAGCGTAGTACATGGGTGCATGTTCTTCCTTTCACTATGCACGTATATTGCTATAGAGCTCGTTTCCGTGGATCTGTAAGTATTTCTTGCGAATGCTGCGGTAAAAGTACATTTCCCTTATACGTGAACAGTGCCGTCTTACAGTATAAACGAAAGGTAAAAATTGCTGAGTCGTATAACCGCGGCAGCTGCGAAATAAAACTTGCCCTTGCCACGGGATGAGTATTCGCAACCAGTTTCGTTCTTTTCCTCTATATGTATTCCCTTGGCATCGCGTAAAAATATATTCGCATACTCCTATGGACATGGTTGTGTTATGTCAACGCAAAAATAGGTTACACTCCTTGTATACCTTCGTCCACGTGTGATATATGTAGGCAAGTACCACTTTTCACTTTCATCTCTCATCTCGTTGATTTTTTTTATTGCAGAAAAAAAGTTGACTATTTCTAAGTGGTCGGCGCGTTGCAGTTCCCAGGTCGAGATGGTAATCAGGACAAAGAAGAAGAAGAAGAAGAAGAAGAAGCAGAGTAAAACGAATGTGCCTGCAATTGGCAGCTACCTAGACTCTCGTGATCGATAAGCAATTCGCGACTATAATACCCATTCCACCTCTGTAACGAGTACCACCGGCAAGGACGTCGTCGATTTATCGTATCGCTACGAAGTCAACCCCGTAGGCCGATTTAACGCATGATTCAATCGCGCAGTTATCGGGGAACGCACGTCGCCCAGATCACTGGAGTGGAAATATCACGGTCCAGGCAGACCCAGTTTTGATGCGCTTCCACCTGCCCCGCGTAAATGAATAAACGTTCCAGGCACAGTCCATAACAAAATTAACTTCTCTCTCTCTCTCTCTCTCTCTCTCTCTCTCTCTGATTATCTATCCTTCGGGATCCTTTCGGTACATTGCACAGTTGACAGCAACAGAAATGTTCATCCAATGAGTCATGCAAATTAATCGATGAATATCAATAAGCATTACTGAACTTATACGTTTCTCGTCGAAAAATAGTTTTTGTACGGATATCTTAAAACTCAGTTGTTCATAGAAAAAAATACGCTCAAGTTTTAATCATTTTTATAAAAATTACCAATATTCCAGTTTTTTTAAGCAAGATGTTCTCAAAGTTACGCTGTTTTACCTTGAAATTCAGATAAATCGACCAGCAGCGATAGAACAAAGCCATGTTCTCTCCCACTTTCTGTTTGATCCGAATTAATAAAGTGAATATAATAATAATGATAAGCTTATTAATTAATATGAATATTCTTAATATCTTCAATATGGTTGAATTAAAGATTTTTGTCGTTATCGCGGAAAGATCCAATTATGTTCGTTTCCCTGATGAGTCCCTTTTGGCTGGGGATGTATATACGTGAAGCATCCCTTATAAATAATTTTAATTCAATCCCTCAAAAGATAATAGTTTTTGCATAAACAATTATCGTATATTGCTGTGAATCAATATTTTACCGCCTCAAGTGCGTAAGATGACATTATATTAAAAGGTGAAGTGAAAATAAATAAACGTGTGAGTAATTGAATTTTTAACGATGTGAATAAACTCTTAGAATCTGCAGCATCGTAATCTAGACTGGATAGCATCTTAAATCATTGAAAGAGGAAGACACCCTTTAATATAGTACAAATGTGCTATACTCGTATGTACTTCACGAGTCTCGTGTGAAGCGAAAGATAATAATCCTCGAAACTCGAGTCGCGATCGGACTCGAGTTTCTTTTCGCTCATATAGCTTGCTTATGAAAAAACTTGGCTTCGTATTTCTCGACTTCACGTGTAATAGGTTAGTGAATATGGACATAGATTTAGCATACAGTAGTTTTTCATTATAAAGTAGAACTTCGTCTTTGATAAGTAAAAGGAAAATAAAATACAGAGATCCACGCATCGAACGAACCATAAGTGAAAGATTGGTGTTTTTTTTTTTTTTTTGCAGTGGATTCTCGATAGCGGAAAGAGAAACTGCTGGCAGATAAAAAAGAACGGGAAGTCAGAATTAGTAGTCACCAAGCTCATAATTGACGAGATCCAAAGACATTTCCGAAAACCCCTGTTTTACTTTACACAGAAGTTGGTACATAGCACAGCCACCACTCCCTCGATCCGCCCACTTATATTCCATCGATCTAACAAATCGTGTAGGACTCGCAGTTCAACGAATAAATGTAAATTCACGAGCGAACCCAAGTTCTCGAGTTTCGTGTACGAAACTTAAGTTTTAAACGACTCTTATCGCGTCGTGTCACTGCAGCGCGTGTGACTAACGCGCATTCGTGGTTCAAAGCTCCGTGAACGTTAGATACTAGAGTTTCAAGTTCAACCATTCTCTTGCTGAATCGACAAGTGCCTCAAGGCACCCTAACAATTTATCACAATTTCTCGTATCTTTGATGAAAAATTCGTTAAAAATCGAGATAATTAACTAACCGGTTGTTACTATATATTTAAATTAAGCAATCGAACGACGAAGTCAGGATCAATTATACTGATAACAGTAATGAACTTTTCTCCGATATCAATACACGCTTTGAACTTTTCCACCAAATTAACAAATGTAATGATAATCATTGTTGCGCTATGATTCGACTAATTTTAATGCTGTGAGAAAATATTATGTTCCATAGGAAATTCAATTTTGAAAACACATTAATAAGCTTTGGCTTAAATTAACAGTGGGCCACGAATAATTGCAATTAGCTATATACATTCTACGAGTTAAATACGATATTGATAATCATTACACAGAAATACGATATTGATAATCATTACAACGATATTAAATCATTGACACTAATTATCAATTTCTACGACTCGGTACGTTATCGATTTTCACTTATGATACAGTACGATAGAGTGTATAGTATTTCAATGTAGTATATATTAACACATATACGTACAAGATTCAACAGGTAAACGTTGGTCACCGTCCTCATCCTCTTGTTTCGAGCAAGTGTCACGAGAACCAAACAATTCCCAACTACGGATAGAAGAAATATGGTGGCGTACAGTGGCACTATAAGACCTTCGAGTAAGCTACCGTTGTCGGACGTATTGACCGTCGAGGTGTTGGCAGTTGTCGCAGTGACAGTCGTGTTCATCAGGTCGAAGGCTACGTAGTGACGAGTACCCGAGCTTCTTCCTTCAATCACGGTTCTCTCATCTCGACGTTCCCAATTATTTAACAAAATTACGCTATTCTGAGAGACGTTGATACCTCGTCCCGACATTCTTTACTTCTTACAAGCCTCTCAGCCCTTTTTCTTCTTCTTTTTTCTTAATTCCCCAGCAGATTCTCGTTGCTTGAGTATCGGAAGATGTGTCCTGAGCAATGTCACTCTGAAACAAGAACCACGATAACCATCTTTGTATTACTAATTAGAAAGAAATTTTGTTAGGAAGTACGACTAAAAAAAAAAATTACTCCTGATCTTCTTAAGAATTATCCTTATTAATGTGGTCGTGAGGGATTCCGTGCGTGCAACAATAAGTAATTGAATGGCAGCGAGGGGACTGAAACGAACTTTCGTGCTATACGCTAATGTCTAGCTCTTGTTTTCAATTTCTCTGTCAAAACCTCGTTGAGCCTTTCCAACTTTCGATGAATTATTATTCACTGGGACCTTGATGTTTCATTATTTTGATGGTAAACTTATCGCGTGTCTGACGTCCTATAGAACAGACACTAGTTATATACATTGATAATGAAGTAACGATATTGAAACCCTTTTCCACGTAGGCATCACGAATCCGCGATAAAGGACCTTCCCAAAGTTTTACTTTCCGCATTATACGGAACCCCGTTTTTATTATCCTGCTGGTACGTACGTTGGAACCGTAGTATCTCGCTTAAAAATATTCAGGAGAATATCATAATCTATCTACACTGAACGACGTTCAGGGCACTTTTTTTTATTATCCTTTTTATTTAGGGATAGGAATAAATGTTATTGTAATAAATTCAATAAATCGAATTATCGCTTATAACGGATGTTCCAGAGATTGTGAGATACCGGTAAACCTAATTTAATGCTTAAATTTTCTTGAATATGTTTGAGTCACGTTCTTAAATATATTATCGGGTAAAATTACCATCGGGATAATCAGAATAAAACGGATAACATCGATTACAAGCATCGTATCTTTCCATAAAAAATATTTTCTCTATGTAACTATGAGAATTACTCATACGACAAAATAAATATTGGAAATATAATTCTTCTGCATTAGAAATATATTTCTCGAGTTAACCGCAAACATTTTTATACGTAACGATACCTGCATTGCATTTAAGTAAACGATTCGAATGAGAGAAGTATATAAGGTGACATCAGCGCAATCGTTAGCGCTCTTACTCAATGCCAGAAGAATTAGGGTTCGATCCCCTGTGATAACCATATCGTTTCTCTCTTTGATACTTTGGCAGGCCATCGTCACTAACATTCTAGACACTTCCCCAATTTCTTCGTCTGGTCATGAGGTATAATTAAAATATAAATATAATTGACATTGTTAAAAATACGGTGTTAAAATTAACCCTCGCACGGTGTTCATATGAATTCACAATGACGATTGGTGTCAATAGCTGGTGTCGATTTGCGTTATAATCTCAAAACTTATTTAAAAAAACAATTAAATAGGCGAATGAAATTCATTGATATTTTTGGATTATATTCGTGGCATAATTTTGTATTGATTGTCTATCATTTATTGATTTTAACCTACTCATTCCGAACATAAATATGTTATAAATTTTTGAGTTGAAACTTATGATTATAACACAATTGTTTGTGTGAAATAAACACTGTGAAAACTGTTAAAATTAACACCAAACGAGTCAGCACTGGTCAAAATTTCACACCAATCGCTTTTAACACTCAGGATTTTTAACAGTTTACTATTAACTAATAGCATACATAATATATTGCATAGTTGATTCGTACACTGTTAAGAATACGGTGTTAAAATTAACCCTCGCGCGGTGTTCGTATCAATCCATACTAACGACTGGTGTCAATAGCTGGTGTCAATTTGAATTATAACATCAAAAGTTTCATCGCATTTTACTTGAAAATAGACGAATGAAATTCAATAATATTTTTGGATTATATTTGTGGCCTAATTTTGTATTGATTGTTTATCATTTATTGATTTTAATCTACACATTCCGAACATAAATATGTTGTAAATTTTTAGGTTGAACGTAATGATCATAACATAATCGCTTATGTGAATTTAACACTGTGAAAATTGATACAATGAATACCGAATGAGTCAACACTGGTCAAAAGTTCACACTAATTGCCTTCAACACTTTAAATTTTGAACAGTGTATCTATAATTATATTATATATCTGCCTATTACATATGTAAAAATATATTTTTTTCTGGTGCCTGTATCAAAATATTCAGTGTCTCTACAGCCAGTCGAAACAAGCTAATTTCAGGCCGCTGCCATGGTCAACTATTAGCAGATGGATAAATTGCGAATGCCCCCTTAAATCAGCAGGGAGAAACAGTTGTGTTTCTACTCTAGGGAAGTCAAATTAAATGCTTGCTTTAGCCCTGTAACTTAGTCATTTGTTTGTTAGTTACTTCAGTTTACTTATATTACTCGCATAAGTTACAACTCTAACCGTAAAACGCTAATATTTCTCTGCACCATTGGCCTTCAATTAACTTGTTTCTGATTCATTGCTGATACTGAAACATGAAGTTTCGATGCAGGTAATCATGAAAAATATGGTTTGTGACACGGGATAAAGCACGATTTCAGACTTCGGGTAATGTCAGCCAACCCTAGCCTGAATTCATCTTGTTTCATCCCTTGTCAAAAAATATATTATTTCGTATTACCTGTATTGAAACAAAGAGTTTTCAATGCCTGTTTAGCCAGTGGAAACGAACCAATTTTAGACCAATGCGATTCAGCGGTCAGAAAGTAGACGTTATCCGCTCGCGACATTAGTTTCTAACTTCATTTCATCCCTGTCAGAATCACATTTGTTTATTGTAAGCCTCTGAATATTTAATTCATCCTAACCATCAACCAATCTGTCAGTTGTTTCGTTCCCAGTTTCAATACAGGTAATATGAAAAATATTGTCTGTGGCACGGGATGAAACACGATTTCAGACTTCGTGCGATATCAGCCCTCGCCTTTGACTCGTGCAGCCAGCTACACCCTCGTCTGAAATCATCTTGTTTCACCCCTAACCATACCATATACTATTGTGCGATGAAATATTCTACATATGTTATTACATAGATTTTTATTCCTGTGCAAAATAAATACAGAGCTCAGCAGGTATGATTAGTCTTGTAAGCACTTTAATGCTCATTGGGCGATAGTGCAAAGTATCAACAACATATTCAACTGTTACGTTGCAAAGTGCAGACTTATAACGGTCCTGGTAATTCATGCTTCACCAAAAACCCATTAACATTCTTCCAGTGAAGACATACGTCGTTAACACTCTGACAGATCCATCAATCTATACCATATGCGCATCAGTCTCGTGAAATATATATATATATTTACGAGACTCATGAATCATATCTATCACATTTAGTATTTAGTATGCGTTAAAAAAATAACCAAAAAATTGCTTTTCTGATATTGAAAACTACCGACTATCGTACATTTTTTAACGCTTATTAGTAATAACTATTTTCCAGATATGTTTATTTATTTTTTAATATAAAACCAATAGAGATGTCGTTACCTTAAGTAAATATTTCAATCTTTATCGTTAAGGAAAAATCCAGATTTTGTATTAGGTGCGCAACTAAGTTCCCGCTGTATTTTTTTTTTTTTTTTTTTTTATGAAAATGCAACTTTATTGTGAAAAAATGTTTACAAATGAATCATTCAAAATATTGCCCATCGCTAGCGACAACTCTTTCCCATCTTTCTGGCAGAGCTCGAATACCGTCACGGTAGAAGTGTTTGTCTTTTGATGCTATCCACGAATCAAGCCATTTTGAGATGTCTTCATATGAGCTGAACTGCTGATTAGCCAGACCATGTGCCATCGAACGGAACAAGTAATAATCGGACGGCGCAATATCTAGGGAATATGGCGGGTGGGGTAGGACTTCCCATTTGAGCGTTTCTAAGTAGGGTTTAACGGGTTTGGCAACGTGAGGCCGAGCGTTGTCATGCTGTAGAATCACTTTTTCGTGCCTCTGCTCGTATTGTGGCCGCTTTTCGCGTAGTGCTCGGCTCAATCGCATCAATTGAGTTCGATACCGTTCCCCAGTGATGGTTTCGTTCGGTTTCAACAGCTCATAATAAATAACACCGCCCTGGTCCCACCAAATACACAGCAAAATCTTCGCAGCGTGAATATTTGGCCGAGCGGACGACGTAAAAGCATGACCGGGCAGTCCCCATGATTTTGTTCTCTTTGGGTTGCTGTAATGAATCCATTTTTCATCACCCGTAACGATGCGATGAAGAAAAACCTTCTTTTTTTGCCGCTGGAGCAGTTGTTCACAGGCGAAAAAACGACGTTCAACGTCTCTTGGTTTCAAATCATAAGGAACCCAAGTTCCTTGTTTTTGAACCATTCCCAACGCATGCAATCGCTTGGAAATGGCTTGGCGGGTAACTCCTAATGCTGAAGCAAGCTCTTTTTGCGTTTGGCACGGATCCTCATCGAGCAATGCCTCCAATTCAGCGTCTTTGAAGGTTTTTGGCCTTCCTTCGCGCGAACGGTCGTCAACATCAAAATCACCGTCTTTGAAGCGACGGAACCAATCACGGCACGTTGTTTCACTTAGAGCAGCATCTCCGTAAACTTTTTGGAGTTCTCGATGCGCGTCAGCCGCCGTTGTCTTCGAATGAAAGAAGAAAAGCGACACTTCCCGCAAATGACGATTATTTGGGTCAAAATCAGACATTTTCACACAACCAAAAGTATATGACGCAAAAACAAAATCACTAATGTGTTAAAGCGGTTTGTTTACCATATGTCTAAGCTTGGTTCATGACATTTTGGTTATGTCCCAATCGACCAGCACTTACTACTGGAGCCATCTCTTGAAAAACAGCGGGAACTTAGTTGCGCACCTAATAATTAACGTCGATATAAAAGTTATGAGATTTTTCTTACACAAATCTTCTTCTGAAGCAGTTTCATTCTTCTGGCGACATTCTGCTAGAGTGGAATATCTCATAATAGGTCAAAGAAAAACATAATTAATTGGTATTTAGCAACCGTTAGCTAATTATTGTGAATTTAATAAGCTAAAAATAGTTCATTCAAGCGTATTCACTGAAATGTATTAAGTTTGTTTTGGATTTTTCAAATATCACGTATCAACAACATTAACGACTTTACGCTTCTCATTCTTTTTCAATCTTCAAACAGGAATCGATTCATGACATGAGAAGAATTTATCTCACGCATCAATATGCCCTGGTGTCTTATACACTAATCGCGTTCAATAATACTTATATAGCTTTTAAAATTTTTTAAAATATTCAAAGAAAATATGTCCAGGTGGTGTTACAATCTTTCTATCCTCAAACAACTTCGGATAAAGTACACACGTAAATGTTAATTATTTTTATTATATTAAATGCTTAATATGTGTAACGTATTTGTCTGCAACACACAAATACGTTACTCGTTCGGTGTTGAGTATAAAAGCATTATTGATAACTTTATCACGATACAACAGTCAGTTGATTAGTTATTAAATGTTTTTATAAAATAGACGACGACATAGGAATAATTTGCTATTGACTAGGTAGGATGAATACACGTAAATCGAGATATTGACATTAATCAAAATATTTCTTACGGATAGTATTAATACTGCTTCGAAATAATAAAAATAAGAAAGTTAATAATCAAATATCATGAAAGAGTGCTCGTTTGCTTACGCGCAAGTATTTATTACGTCAATGCACCACTATACCTATTAAGTAAAAATATATGTCTAAACATATAGCACACGATTGACATTTCGAGGAAACACCGTGCTGGTTCCGCGGGCGATGTATGTTCCGGAAATATATTTCTAGATTGAACGAATATCTCGATACATGTGAATTTCTTTTCCGATGGTACCGGTAATGGAGACTCGTTGTACGCTTCGAAACGAGTATTTATTTCAACGAAAATCATTCGATCGTAAACATTTACTAGCTGCAAAAAGTTTAGTACCCGGAAAATATAATAAAACATTCGTTGGATGCTTCCAAACGAGTAATCATTTACCAATCATTCAAACATTTACCAGCCGGAAAGAGTTTAGCACCAGAAATAGCTTTTTAAAGAACAAGCTTTCTGTCTGTTATTGTGCAATCGTGAATGGACAACTGATATTTAAGTTCACTACAACAAAAAATTGCTTATATTACGATACTACAATTGTGTTCGTTCCAATAAATTAAATATTGTTTGTCAATATTTTCCAGTGTTAAACATGAAATTTACTCCCAAACACAAGGTCTAAGTTAGTGAAAAACTTTTTTCATAGGACTTATTTAAGATTATTAATTATTAATATCGATATTAGACATTAATAATTAATATTAAAATACTAATCGCAGTTACATATTCCATGCACATTTATGGTATGTGGAGATACTGCATTTATATCACGAAATTTGACTCGTAATTCATAAATTCATGCTGAACTTGAACTATTTTATTTAATCTTTGAATCATATTATCAATCATTGTTTATATTAATGCGGTCTGATTGGAATAATTATTGGGTATAATACAGAGACTACGAATCTTTGCAATGTCATTTTTATTTTGAATGATTCTCCTTTCTTATTTTCGAGATAATTTGACTAGTTCCCACAGTTTTTCATATTCATTGTACGCTCCATTCCCCACGTGGCAATCATTGTGACATCATTTTACATGATGATAAATAGCGAGTACGTATAAACTTATTTATTGTATTTCCTTTCCCTCAATTAATGATACGTGGATGTGTAAATATTACTAAAATGATTAAATAAATTTTTCTAATAATTCTCTCTTAAAAATTCCAACGTTTTTTCAACTATTTTTATTCTCAAATACAAAAATAATTTTTTTTATGGTTTTATCATAGAGTCCGTCATTAATAAAAATTTCAATATAATGAAATGAAATTTGGTTGAATTACTTGTAATATTTTATCTCTCTGTGACAATGTGTCACACTATAGAGATATCAGGAAAAATGTTTAACGTTGTGCTTTTCTAAAAAGTTAATTAATCCGTGAACCAACAAATTATATGCTCGACTATAGTAAACCAGAAAAATTCCAATGTTGTACCAACTATTTTTATTCCTTAATTAAAAAATAATAATTCTTGTGGTTTCATCATAGGTTGCATTATTAATAGAAATTCTACTATAATGTAATGGAAATTGGTTTAATTATTTATAATATTTTATCTCTCCGTGTAGGTGCGTCACATGATACTATTGAGATGTCAGGAAAAATGTTCATCATCGTGCTTTTCTAAGAAATTAATTAAACCATAAATCAACAAATTATGTGCTCGACTATAGTAAACCAGAAAAATAGTTTTATTATATTTTTTATGGTTATTATATTGTTATTTATATTTGTCAACTTCATAATTAACTAATAATTTCAAAGACATATTTCATGTGAATAAATCGATCGAACGATGAAATATTTTTTCAATATACAAATCCCCTTCTTGCCGTCTTAAAAATGACGTGGATATCGATTTTGAAATTCGAGATATTTCTTAAGCCGTTTTATTCGTGCTACGTTTGTTCGGTGATGGTTATATTACTGAGCCAACGTTATGGTGTACCGTTACGATGAACCATATGTCACGCGCGTTGTACACGTGAAAATAATATAACAAGACTATACGGGAAAATTTTTAACAATACAACAATACATTATACAACTGTTACGAATGTTATAAAGCTTATGATATGTTTAATATAAAAGTTTATATGAAATGTACAAACTCGATATATCAAGGTGGAGTTCGTGTACATTGAATTGGAAACTTAATAATACAAATTTCAATTTAATAAAACTTTATTGACATTGACGTAAATGATATTGAAAACTAACTGACCAATATAAATAATAAATAATGTGCTTTTTAGGGGAGAAAATATGTTTTTTACCCTTTCAGATATGTCTTCTCTATAAAATTTTATAAACTGCAAATGTATAGAACACGTTATAAATTTCATTAATTTTTAAAAAGATAATTTTAACAATAAACATTTTATTTTAACAGGGAATGAATTCGATGGAATCCTCGAAAAATTTGAAAGTATCGTTATGAGCATCCAATAAATACGTTAGCACGCGAAATATGAGATCAAAGATATTTATTATGTATGTTATCGCTCCATTTATTGTTTATTGCTCTCGCAAAGTGGAGATACGAAATTCTAGAAAAAAATGAGACGAAGAAAAAAAGTAAAAGATGAGAAATTTGTTTAGTTTCTTAAGAAAAAAATTGGTTTAACTAAATGTTGATGTTTATTACTTGAACGGAGGGAGACGATACCCATCCTGGTCTTTGTAACTAGATATCGCATTCCCAACATACTTTAACACTTTGTCATCGCGTTAACGGGTGTTAACGATTGCTTGTGATATTTTGTGAAAGCAGTTGAAATTAGATATAAAATACTAAGAACATCTATTTGCATTTATTTATTATAAATACAGATGGCGACTACCTGTCGTTACTTTTATATGATTGACTTATTGTTTATTTAATTTATTATTATTTAAGATCAATTACTTTATAATTATATATCGATTAGTGCAACGGAATGTTCGAACCGAGATCCATCTGGAATCCTAAAAGGATGCACATTTCGGGGAATCCCCGAGGAATTTCGATTGAAATTTTACCGAAAAATTTAATTAAAAATTGTCTGTTAGCCTTAACTCAGATAACAATACGGGATCCACTGATCCTGAGAATATTCCAGCTTTAGAGCATCCCTATCAAATCCCGATGTAAGACTCCGAGACAAATTTCTGCATAAAAATATATCGAATTGTTGACAATTATAGCTACGGGTGGAGCGATCTTAAAAAAGAACAGTAACGATTGAATCGGAACTATGTCATGGCAGTAGCGTAATTCTAAATGCCTATAATCGGGTAGATATTTTGATTCTTCGGGATCGTTTAGCTGAGATATAGAAGCGAATGCAATAAAAAGCACGTGCGTCGTTGATACTTTTAATGAATTATTGATGAAGGATCAAGCAACGTCCTATATTACTCGTTATAAATGACAGATCTCTTGAAACCACTTACCAATATAAAAATGATGGAGCGTGCTTCGAATCCTTAACAAGCTTCTTCGATAAATTCATAACGATGCAGTACCGGATGAAGTACTCCATTCGCAGTGTCCATTAAGAACTTCGCTGTCTCAATGACAGAGTTGCCCTTTCAGAAGGTACTAAAGCACGAAAGACAAAAAAACACAAATCCGTAACTTTTTCAAACGAGTTTCTCTTAAGGTCTCGTATTTCACAAAACGTTCACTGAAAAAACACTTTAGTCAGTGGACAGTTCGTCGCGCTTGTTGAAACTTTGAACAATTTTCGTTGACGTCGTGATTGCTCGTGGATTTAATCAAGTTACTTGCACTTCTGGTATCACGGATATTGTAACGAAGCCACCTGAACGGTGACTCATCCTCGTAAACGATCTATCCACCCAACGTCCGTCAACATTTATTTATTTATTTATTTAAAGTTCATGAGCCATTGGCGATCTAGAGCCACCAATAAATAAAAACTTTCCTCCTGTGTCATTAAATAATTGTGTCATTCACTTTATTGAATGTGATTGTTTTTTTTATTTCTGCGCCTTTTTTTTTTGTTTATTTATAACATTTATCAAAATTATCAGAAACACTGAATTTACTTCTTGGATATCTTAAAAATCATTCGTTCGGTTAATCTCGATATTCGATACACTGTCGGATTTAACTCGAGTCAGTAGTTACAGTCGACGTTACGTCGGCCGTTTGTGAAGCGCGCGCGACGAAACTGTGCCGTCGACTGAGTCTCGAATACTCCTATCCCCTCTTCGTGTACTCTCTCTACTGCCTTTCGTTCATGAGAGCACACCGGTTCGGCGGCAAACCCTCTCGTCTCACCACCAGCATTCAACCGTGAAAACCCGTTACGATTGCGTTGGATGTGTGCTCTCTTTTTATTCTTCTTTTATTTCCTTTTATTCGTTTTTAAAACCTTCGTAAATCGGTCAAATAAGCTTTACGAATTCGTTTTCAAAACTCTTATCAAAGCTATAAGGATCGAGTGGCCATAGCGTCTTTTCGTTTTCGTCTAAATTTCCTCGTTAAGTGCATTGCGGCAAAGGGGGGGGGGGGTTAGCTTCCACCGATTCCGGTAAGAAACGTATTTTATTCTTCTGCAGGAAAAAAAATCTCCCACTACTAATTGTTTGCAAGAATGTTCTGATCGTGTAAAAAATTCTCAGATAAAAATATATAAAATTGCGGACCGAGTTACATTAATTAAAAATTTTTTTTTCCATTTTATAAAAATGATTAAACATCTTCTACAATTTTTTATGGAAGATTCTGATATTTTTTTATATTATCAGAATACTGTTACGAACTATCGATCGTAGGGGAATTTTTAAACGATTTTTATTACTGATGAAAAAGATATTTTTTTGTTTACTGAAATTGGTGACACCACACTCTCCCCATTCAACAGTAATTGTCAATAATATTCATCTTGATACAAATAAATAAAAAAATCAATCGAAACTGTTATTACTGCGAAGCTATCGGAACTAACCTGTATCATTATTATTGCCATCATTAAGACTATAACTATCGAATCAATTAAAATGACTGGTTTTACCATTGCAAGAGCAAAAATAGCATAAAAAATTTGACAAAAACAAAAATGTTTATAACAGTGTAGCCGAGAGTCAACATGTTATTTTTTTTTTTATTCAGCACCAGAACTACCGGACAAGTCAAAATGACTGGTTTTAATGAATGATGATTTTAATGTCATCATCATAAATTTTAATGAAATGAAAATGAATGGTAAAACCAGCTATTTTGACTGGTCCGGTAGTTCTAATGTTGAATTCAAAATAGTAACATGCAGATTCTCAGCTATATTTTAATGTTATGATATTATAAATATTTTTGTTTTTCTCGAATTTTTTATGCTATTTTTGCTAATTACGATTTTGCTATTACGATTTTACTATCATTACATTATTTCAGGCAACGCAATACTAATTTTCTCGATACACAGAGAACAAAAGTAATAGCGATTACCAATCGTCCATTACAGTTACAAACAAGATTACAAAGTACAACATTGTACACTGTTTACTCATTATTTTTCACTTTTGACAAGCAAGGAAGGATAGTTTGGTGTCCCCCTCCGTTTCTGATGAAACTCACGTATGTTGTAGAACATTGAAAACTAAAAGACACGTATTTTTTTTATCGGCGGAAAAACATTTCTAAGGGGTGAAATCGCCCTCCAAAGTTAGGCATGTCGAGGGATGATTTTACAGTTTCACCCAGAAGGCGTCAACCAATTTTAATGAAACAAAAACGAAAATACTCCTCATTGAAGACAATAAAAATTCCACGTGAAGTTGAAGAAAAAAATTCATTTGCAGGGGTGAAACTGCATAATCACCCCTAACTTTGAAGGGCAATTTCACCTCTTGAAATGTTTTTCCGCCGATAAAAAAAAATACGTGTCTTTTAGTTTTCGATGCTCTACAACGTACGTGAGTTTCATAAAAATCGGAGTGGGACACCAAACTATGCTTCCTTGAAAGTCACATCTATGTGGAAGTAGCGTTGATCGATTTTGGCTTCCTCATAGAAAAATCTTTGTCAAATGTGATAATTAATTTTAAGAAAAGCTAGCAAATTTGAAATGGGCTCATTGCTTCCTCGTGATTCTTGCCCACCGACAGATTCTTCTCTACGGTTAATGTTTATCTCAATTCTGGCTTTCCCGTAGAGTAAGTGATATTAAAATTTTCAATAGAAATGTAAATGAAGTAAATTGCAAATTTCTTAAAGTTGAGCCCCTTAAACGAATCTCACCGAATTCAAGATCAAGTATCTTTATCCCCTTAGTCTCTGTCAGGCCCTTACTGGAAAGAGACTGATAATGAGACACCTCGGAGCACACAGTTTGGAGTCTAGAGAGTTTGTCGCCCTTCCTTTGACTGCACTGCTGGTCTTCGTGAGAGACAGCGAGTTATCATAGAGGAGGTGAGATTTATCGGAGAGGGATGCACAATGGGTCTATAGCCCAAGTACGAAAGCAGCAATGCCCTCTTTAACTATTATTATTATTATTATCCTTATCCCCTAACCAATTTGTATGCCAAGCTACGGTTTGATCGATGGAAATTTACGAAAGTTAGAGAAAAATAGTTTTTTTTGTCTTATCTTTACACTTTTATCGATTCATGCCAAACACAATACCGAACAACTTTGTTCCTTGGCCTATTTTTGTAAAAAGTCTTACTTCGATAGCTCAAAGTTTTTTTTCTTACGAAAGTTCGATTTACGAAAGTTCCAGGCATCACACCCTTTTTCCAAAAATTCAAACAACCATAAAATGAGACACCCATTTCCGATTTGAACGAACATTTTATAAAACCGAGAGTGGCCGCGACTCGACTCGTGTGCAAAGTTTCAGAAAAATTTAGTAACCCGTTCTCGAGATACAGACATTTCATTTTTACTAGCTCATCACACGCATATACACACACCACACGCACGCGCACATACATTTGTAGGAACTTTTTTTTTTCTAAATATGATTTCTCGACGTTTTAGAATATTTACATTTTTGTCGTAACAATTTTCTCGATATTTTCATGTCAGAGTACTTAACATGTTCCAAAACGTCGAAAAATCATATTTAGAAAACGTATCCGCGTGTACGTGGTTTTGTGTGTTTGTATGTGTGTGATGAACTTCCAAAATTGTTACTGAAAAAGGTTACTGGATCTTTCTGCAACTTTGCACATGCGTCGTGTCACCCCCCCCCCCTAACCCGGTTTGCTGAATTTTTCGCCTAAATCGATATCGTGTCTCTAACTTTGTGGTTGTTTGAATTTTTGGAAAGAGTGTATGATCTCTCCAACTTTCATAAACTTTGAGCTATCGAGCTAAAGTTTTTTATAATAATAAGCCAGAGGACAATGTCATTTGATATTGAATTTAGCAAGAATCGATCAAAACGTTAAGATTGTATATAATTATATGGTAAATGTTTGAAATTTGTGAAAAAAAAATTGTTTTCTCCCTAACTTTTGTAAATTTTCATTGATCAAACTGAAAATTGTCGTACGGATTGGCTAGAGTACAAGGATATTTACTTTTGAATCTGATGAGAATCGATCGCGGGGTTTAAACTGTATGAAATTTGCAATTTTACTACATTTTTAATTCTATTGAAAATTTTAATACCCCTCCCGCTATGAGGAAGCCAGAGATAACCATTGAGATAACACTTTGAGATAACAATTACCCATAGAGGAAAATCGGTGGGTGGGTAAAAAATGCAAGGAAACATTGTACAAATTTGCATCCTTCTTTTGATTGGCACAGCTGATAATTGGTAATCGCAATAAACATTTTTTCTCCATGTAGATCTATGAATGAATTTTGTTAAATCCTGGTACTCATTGAACCGCTTAAATTTCGTTGCAATTATAAGAAAATTTGGGATTTTAAGAGAAAGGGGAACACAACCTTGGTTCAAAGCTTGAACATATAGCATATCTCATGTAAATCCGCTTTGGAGACTCTCGAATAAAACTGGCCGTCGCACTCAATAAAGTTTATCGATATAACGGTCGGATATATTAACACAATCCCTTCGAGAGTAAGATCTCTTGTTACTGCGAAACCATCGGAACTTAAACTGTATCATTTATTATCATGATTACACAAAAATAAATAAAATGCAGTTTCTCAGCTTCGCTAAAATATTATTAGAAACATTTTTTGGCGATTTTTAAATGCTATTTTCGCCTGTTTTACGTCTACTTCAGGAAACGCAAAGCTCATCCTTTCGATAGGCTTATAAATACATTTTTTTGAATAATATATCTCTAATAAACATTAAACTTGTGATATTTTCATTGCAGTTAAAAAGGGGGTCGTGGGATTTCAAGAGGAAGAGAATACGACCTTGGTTCAAAGCTTGAATATATAGCATATCTCACATAAATCCTCTGGAGCCTCCCATCCACTTTGCTGTCGAATTCGATGAGGTTTATCGATATCGGGCATTACTACAATCCTTTCGAGGGTGAGAATGCGAGGGATGTTTTACCCAATTTGAACACTTAAATCTCGATGAAAGCCTTGTATACGCCTCTTACGAGCAAATCTCCTGAAACCTACTGGCAATACTTCAAGGTAACACTTTTATCAAGAGTTCGATACCAATTGGAAGCACGCTTTGTCGAACGTTTGGAGTGGACGCAGAGGCAAGTAAATAAAAATCGTGAAATACGATTGCTGGCGCATGCTGGACTTGACGGAAATACCACGGAAAGAGAATCGTGATGGGAACACGGTAAACCGTACTCTACGCAGAAGCGTGTTGATACAACACACGATACACATATCGAGTGTGTTGCGATAACAAAATGCTTTAATGCGTCTCGGTTGGCTTGCGTATCGAAGCAACACATTCGCACTGTAACTTTCCTGTTCCTACTTTGCAACACAATGTTGTCGTGGTCTATAAATTTGGCAGTCGCATCAACGAAGCTGCCAAATGCCACGTTACAACATATAAATTCAGACAATGATTATAAAGATATTGCTACAAAATGATACAGCTTTCGATTAAGGGCGAATAGGTTCGCGAGAAGCAAAGAATAATTCATATCTGTGGAATAAAATAAAACTCGAATGGTTTGTTGGAAAAAAATTAAACCAACTCGGATTATTTTTCACAAAGAACCAAGAAGTTAAAACGTTAAAGTCTAGATTGAAATATACCGAGCACAGGATGGTAGATAATTATGCCGCACCTTTGCGTGAAAAGCTCACGGAATGTTTATCGTGCAAACATCGGACCGTGAGATAAAAGAATTACGAGGGAAAATCACGAGTAAGTAGTAAGGTAATCGAGTAACTAACCAGAAAACAGTAGCTGGGCAGGCCATGTTAGACGATAACTGATATCTAGTTTCTATGTATGAAAGCATACGGTAGCCAGGATTTGTTGTTAATTACTGAAACTTTCTCCACGGAAAGCAAAGTACAGTACTCTCAAGTAAGGGGAGGCGAAACCTCTGTACTTCACCTATGAGTGCGAAAGAGATAGGTTAGTATGACGCTCACGGTGGAGTTAAAGAGAAGCAACACAGCCGTGTAAGTATGAAGGTTTCGCCTTCCCTTAATGCCTAAACCATCCGCCATTTAAAAAACATATCCGATGTATCTTAGATACATCAAATATATTTTTTATCTCAGATACATTGGATATATTTTGACAAGTGTTTTCAGAATATATACAAAATGTATGAAAGCCAGAAATATATCTGAGATATATTAAAGAAAATATATTTTTAATATATAAATCATAGACAACTTCTACAGGACGGATATACTTTTCGTTATATTTTGGTTCCACGGGGTGGTTTTACCTCACGGGATGCCACGTACAAGGATTACCCGTTAAAAAAATGTATTCCGAACGTGACGGTTGTCGTAGACACGGGACTTTATCAACGTCGCAAGTCGTTTCAAGTTCTATATATTGCAATGTAATATTTTTCTCGGTTTTATGGGCACGTACCGCGAGAGAGTGAACACCTCGGAAGTGTGTTCGAGTTAGAATAGCGGCAGAACTGTGAAATATGGGAAATGTATGCGTTCAGACTTCCGTCATTCGATTATCAGTAACCGGCTCTACGTATATATGAACTAAAAGTGCATGGTATATAAGAGCATCATAGATTTTCTCATTCCGGGAGTTCTACGTGCTCTATCAAGACGACGAGTGGCTCTCTCGTACGCGAGTCAAACCCTTTCGTGCTGATAGAGAAGACGCAGAACCTACGCGCTGAGATTCCATGATAAGGGAGGTGGAGCAACGAAGAATATTATTTTACGACATTGAGATCATAGCCGTCAGACATCATCAAAAGTGAACGATCGTAAAACGGAAACGACTCGTATATTTGCAGACAGAAAAGTTCATTTACGAGTCTCGAACAGTTACTAAAAAGGCGGCACGAGGTGCGACGTTCCCAACGGTTATCTCAACCTTTCGTTCTATAAGACTAAGCACGAACGAGAGACTTCAATTAGTCGACGACACTGGACCTCGTGAGCGTGCGAGACTAAAAAGCTTTTTTTTACTTCATCAATTTAAACTTATTGAAAGTTGTGATAGATCACGAAGAAATTTACGTGCAGTATAAAATTATTATTAATATTATTATTACTATATAAACTTACTTAAGTTACTTAACTTTAAGCTCTGACCCAACGGGCCCTGTAGTGGCTCCGACTCTCCTACATGACGGTCGAGCGGTGTTTGAAAATCATTCTGCCTGACCTTATCCTTATCCTACCCATAGGTAACCAACAATATCGGATCGATACATAATCGTTTGTCACGAGAAGACGGATGGAACTCAGGATGACTGCCCTCTGCATCCGACCAGCTGGTTAGTCGGCTTGTTGAAGGATGATCTTCAGTTACAAAACGAATGACGGTTTCATCCCTCTGAGAACACCGTTTATAAGGATCACCAGTTTGACCGTAAATCCCTGCTAGCGATGTCCGAATAGAAGACTATTCGGTCTTATTATTATTATCATTGTTGTTACAGTTGCTGTTGCTGTTGCTGTTATCATTGTTGTTGTAAGAAGTTAATGAGTTGAATGGACAAAGATTAGTTTCAGGAAAGCGTGAGTGTGACATGAGCTAAGCGAATCAAAGGTTGAAAAATGAATAAAAGGATCCTGCGTTTGGCTCTTTCGCGCGATGCGAGACAATAGAAAAAATTCTCCTTACGCGGAATTTTATGTGTACACTAGATATAGGCTCTATGTGTAGCCCCGGGGGAGTCTAGCATCAAAGAAATAAAATTCGTGCTCTAAGATAGTCTGGATCCGTGTGAAGATATCGTACAGACGTGGGCTAAACATAAAATAAATTTGTGGAGGGTCGAGCAGTTAGGTCTGGGCTGTTTGTATGTTTTAAACCTGGTGTATACTCGAAGACCTTTTTACAGCAAGCGCAAACCGTTTTTGGACGCTTTGAGATAGTCCCTCGAATATGTATATGAACACAGCTTGTATATGACACACAATTGGTGTGCCATACGAGTTTATATTTTACAACGTACGTTCGGACAGCTCATATTATTTTGACAATATCTGATGTGGAATCTTCTCCCAAAATTGGTGAATTAAATTTGTAATAAACACTTTCGAATGGAGGATTTGAATTATCTTTCAATTTTGCTTCAATATTTTACGTTGTTTGCTGTCTTCATATCATTTTTAATTACTGACACGGTCTACTCAATCTTTTATTTTATACGTATGCATACTTAAGGATTCCAAGCATGAAGAAAAATATCCAGTAATAAAAATCGTATAGAATTGTGAAGCAGAAATGATAACAAAAGTATATGAAACTCTATTGAAATTATATGAAATGAGTAATGCAATTCTTGAAAGAATCGTACATTGCGCCTAGAATTACTTGCAATTGTTGATTTTTTATCTATAGCGATTGAAGGCAATTGCAAATCGATTCTCCCTTTACCCATATAAGTGAACGAGTATGAAGCGCATTACATGCCGCGTGAAATGCAAATGCTTAAGCAACACTGGACGATGCGACCTACGCTAATTAAGCGTAGCGCATGAATATTCACGGTGGAAAATAATCAACATTTAGGAAACAAATAATCGATAAGGGATAGATACCGAAGTAGTCTACGTTTTAATGTAAAGCTGAACGGTTGATATCGTCGTGTAGACTCGAGAATCGGGGTAACGTGTAAAACACTGTATTACTCGTGCGATAATTAATTGTACTCGCGTTAATTAATTATAATATATTCATTTCATCTAGTTCATTTAAACCTACTGTATATTCACTCCGTTCACGCGAGTTTCTACTCCTCGTTGGCTAACGATCCGAAAAATAACTTTATACCTTCGACTTTGTACATTTCTGCTTACGCGTCGATAGGCAGAACATAATTCGTTGCTCAAATTTGTAATAAACACTTACTTTCGAGTGTTTCATTTCAATTATCTTTTGATATTTCATGTTCTTTATTGTCGTCATATCATTTGCTAATCACTGACATAATGTACTTAATCTTTTATTTTAAATATATGTATACTTGAGGACTCGAAGCATGAAGAAAAATGTACGATAATGAAAATCGTTTGAAAAACCAGAAATAATAATAAACGTAAATGAAAGTCTATGGAAATTATAAGAAACGAGTAACGCGATTATTGAAAGAATGATATACGAAATGTTTATATGAAAAAATATATTAAAACTACGTAAAAAGCTTTATGTTATTATGGGAAAATTATTTGTGAAGGTATTATTGATTACTTAATAAAATTCTCAATAAATTGATACAACAATGAGAGATTACGAAAATATATATTTGATTTCTTTGCGAATTATTCGCACCGAGAGGATCTCGAAATATAGGAATCTTAACACCATTTCGTTCAGATTCAGAGCTTATGTTTGCCAAACTTTACATCTTGCACATGGTACCTCCTTAGATTTAGATAAAATAACGAAATTTCATTACAAAATGCCGGAGAGATCATACACTGAATTAAATCTCATCTACGTAAATAGTTGAAAGAGTTTGAGATCAATTGCAAAAATAATCAAAGCAGCTCAATGCAATATAGCTTAATAATATTTAGTACAGTTAATAATTAAAATTTTTTAATTAATCAACAAAAAGAAGGAGCAGCAAGTTTAAATATATTTGAAGATTTTAAGTTTGTTCGAGTAAATCAAAAAATTACGAAAATGTTCTCGATAACAGACAAGACTACTAAAAGGGTAAAGAGAGGACGTAAGTAACGATAAAATAAGTTACTTAGAGGGTTCCGAAAATTGTGCATCAAAGCGGAGTAAACGAACATAAGACGATCGTAACACAAACTTTGAAAACTAAATATGACGAAAAATTTCTTCCGAGAACTCAGCCAAGACTCCGATGCCCCTTTGAGGTTATGTAACCCAGTGTCTTAGCGATGTTAGCCAGCTCACTCTCGAAAGGAGTACATATAGAACCACCGAGACGACCCTAAGTAATAGGATTACCAGTCTTCCCCAAGGGAGTTCGATGCTTTCGTCCAAAAGGCATTCTTCACTTTTTCAATGTCTAACTAACCGAAACATCGCTCACATTGTTAATGAAAAAGTTAATTGCGTTAGTCTGCTGACATTCAACACCATGGACACTCCATCTTTACAAAATGCTTGTAATTATAAAATCCAGGCAAGTATACCGAGCATCAAGACGTTACGAAGGGTCAATAAGCTTTGCGCTTTAATTTTAACTCGTGAGTAATGTGCATCAACGGCCCGAGACAAATTTATTGAAAATTTATAAAGACGTACGATAAACGATAGTAAAATATTAAATAAAAAGTTACACAAATATGCTATCAACGGAGTACCGTTACCTACCCTACGTACGAGTTTCCTTAAAAATCTACTAATTCGTAATTACAAAAAGAGGGACAAATAGTTGAGAGCTTTTAATTGGTTGTCTCGAAGTAAAAAAAGGCATTTAGGCGTTGAGTTTTAAGTACATACCACAAAGAAACAGAAATAGGGAATAAGGCAATCACGCAAGCTGTATACCTTTCACTTCTCTTCAGTTTTTTTTTTTTCATTCGCTTAAAACTTGTACACCAGCACGACCAATGAACGTGGGTAGTGCTCAAACACGTAGTAAGTGCCTTAAGAGAATTAATCGTGCGCTTCTTTCGCGTTTACTGTTTTTCACTATGACTTTCGAAGATTTCTGTAGACATGTACGAAAGAAAAAACCGGAACGCAAGCAGCCTAAAACATAGCAAGAGATAAATGCTCGCCAGCCAGAACAAATCCTGGTGACCTGTATAGCTGAGCATTGGGTATTCTACGTGTCCCAGTTGTCCGATAAAATTCCAGTTTACAAAAGCAACGGAGAAGAGGAGGTCGGCTCGCTACGTTTCACGGCAAACTTGCCGGCAAAGTTGGTTACCGAAAATTAGACGTCTAATTAATTTCAACATTAATTTGGAATTAATTTAAGAAAATGAATTTTTTGTACTTAAGGGACAGAAATGAAATCAAAATATATACAAATATATTTTTTTATTTCAGTAGATTTATTTAGTTTTATGTTTTCTATGCATTAATGAAGTTTGAACGACAAATTGGAGAGAACGGCTGTGTCCTACAATATTTATTAATTATTTATTCATTTAAAACATGTTAAAGCTTATTAAAATACTTAATACAAAACATAGAATTATTTTTATTGATTACAGCTTCCCTAAATGGGCAAATAATACCAGAAATGTATTATTATTAGTGTTGTTTCCAAACTATTAAAAAAATGTTAGTCATAGGTTAATTAAGTAATTAATAATCACATGGATTATGCTTTTAGATAAATTACTTAACCCAAGCACAACGATCATTGCCCTAATTGTTAGATAAAGTAACTTGCGTGATAGACGGTAGAAGGGGCAATGATGTATCCATGATTGGTTACGCGAGAAGAGAAACCGGCTTTAGAATCGATTTAGTCATCGCGATTCGCCATGATTACGAACTATGGCTATTGATGCGCCACCAACTGCATGGTGTCTTAAATAAATCTCAATATTTATTATATTTATATATTATCTTCGCTAAAATATTATGACAAGTCATCCATAAAATGCGATGAACTTCTTGTTATAGATTTAGTTAGGGTTGTGTGTTTGATTACTTTTATAGAAATTACTTAACCCAAGCCCAATGATCGTTGCTGTAATCACTAGGAAAAGTAACTTGCGTATCGCGTAACTTGCGTGATAGACGGTAGAAGGGGCAATGATGTATCGATGGTTGGTTACGCGAGAAGAGAAACCGGCTTTAGAATCGATTTAGTCATCGCGATTCGCCATGATTACGAACTATGGCTATTGATGTGCCACCAACTGCATGGTGTCTTAAATAAATCTCAATATTTATTATATTTAAATATTATCTTCGCAAAAATATTATGACAAGTCATCCATAAAATGCCATGAACTTGTTGTTATAGATTTAATTAGGGTTGTGTGTTTGATTACTTTTATAGAAATTACTTAACCCAAGCCCAATGATCGTTGCTGTAATTACTAGGAAAAGTAACTTGCGTAACGCGTTACATGTGCGATAGACGGTAGAAGGGGCAATGATGTATCGATGATTGGGTACCCGAGAAGAAGAACCGGCTTTGGAATCGATCTAGTCATCGCGATTCGCTATGATTACAAACTTTTATTATCTACGAGAGGGTAACAGAAGAAAGGTCGCGCCAAACGTGCGAGTCAATGTTCGAAAGAGAAGTGTCTCCCACGTTACTGAACTAAAATGAAACAAACACCGAAAGTAATTTGTTTGTCCGATAAACCGCAAAGTCTAACGTATCAATCATTTTCAAATGTAGAGGGGAGGTCCGATCCGTCAGTTTAATATTCGGATTGAACAGAAACTGGCAGAGAAAATCGCTTCGTTCTATTGACTTTGTCGAATTGCCTCGTCTTTCCACACAAAACTGCTTGATTTTGAGTACACTTTGGTAACAAAAAAACTAGACCGTTAATAGTTTTGAAAATAATTTGTAAAAAAACATTCAGACCGTTTTGTCACAAATTTTCTTAGTGGATGCTTTGTCTTTTTTTTTTTTTTTGCAACTGCCAGCAATTTCCACTGGTAAAACTGGTTTGCATTTTAACATGCAAGATATAGAAAATGTATTCACCAAATGTATACTTGTCTGACACGCTCTCAATCATAAAATTAAATGCAGTGCATACTCGGAGTGCATCAGTGGAATACGCTATTAGCGTCGAGTGTCATCCATTCATATTTCTTGGATCTCGGAGAGTTCAGAGAGTAAAATAAATTTGGGGGACAAATTTTAGTGTTTAACGAAATTTCGTGACAATGACTTAACACGAGGAGTTCTTTGAAAGATTCAAGGCTGCATCATTTTTTTTTGCATCTTAGACGAGGTCATGTGTAAGCAATTACACTAAAAGAAAAATATCATTGATTCCATAACGTTTAGTCACATAATTTGCCTTTTTAACTCTAATTCTCATTCTTACATTTCCATACGAAAATAAATCAATTGTTTTGGCTGTTTTATAATAATTTTTTTTATCTCATATAGAATTGTAAGAATTAGAAGTAGAATTGAAATGTCAACATATGTTTGTGACCGCTACAATTATTATTGAATCAATGACTGTTGTCGAAGCAACTACACTGAAAAAAAAATGTAATTGATATTGTTATTGAAATCATTGAGATCAAAAATGTCATACCATAACTTTTCGACACAAACATATGTTGCATATTCAACTGTATTTCTAATTCTTACATTTTTATATGAAATTGAAACGATAATATATTGTTTTTGCTTTTATTTAAATAATGTTTTTAATTTAATATGAAATTGTAGGAATTAGGAGTAGAATTAAAATGACAACATATGTTTGCGACAGCTATTAGTAGAATTATTATCGACTGAATGACATTTTTATTAATGTTTTACACTGTCAGTGTAAAAATATTCACGGAGTTTGGTTGACAAGCGGGAGAAGCCAATGAGATCAAGTTTGCTTTGACGTCGACGTATCGCGGATACACAACGCGACGACGCGTCGCTGTTTCCGCGAGATGTCTGACGATCGTTCTTCCGTAATAGAGAGTGACGAGAAAAAGTTTCAAGAGAAAAATTGTCAAGATAACGATGAGTCCACAGAGATTGCAGTAGAAGTACCGGAGGTCGATTCCTCGACAAAATTGTGCGGTTCGCCCGAACGTAATTCCCTTAGGACTACCAAGAGGGTGTTTGTCAGTAGTCAACAGTTTTCTTGGATCTGTCAAAACATCCCAGATTATTTGATTGACGGGATAAAACAAGATTTTTCAACGAGAAAAAATTCCGGAAACTCTGACGCCCAGCAGCTTACGCGCTCGAAGGAGAATAACCCCGGCACCGAACGGGACGAGGAGTCGACTTATTTCAGTGAGCCGATTCATCACGAGAGGATCGTTGTGAGAGACAGGAAAAACGATAAATTCATCCCGTCCGAGGTCGCCAAAGATACGGGAACCAGGTCACAGAGTACCGTCGAGTACCACGACGAAGTGGACTGCGACAAGGGGAACGACGACAACTGCAAACAGGGGTTTACTTCCTCCAGCGCGATGGACAAATCTCTAAAGTCGGTCAGTGATTTTCACTTTCCAGTAAATTATCAATCTATCCTCGAGCGCACCACTTGCCACTTCCTTCCGTTCTCTTTACCACCCTGGCCACACTTATCCTTTTCCTCTCTTTCCGTATCGGTGCAGGGTATAATTGTTTCGTGAATTGACTTTTTTTCTTTGAACATTTTCGATAAATTTTATTGAACGATGCTGTCAATGCTTTGATGTATCGCAGGTCATAAACGAGTCCCAACAAATCGTCGGCGAAGCATCTACTCTGTCAGTCGATAAGGATCAAAAGGATCATAGTGAGTGATAAAAAAATGCTATCAATTTTCATCACGTTTTATCTTCTTTCACCGACATTTTATTTTTGCTTTTTAAGTTAAATGAGAAAAAATATCCGGTCGTAACGAAAAAAAATCACGAGCCATCGCCTGCTCTTGACTGACGTGCCAATTACACGGTTTTGCTGTGCCGTAAAAATTTCGTTCATATGAATTAAATTCTGGAAACCAGCGATGACATATTTCAAACAGTATGACTAGAAGCTCGTCGTGTTTTTGCGCCGCCATTCCGGCAATTAGCACTGTTTTTTGGAGCGCGATTGAATTATCGATTTATGCGGTAATGTTTTTTTAATCAATAACAAAAACTACGTAGATTCAACCGATGTACCGAAAGTCGAAGTTCCATCAGACTTTCACGAATCACCGGAGCTCAAAAGAAAGTTTTCCAGGACGAATGCCGTTCGAGATGATGCCAGGAAATTGAAAGCCGCAACTCTCGACAGAATGGGAAAAATGTTCAAGCTAAAATCTACTCAGACTTCGAGCAAGGAATCTCACGAAGAATCTCAAGTACTTTAAAAGCACTTTGATCAATTGATTTTCAATACGAGTACACGGTACGTGCGCTTATTATTTATAATGATTAATAAAATTAGAACTCCGAGATCCCTAAGGATTCTTACGTGGATCAGCAATCGAGAAAGGAGAAAACAAATTCTCTGGGTCGAATGTTTAAGTTGGTGGATAAGAACGGAGAGCCAAGAAAGCTTTTTCCACAATCGCGTACGGGATCCTTGAGTCACATCCTTCGAAGAAAATCAACTGGCACTGAAGTGGACAATACAACGGAAAACGGCAACAATCGCGGTTTGTTCTCGAGACTTTTGAATCAGTGGAAAAGTGAGTGAATGAAAAACTAACTACTAACGTACTACAAAAGTAAATTAATTTACTCAAGTTTACAGTGAATTTTCTTTTACAGATCGTTCGGTAAGTGGAAACGCGACTGCTGAGCCAAATCTATGTGCTTCCACCGAGGAAGAAGATAAATCATCGGTAAAGCCATCCTTGACATCGAGGATAAACCTTTCGTCCTCTTGCACAAATCAATCACCGATTTCTACTCTTCGAGCACCAATATCTCCATTGGTGAACATCGTAGATGTCAAATATTCTGCTTGAGATGAAATTTTGTAAACCTACCTCAACGAAAAATCATCGTCGTTGATGAAAGAATGATCCGCGAGTCTCCAAAATATAAGCTTTTTCCAGAAATCGTTTGAATATTCGCGTAATAGATTCAGCTATGGAAGGGAGAGAGTGGAATAAAGTGATAAGACACGTTTTTGGGTCAGGCATCCTCTAACTCTTGTAAAACCCATTGATTGCAACTTATCTAGGAAAAGATCGGTGAAGGATTTAAAATGAATTACGAGTAAAATTGCTTTTTAAAATTTTGTTTCTGGAAGAATCACGTTTATTATGCGTGTGTAGTATCGGTTCCTCCAACGGAGTTTCCGTTTACCCGGCGAATTGTTTGCCATGGCGTGTTGCGTGTATGTTGTTACGTTTATAACCGAGCTTTCAAAGCTCCTCTCTCACACTCACACGAGTGATAGATCAAGACTAGCCTTGTGTCAGGGTGCTTAACGTGATGCGATACAAAGTTTTATCGATCTCTCTCGCTCCACCGTGATGGCCAATAGCGCTATTTCACTCGCACTCATCGCGGCTTATTCGGTATAGCGCATCACCTTAAGCCTGTCTCACATGATTAACGTTATCGTGTGAGCTCACCCTCGAATTTGCACAGATTATACGACTACGAGGGTTCCCTGTGTCTCCCTCAGCACGAATTCTCTCTAGCTGCGCTGTCTCGACAAGACATCGCAGGTAGTTAATTAGAGACGACCCTTGTATGCCAGCGGTTTACAGAAAGCCTAAACATAGATATATTTATACATATATATATAAATTTTTTTCTTCGTTGCTCCGTTTCGAAGCACGATTATTAAAAAAAAAAAAACAACAACAACCAGATTACTACTTTTTGTGTTTCACGCGTATCAATAGTTGGCACAAGCTGACGGAGAGATTGGGAAAAGTTCAGCAATTTTTGACAATATCAAAAATCGTTGTCCCTCGACAGCGCTCGCTGTTATTATTATTTTTCTTTTCTATCGTTTCGTTCAACGATCGTAATTTATCACAGAATAACGTAAAGTCGTGCCTCGAGGTCCTCGTCAGATTGCTTAATGCATCTCGTATTTGTCGTAAACATGAGACTCTTCTCGTTCCCTGTTCCTTTGTCATCGAGACTCGAAGAAAGAGGGATGGAGACGCGCGATCGAGAGCTTCAAGTTCGATGATATGTCTCTTCTGTATTTTTTGTTTCGTTTTTTTTTCTTTCATTGACTTCGCGTCTGGCCCCGATCAAGCATACTTTTTACGGCATTAAGCTAAACTTAACGAATAAGCCTTAATACTAATATGGAATACGTTCCTGACCCAGCAAAAAATTTAACGATATCTTCTTCAACAAATAACTCAAGCTAAACGAAGATGTTCGACGAGTATCGTGCGATTGCACTTGAAGTGCGCACCAACCATCGTAATAATAATATTAAGAATAATTATTATCAACGAGGTGAATGACGAGGACGGCGAAAAACTAGAATGGCGACGGCAACCAATACATCTTAGTGTGTGTCGTTAATATCAATTAATTAATCGTTAATAATTAATAATAATAATAATAATAATAATAATAATAATAATAATAATAATAATAATAATAATAATAATAATAATAATAATAATACGGTAACAATAACAATAATAAATTTTTTGCTAAAATACAAGTATTTTTTAAGACCTTAAAGTGTAGTCGGAAGATATGTACAGTGGTCCATTCAAACAGGAGAATCAACCGCGCGAATCCTTCGTTAAGTCTTTCGTAATTTAACTAGAAATTTTTGATGACGGAATTATCGATGGAGATTCCAATATCTTGTCAATTAATGCTAAAAACATGAATTAAAAAATATACGAACATTAGAAGCGAGCTAATGAATAAAAATTTAACAAATTCAATGATTTCATCGCGCACGAGTCTCCTGAAATGGCTTCAATGTTCTCATTATTTCTCATACATCCACGGGCATGTTCGTCACTGCGTCTAATATCTCAATTTGGTGACACGTTCGCAGTATATAAAAAGAATATTAAGTACGCACGTCCGTTTACGCGAACGTAAAATCATTCGACGATGTTTGTTTTTCTCTTTTTTTTTTTCTATACAAATTGAATTTCGACGAGGAAAGTTCCAATGTGGATGCACGAACGTGGAAATAAAAATTGATATGGCTCTTACGCTGTATGCGAGTTTCTTGTTCCCACTTTTGGCTCGAGAGTAATATCCGAATGACGTGATATTGAGTTAATAGATTAGAGATGTTTGTAGTATTAATGAATCAACGATCTGGCACGTCTAGAACGGCTCTTGGACGGACGATTTGTCACTATCGAAAGCTCGAATGAGATTCAACCCGCTTTTGCGTAACGCACGAGTGTTTCCTTCGGACCTTTCGAATATAATATCGAAATTGACCAGTTCGAGTCGAAAATCAAATTCGATCCGATGAGTTTTGGAGCCTTCGGAGATCGAACTGCGTACGCATTTCAGGATCGCTCCTTATCTTCCTGAAGGCTTCTCGAAACGGGATACAGTATCAATCTCAATTAAACGATTCACGTTTTAATGTGTCTCGCGTGAGATTGTAATCAGATCGAATTCTCACATCCCCGACTCGGCTATTCCCTCGTCATCTGTAAAAAAAGGTTGAATTTTTTTATCAGTAATGCTTCTTTTTTTCTACTCAAATTACATTCTTGATTGACATGCTGCGATACTCCGCATGGTAAGCGATATTTGTTTCTAACGTTTCTATAGATCGTAATAGATTTATATTGCGCTGCTTTCATAAATTATATAATTGCGCAAATCTGTGAGTACAAAGTAAGTAAAAACTTTTGTTCTGTTAAAGCAATAACAATAATTTAAAGCTGGTTAAATCGGCCGATCGAAAAATCGATAAACTGGTTTTATAATATAATTGGCATGCATTTCGCGCGCGTGCACAATTCAACGGATGCAACGTGCGACGGAACAGAGGCAACGATCGAAATTACCGTCGTCGGAGCCATCGGAGTTCGAAGGTCACCTCTCCTTCTCATCCTCAGCTGGGCTCTTAGCGCTTTCGACCGAGCTTCGATTCTTGTCTGGATTCAGAGGGTCAACGAGTTGGCAGAGGGAAAGGAAAATGCGTCAGCGAGTCGGAAAATCAAGGATATAAATATTTTTTATGTAATAATCATTTAAAGGGGGGGGTGGGATGCTTCTTGATTTTCCGACAGGACTAATGACAATAATTATTATCGTGGGGCCCCTCTCAGCTCTATCAGCAAAACCGCCACCGATTCGTACCCAAACCACCCCTGTCACTATCCCAATGACTGATAAATTCATTATTATCTTCGACCCAATAATAATTAGACTTTTACAACATTTTTAATATTAAATTCAATTGAAATTATCTTGACGTCGTACCTTCGAACCCTTGATTGTCATGAATCTCTCGGGGTGGTCCCGTTGTATCTTGGCCTTCGAGGACCGCGAGCAGACACTGATGGATGCATATATACTGCTGCTCGGTCTGCACCATCCAGACGCGTTCCTTACGCATTGCCCAAACGATGCCGAATATGTCGACGTAGTCGGACACCAAAATCTGCTGAAGTATCCTGTCGAGAGTGATGAACGTACCACTTCGGCCGACACCAGCGCTACAGTGAACGACTATAGGTCTCTGGTCGGGTCTTACACGTTCTCTAAAAGCCCTGACGAAACGCGCGAGCGTCTGGGGTGGACTAGGTACACCGAAATCTGGCCAAGTGGTAAAGTGAAAATGCTGGATAACACGTTTTACTTCACCCTGAAAACAAACATTTATTCGATCAGTCCTTTCAAGATCTTTTTATTATTTCAGCACAAGAATTACGAAATAAAAATGTATGTTATCTCAATAATCATTTTATGAGCAAGTTGATTTTTTTAGTCACATTGAAATACGATTATTTTCGTTAAAAGATATTTGGACCAATCATGTGAAACGGGGGATAGGAGAGAGGATGCGTTGAACGCATTGATAAATGTGCAAAAGAGAAACGTCAACCACGCGACTGAACTGAAAAGAGATAATCGCCAAAAGTCTTTCGTTTACTCGACGAACCTCAAAAACTCTCAATCATTGTCAAATTTTGACGCAATTGTCTCGATTTTATAATTTGTATCGTCGTATGCCGGTTTCGCGAGTCTCCACGTAAAACTTTACAACTTTGAGCATACGTTGCCAACAAACAACGCCGGTGGACCGTTTTTTTTTAATTATGATCAAACCAGCGTAATTTTTTTGTAACGAATCAGTAAAATTTTATCCAAAATATTGTTAAAAATCATTATAAATCACAAAAAATACTATAGTTCTGTAAATAACTCTGGGGTATTGTGAGTTTCTTTGAGCCAATAAGTTGTTTAAAATCCAACTTTGACCACGTTATATGAACAAAAAATATTTATAAGTTAAAATAGGAAAATTAATGTAGTTACCCTGCACATCATAAATTCCGTGATACTCCAGTCGGGATAGCGTGTGTCATTGAGTATCGTCACGCTGATATCGCCGTAATAAACGGGTAAAGTGGCCTCTGGCCAGTAATGATCGCACTTGTCCCGACCTTTTTCGAAGCACCTCGTTAACATTACGATTGCGCGACTATTGCTCTCCCAAACCATTCTCCAGAAATCGTCACGCGTTGAATGAAGAGGGCCTTGAGTGACTATAAATTCCCTCGGTGAATTGTGACCCTGGTGCGAGCGAGAAGAAAATGCAATGAAAATATTACCCTTCCCCGAGGATACCTACGGGCTTTAGAGGGAATTGGGAGAGGGGGCAGATTGCAGGAGAGAAAAAGCTTACCGGAACATAATTTGCATTTATATAATCTGAGCCTTCTTCGTCGTCGACCGGTTGAAGTTTAAATCTGCTGTGATCATAGGGGAGAATATTCGTGAAACGATTCTTTGGCCGATTGCAAGGTAAATCGGCAGCCGTGCACAATTGATCTCTTCCCACGTGTTTGAGCTCTTCAAACTCTTCGGAGAAACGGAAATCCGAGTCCGCTGACATGATTCTGTAGTGCTCTGAGAAAGTATCGACTCTTATCGGTCGGCTGGAAGTTTTAAAAGAATGTTTCATTCGGTCGTAGAAGAAAAAAAATGAATACGTATAAAGATGAAAGCAAACAAAGCAAAGCGTGCGTGAATGGTTCACGCAGACTCACCTAGTTTCAATGACACTGTCGGGTAATGACAAATTGTCAGTTGCTCTTGTTTCCGTTGTCTTTCTACCCTGACTTCTCCTGCGTCTGATAAGCAAACCGATACCGAGTAACGTTAGTAGCAACACCAATGGCACCGTGACTCCGACAATGATAGGCGTGTTGTCCTTATCTGCGCAAGAAATGTGAATTATAATCAATTTTATGACTGACAAGTAACTTAAAATCAAAGATTTTGCAAGGATTTGTCTACTAAGGAGATGTATTTGTCGAAATCCCCGACCTACTGGCATGAATGTTCTCACCTGCCAGCAGCAATCCTTAGGCGAGCCATGTACACAAAACGATGAGGTATGAATTTAGAGAGACTTTTAACACACCCAACATGTATGTGTATCATATTATTATTCGCTTCAATAACGATGCAATCGTCTCTCGTGACATTTGTTTATAATGTCGTGATAATGAGTGAATAATCATCGCTCCCGTACCATCTCGCTCACCTGTCTGAATAGGAAAGCTGTAACTCGTATCGGTGAACTTGTCCGGTGCCGTGAAAGCTCTGACCTTGACTCGATAAGTTGATCCTGATTTAAGAGGACCGTTGCAGTATCCGATCTTATTATCACAGTTTTCCGAACCGATCGTAAAGTCCTCGACTGAACCATTTTTGAAAGGATAGTAAGGCTCCATCACCTAGAGACGGAACGGAGAAAAATTGGTTAACAATCCGTTCGTGTTACTTTTTCCATCAACCAATTTAAAAATTAAATTGCCAAAATGTATATAGAGCTCCGTAAAAAGAAAAAACAAACACCTTCCGGATTAATTTTCCGGTGTTGAAAATAAGATCACTCAAAGTATCCATAATCCCAAGCTGGCGTATCTCTTTTGTTTTTACACCGACAACACGAGCTAACATTCGCTTCCGCCAGAATAAAAAGAACTAAAATATCATAGCTAGGATATAAGAATTGTTCTTGCGCTGGCTACTCGGAAGCCCACGTAACGATTGGTGCACCAGAGAGAAAGAGAGAACGAGGGAGAGAGAAAGAGAGAGAGGAAAACACGACCTGCTACAGTGATTTCAGTGCAAATTGCGTTGCGTACGCAATCGGAACGTGATCGTGCAACTTAACGAGTTGCTCGGGATAATTCGTTGAATTAATTATTTAACACCATATTTTTTTCTCATTCAATCCTCGGCTCCTCTTGGTGCGCAGATTCTACGCGTACTCTTGATTCGATCATTTACATATCGAGTCGAATGGGCAAATAACTCAGATGTTTTTTTCTTAGCTTTATGCTCGCAGAGTTAGTCATATTAGTTGATTAAAATAGTTTTTTTTTAATCGACACAATAGTAGATATATCAGAGATTTGTATTGTTTGCAAATTAATGAATTCTGTTGCATAAAACTGCTGCCTGGTCTCACCTGGTACGGTGGCCAGATGCCATAAGCTTGCACGTCTCGCCAACTTGGCATTTCCAGACCCGAGGCATTCTTGCTATCATCTTCGGCAACGACTACAGTGTAGGAGGTAACAGCGCCATTTTGCTCACTGAAATAATTCTTTCTAAATCGTATTTGAATAGTTGTACTGCTTCTGCAAACTTCGGTGGGCACAACTTGCGTCGGTGGTTTCGGAGGTGCGAGAATCGGCATCTTTTGTTTCCATACCGCTTCCGGACCAAAACCGATCTTAGTCTCAGCCTGAATCCGAAATACGTAAGTCTTTCCAGGGATAAGTGACTTGATGACTCCTCGAAACTCGTTGGGCGTAAAATTTTTCACTTGAGTGTGCGTCGAGCCCTGAAATAATTTAATTACGTAAAAAATAAGTGAAAAAAGTTGATTTATCGATAATAATTCATTGGGAAGAGCGAGCTCACATCTAATCCATAAGTTATACTGAATCTTCTGATGACTCCGTTCTGCTCCTGACTGGGCAATGACCACTCGAAGCTTATATCGCTCGGCTGAATATCCGTAGGATGAAACTTCTCGACTCTACCGGGATAGGACTCGCTGGTCGTGAAGCTGGCACTCAGTGGATTTGATCTTCTCAGATAACTCGACTCCGAACCCGATCGAACCACTAGCGTAAACGTATAATTCCTGTGTGGCTTCAACTCGGATATCGTTATCGCGTTCAGCCAAGTAATGTTCTGGACGTAGCTACCATCGCTGTTGATATATTGGACCTCGAAAGCATCGTACTCGCCGCGTGGTACGTCCCACGTCAGAGTTATTCTCGTGTCGTTTACGTCGATCGCGTGAATCCCTGTGATAGGCTCTGGATCTATAAAATAATAATCCACAAAATATTTAAGTTGTAAAATAGTTTGATATTTATTTATCAATTATTGTGATTAAAAATCGACGATGACGACGATGAAATGTCATTCAACGTGCAACGAAATAAATAAACTAGCAACGTTATAGGCGAATAAATTAATACGTACGTGATGAAGACCTTGTGACGATGTGGTTTATATTACGAATGATGCATCGATCGAGAGAATCAATTATAAAATGAAGATAAATATGATAATGACGTAATACGCAACAGTCGCTAAAAAATAACTTACAAAGCCTGTCTTGTCTGATGAGCGGTCGACTCTCAACGTTCGAACTGACCGTCCACATTGTTACGTTGTAGAGTCTTCCAGGAGTGAGACCGATGAAGGTAACTTTTGTATCGGACTCGTCGACGAGACGTTCCTTTGTCGTGTTGGCGCTATCGCTAATCCGGAAGCGGTACAGATCGAATCTCGAAGATAAGATCGGTGTGGGAGTGTATCGCAGGGTCAAAGAATCCGGCAAATCCCGATCGACGACGACCACGACTTCAGATTGTATCAGAGGCACTAGATTCAAGTGTATTTCGAAATCAAAGTTTGTTTCTACTGTACCCGTTGTGTCTTTGACAGTGTCGGAATCGAAAATTTCGAGTCGCGAGATCCCAGAACGTTGTTCGAGATGAATGCCGATCCATCGGCACTCAGGAAAATTGAATCACCAAAATGCAGTCAAAATTAAATCGACAAACTCGTGCAACACACTCTTTCTATCGCACACGAGAAAAATGGAAGAAAAGAAAGAAAGAAAGAAAAACGTTCAAGGATTCCACATAGAAGATTGAATCGAGAGGTACTCACTCGTTCGGGTCGTCAGATTAATAGTATCGCTCACGAGGTTGTAGGAAACGGTGAAGATGGTGAAGGTGTACTCGACGCCAGGCATCATATCACCTACGAGGATTCTTTCCGTACGAACCGAATTTTCGTCGTACAGCATATCCGTCAAATCGCTACTTTCGGTTACATTTTTCGTTCGCGAATCATCTGGATTATTCACAGGCCACCACATTATCACGTATTTCTCGATTCTGCCTTCCGGACGTGGATACTCCAGAGTTACGTTCGTTGAGTCGACTATTGGTGTTACATTCAGCACGGGATTTGGACCTGTAAATTAGAAGCTTTCGATTATCGTCATTTCAACGTTATTCAATTATTTGTAAATAAAAAATTATTAAATTGATATTAAATTGTTTCAACTTTGAATCTACTTACGAACAGTATGATTGACTTGAAGTGGATAAAGACTCTCGACACCGTAGCTCACAGTGTTGACTTGAATCGTATATTTCTCACCAGGAGTCATATCCGCAACTTCGGCTTCGGTGACTTTGACACTGGGAAGCTTCACCCATCGTGGATCGTCCTCGGTACGATATCGTATCGCGTATTCCGTGAACAGAGAATCACTGGGAGCGATCCAGTGCACGAGCACGGTGTTACTTGTTACTTTCTCGATTCTCAGATGCTGCGGCGGATGGGGAACTATTAAACAACAACAACAACAACAACAAAAAGGAAGATGAAAATTTTTTATAATTTGCAATTAATATATGTAAAATTTTATTGTTACAGGGTCAATTAAAAAATGACGAGAATTACTTACGCACTGCTTGGAAATAATCGTGAGGTTCGCTCTTGAGTCCGTGACTTATAGCGAATACCTTGACCTCGTATCCAGCTCCTGGATACAAATGTTCAAGAATAATGTGAGATTCTGTCGTAACCCTTGTCGCACTTTTTCCCGTGTCGTTTCTGTTGTGGGTTACTTCGAATTTTTCCTGACGCGAATTAACGTCACTCTTCCACGAGATATTTAGGCCTTTTTCGATGGACTTGAGATCTTCGATTATAGGACTTGAGGGCCTCGTCACTTGGTACAAGATAGTCTCGTTGGACTCCACTTTGTTACTTATTGCTTGCACGATTATCGAATAATTTCGACCAGGCAGAAGAGCCTCCAGAGTCACCTGAAAATTACAAATACTGTATTAACCCGAATTCATTATCATCATTAATGATAAATTGAACAGTAACAGTTAGGAAAGTGTTTTTATACTAACAAGGAAGGATAGTTTGGTGTCCTCCTCCGATTTTGATGAAAGTTACGTATGTTGTAGAGCATCGAAAACTAAAAGACACGTATTTTTTTATCGGCGGAAAAACATTTCTAAGGGGTGAAGTCACCCTTCAAAGTTAGGCATGTCGAGGGGTGATTATGCAGTTTCACCCAGAAGGCGTCAACCGATTTTAATGAAACAAAAACCAAAATACTCCTCATTGAAGACAATAAAAATTCCACGTGAAGTTGAAGAAAAAAATTCATTTGCAGGGGTGAAACTGCATAATCACCCCTAACTTTGGAGGGCGATTTCAACCCTTAGAAATGTTTTTCCGCCGATAAAAAAAATACGTGTCTTTTAGTTTTCGATGCTCTACAACATACGCGAGTTTTATCAAAATCAGAGGGGGACACCAAACTATGCTTCCTTGTAAGTGGATAGCTAATTGTATGATTACCCTCGTCTTATTCGTAATGAGAGAATTGCTGTCTCCTCCAATGGTGGTCTCGACCTCGTGATACTGAACTTTGTAGCTGTCCTGTGTGCTATCGTTCTCCGGTTTCCACGAAACCTCGAGCATCCCCGTTTTCTCGTCAATATTTGCTCGAACATCACGCACGGGTAAAGGTCCTTAAAACAGAAAATAATAATTTATTTTCAATCGCTCCCATAATGAATTCTAAATGATTCGTGAAAATGATTGATTATGAATTTTATTAAATGATTGAATTATTGCTAAAACCTTGACACGACTTACTCAGTGTGATATCACCGCTCGCTGGCCAACTGGTTACCTTTCCCGATACCGTTTTCACGACAACCTGGTAAGTCTTCCCGGGTTCGAGATCCTTGAATTCCCACTGATTCTCGTCGTCTCGATTTCTCGTTACCGGTGCAAGACGTCGATTGCCACCCAGCGATACTTGATACTTGTCGAATTCCGAGGTACCGTTCGGAGGGTTCCAGAAGACCCTGAACGAATTCGTTGTCACCGACGACTTGTCGAATGTCACGTTTAAGGGACGCAAAGGAACTGTCCTGTATTGCGCAGTGGTCGGAGCTGATGTTTCGTCCTCCGAAACAGTTTGCACAGATATATTGTAAGCTCGTCCTGCATAAAAAAATAATATCTTATCACAATTATTTATTATGTTATTTTAGACATTAGACTTTCGAATTGATCGTTATCAAATTCTCGAATTGATTGTCACATAGGGTTCAAGGAATAATTTATTGTGCAACCGAGTGCAGGATAAAAATTTACAAAAACTGTAAATGTCGGTAACGAAAACTGTAATTCCAATTTTTCCGCCACGATTGATTATTTTGAACAAAAGATAAGAACGGTGAACTGCATATTACGGTTCTACAGTTCATCGGTCTCGTATGTCATCCGAAAGATCAATTGTGGCAGAAAAATTTGCGATAGGAAAATTCTGCTATCTCTCTCGCGTGTATGACGATGTGAGAGAGACAAACAACATGTAGCGCATCACCTTAAAAGAGAAAGTTAAAAAAAAGATTATAAACAAATGAGTTATCGTTTAAAAAAAAAAAAAGATCTATGCTGTAGATATTCTATCAGTGAATAAGAAAATCAGGGATTTGTTTTAATTTCAGACAAACCTTAGCGTAATAATTCAATAAACCGTGTTTTTGCGCGTGAAGGCCGAAGTGCTTCGCGACTCATAAACCGATCATTCTTCAATATTTTTGTACAATGTTTACACAATATGTTCATCGATATATCCCTCAGACATAAGTAATACAGATAAAACTGTCCATTTGGTTGCATTTAAAAAATTGGCTACATTTGAAGCCGTTTAGGGTGGAGAAACGCCTTAATGACATTATTTTATTATTAAGTAATATTCATTAATAACCAATTGATTATTTAATTAATAGTTTAAGCTTTTTTCACCTGGTACGAGGCCTTTGAATGCAGCTTGTGCCGGACCCGGGGGCTCGCCCTCCTTCTCCACGTAAAACACCGACTCGATAGCATCTGGAGGATCTATGCTGACTTTGTAGTGAGTGTAAATTCCCGCTGGATACGGAGGTTGCCATAGTACCAATAGCGTCGTCTCGTTACGAAACCACACAATGAATTTTCCCGGTGTATTGGGTTCTAAAAAGATAATATACGTTTTCTCTCAACAACTCAACAGGAAATTGTCGGTAATAAACCATTAAAATGTGTATTTACTCGTTGTGAAATTTCTGCTAGTGTAAGCGACGCTCTCTTTGGCGTCGAGAACGGTAAATAGTTGCAACGAGTATGTGGCTCCGGGTGTGAGATCTCTGAGAGTGTACGGAACGGCATCCGCGGGTATGACGCTCGTTTTCGGATTTCCGGTGTCGCTGAAGCTCTGGACCCTCAACCGGAAGCCGGAGTAGTTACCCTGAGCCGGCGGAGCCCAGTAAACTATCGCAGTCTTACCATTGCGCACTGATACCGTTAAATTTGACGGTGGATCAGGAGCTGAAAAAAATTACGTAATATCTTTTTAAATAATTATTCAATCTCGCGATCTGAATCATTTATGAGTATTGAGAGATTTGCCCGTCTCAATAGGATCCTATTGGTTCAATTCGATTGATGCGTGTATCGCGCTCGGATTCGCACGTGTATGTGTATGTGTGTAGGCGCGTGTGAGTGAGTGTGAGTGAGTGTGAGTGCAAGTGTGAGTGCGTGTGCGTGGAATGCCTATTTACCATTGGTGTAACGATACGTCTTTACGTAATACCGACTGTTACTATCATATTATCGTCTCGGTATTACGTAAAAGCAATGACTGGAACGAGGACTGGAACATGATTATATTTTATATTATATATATGGATAGGCATTGCGCGTTACGTGCTATATAGTGTGTCATTAGAGATCGCTGATATACCTGTCGTGATCGAGGCGGTCCATGTTAGCCAGTCGTGAAGGGTTCCGTTGCTGTAGTAGAGCCAGAACTCGTATTTCGTACCAGCGAGCCCATCGCGAAACTTTATTACGTCCCCGATATCCGTCGCCGCTATCGTAGTGTTTGGTCGTGGATATCCAACTCCGGGGCTGTAGTCCAGTCGGTACCAGGAACCGCCTTGGCTCAGATTGCCCGGGATCTCTATTGCCAGGTCAGCCGAGTACGTGACCTGAAAGAGAAGAAAGATAAATTACTATTATGACAGATAACGATAATAAATTTCGATTCTCTTAAAAGCAATAAATTTATAAAAGTATTTCGCTTAAATGGACTTAACTAAAAAGTGCATTTCAAGAGATGATCTATATTTTTAATCTAAAACAAGTGGAATGATCTGACGTAACGAGCGACCACGAAAGCTAACCTTGCCTGCTTGCTCTCAAACATTGACCTCTTAATTGCAGCCAAATATCACGTCGACGATCGCTCGCAGTCAGCTCGTACCCGAATATATTTCACGTTCACGAGATCGTCTGTATTCCTCTCGGCAATTTGCTATATTGAATCAATCTCCGTGACTTTCACGTTGCTACTTAGCTACCAGTTGCTACTAGTAGCGAACGAATCGGAGCGAGGACAACCTCTAGGATGTTGAATTTTACACTGATCATTCATAACGGCTCACGTCTCATGTCTACGTAGGTAGATATAAAAAATTATGTATTAATAATCGTCGCAGTTGCAGATCGTCCTAACTGAAAGTCGTAAACATCGAAGCCCGTTGAGATCACTCGAATATGTAATCAATTATCGAGATAACGTTAGGTTTAATGCATTTTTATTCGCTCACATACAAAATCAACTAGAGCGTCATAACGAAAAAAAATTAACGAAAAGCCTCTGCATGAAAGTAATTCATAGTTTTGTAGTAACACGACATATTTTATATTCACGTTTTATATAGCATTGAATTCTACCGGATGATTCAGTGTCATTAACCGCAAAACTCCTCGCGTGAACTATCGACGACTACTAACCGGACGTTGAGTAATGGAAGAGGATAAAAATTGACAGCGATGAGCTACAATTCACGTTTAAATATTTTATTAACGTATAACGCACTCAGACTGAACGCTAATCCGTGTGTGTAAGTAGTGTAAACGTACTCGCATAACTATACAAACGTAATCAGACTGTGATACAAGAAATTATATAGTTTAAAAATATTTTCGAGGATAAAATTTCGAGAATAATCGACTCTGATTATTTAATTATAATTGTTAACTTTGTTCTGTAAATAGACGCAAAAAAATCCATCTTCGCATATCAACTAACAATTATAATGTGATAAAACGTATGAGCTTGACACAATTTCGCGTTGAATGGAAGGGTCGACAATCCTTTAAACTAAATATAGCAGCCCTATATTCCGCTTCATTTCTATTTCAAGTTGATTGAATTACGATGAAAATTATCGAACTATACAGTGAGGAATCTATTGCTGGAGGGTAAATTGGATGGCCTGGATGCCGAATCTGGCTTTTCCTACATCCGGTACAGCGCAACCGGCGCCGTTTCACCCTCGCGCGCGCGGGGGTGTATATTGATCCTTCTGCTACCCTCACTCTTCGCGCCCCACTCTATCCTCCTACTGTCCTAGCTGGATCTCACTTCCTTTTCTCCTACAAGCCCCGAATTTCTCGCTCCTCGTATTTCTCGAGGTCTGTATCCCGGGCGTTGAATCGGCTGGCATCGAAATAGGACTTGCCGTACTAATTGTACGAGAAATGAAAAACTTCGAGTGCCAGCGTGAGAAAATCGAAAGACGTTACACCGCGAGTCCTTCGTCAGAAGAAGACGAATGGATGGATGACGTACCTCGACAATTTTCGCAAATCGCTGAGGATTTTAATTACAACGTAACACGGAAGGTCGCTCTGGTGGTTGACGCGTTTGACGACGATGACAATATTTATACAACAGAACAACCAGCGACAATGTTCCGCGTTTCGAACAGTCAACCCACGGGAAATTATCTCAACTCGTGACAGAGATTTACAAGAAACGATAGTGACGGGAGTCAATTAAAAAATAAATGCTATATTACGATAATAATAATAATAATAACGATAATATTTCTTTTACGAAGTACTTCAACGTCTGGAAATTAAATCATCGACCAATGAAAAGAAGCTCTTTTTTTTCTACAAAAGAAAGAAACATCATTGATCGTTATATTAACTAATAAAAAAAGATCTACAGTAAAGTGCCGTTCGTACATATTTTCTGTATAATGGATACAGAGATGAGATAATATTTAATTATTTCCTGAAATAGATTCTACGCTTCGTAGTCACGTTTTTTTTTTATATAATTCACGGCCAATAGCATTTTTTTAAATAAGTTAAAGATAACGAAAGCTATTTAATCTCCGCATCTGTTACTGTTTGTCATGATCGGTTATTCTGCGATAATCCTTTAATATGTAGCAATCATACTCGAGCATTTCCGGCTTCCTATTGATACGTTCAATCGATTCCCGTTAATCTTCGAGTTCATCTTCGAGGTCGAATCGAGTATCATCGTCAACAGGCCGCCAGTAATGCGTACACTTGCAGAAACATAGATTTTTATTTTAGATCGATGATTGCGAATCCATGCTGATCTCATCGTTGCATATTTACTTCCACTAGCTCGATACTAGCGTCGAGATTCATCGATGAATAGAGGGAACAATCAGAAAATTATTCGAAGTGAACGTAGCGACCACGCGGTCTCTTTTCTCTCACTCTACGCGTGGCCGAGTTCGTCCAACCACGTACGGCCCGTTTCCGATGGCTGCGTTCCACTTACAGTGGCTATTAGTCAGCCGTACATGCGGTGTAGTACATACATATATATCTCTCTGAGCTACGCTACAATACACCATTACATTACACCGTGCCATTGGTTTACGTTCTGCAATGCTATATATAAAATCGAAGCGAGAACCGCAGTATGAGAAAGACCGTATCCAATCTCTACGAGAGTACTCAGAGACCGCAAGCACACTCGACCTCGGGATATATCTCGGTTTTCAATAGAGAATGAATAATCGTTGTATATATTTCTGCTTCCGGGACTGCAATCAATCGACTAATTAATGCAACAGAATCTTAAGATATTATTTTTTTTATATCATCGCTTGTACAATAAATAATAATAATACTTTTATCAACTGATACGATATATCAGATAATCCTATCAATGAGGAATGTAGTTGGACTTGACCCAGTAAAAAAAATTATATTTAAAGTTCTTCAGGATAGATTATTTGTAACAGTGTTTTGATTATGTGAAAAAATTCTCAAGAATTTGATACAAAGAATCGTAGGACGAGTTCCATTTTTTTTTTATAGAATATAATGTTTGAAAAAAAAAAAAGAATTTTTGCTTTATCATGGAGGAAGCTATGGATTCATAAAAAAAAAAAAATTCTTGAAATTTCGATGTAAGAGTACTTGAAAAGTTTTTTTAAATGTGCCTATGCGTGTGTGATGAGCTTGCAAATATGCAATTGATGTATCTCGAGATTTTTGGCAAAATCGCTAACGGGTGTGTTATTTTATAGTTGTTTGAATTTTACGAAAAAAGAAGGTCCGCTCTCGTAAACTTTCATAAATGTTTTAGCTGTCGAGTTAAAAGTTTTTTCAAGAATAAGCTAGGGAAGAAGGTTCTTCGATATTGAGTTTGATTTTATTGAATCATGCATTTTTGTAATTTAAAAAAAAAAAATCTATTTTGCTCTAATTTTTGTAAATTTTCATCTATCAAACTAAAACTTGGTATACAAATTGGCTAGGGGACATGAATACTTGGTTTTGAATTTTGTAAGAATCGATTAAGGGGTTTTAACTTTATGAAATTTGCAATTTTGCTAAATTTTCTATTGTATTAAAAATATTAATACCACTTCCTCTGCGAGGAAGTCAAAATTGAATACACCATTACCCATAGAAGAGAATCTATGGGTTGGCGTTTGTTAAGAATCGATTAAGAGGCTTAAACATTATGAAATTTGCAATTTTACTAAATTTTCTATTGTATTGAAAATATTAATACCACTTCCTCTACGAGGAAGTCAAAATTGAATACACCATTACCCATAGAAGAGAATCTATGGGTTGGCGTTTGTTAAGAATCGATTAAGAGGCTTAAACATTATGAAATTTGCAATTTTACTAAATTTTCTATTGTATTGAAAATATTAATACCACTTCCTCTACGAGGAAGTCAAAATTGAATACACCATTACCCATAGAGGAGAATCTGTGGGCTGACGAAAATCGCGAAGAAGCAATGTACAAATTTCAAATTTGTACGCTTTGTTTATATAGGAATCTGGAGATTTTCTAACATGATCACCGTTACGAGCAGAGAAACGTGGAAAAATATTGTACAATTTTTTTTATCAATAAACAAAATTAACACTTTGCATGATTGTAATATTGTGGTTTAGGTACAACTTTTTATAGAGATATCAATACTTTTATGGCTCATGTACCTATTCGAATTGCTGGATTAAAAATATTACAGATGATTATACTATAAAGAAAAGTTTTCTAAACGATTCTTGTGTTTTACTGTTACTATAATAACCAGTGATTATTGCAATAAGTTTAATTAATTAAACATTTTTCGTTTAACGTCTTGAGTTTTTCCGACGGATATATCGGCAAATATATGCATCAATATCGATATATCGATACTCAAGAGGTTAACATACCGCTGAAAGCGTTATTCGATTTATTTTTTATTGTAAATTTATTGAATCTACGATATTTGTTTATCAGTGTCGTTGACAAATTGCACCTTTAAATATCTCCTACTTAGACGATAGGTTTACTTTAATTTTCAAAAAATGCCTATTAGTATCAATTTGGATTTTAACGATAATGACTAATTATAATATAATTAATAATATTTAAATAAAATTTCTCTAGTAATGATAATTACTAACTATAGCACAATTCATCGTATTTAAATAAAGTTTCTCAAGCTGTAAATGTAGACGATTTCTGAGTATAGAAATCTGGTTGAACGGAATGATTATTTTGAAAGTGGAGATTCTACGTGAGTAACAAGCAGACATATGAGTCTGGAACTTCGGAGCTCATCTCGAGACCGGATACGTCGATACGGTGATATCCGTCACCGAGCTCGTATAATCGTACGGTTAGCCATCGGTACTCTCGCCGGTTCCGAAGAGCAACAGGAAGTTCCCGGTGTCCCGGCATTCCAAGCAGCACGAACGGCGCGACGGCACGCGGTCACGTTGAACGCTAGAGCGGTCAATGGCGAGAAAACGAAGCGCGTCTCCGGTTTTCCTCCTCTGTACCTCTCGTAATTTTTCTGCATCTTTCTCGCTCCGTAGTCGCGTAAACGCTATGGTATTTTTAGTGCGCGATACTCATCGTGTGCACTGCAGGCGCTAGGTCATTGTTCGTAACGCCTCGCGATGCCAACAGAGGGAAAACTTGTCATCGTAGATGAAGACGTACGATTGAGAAAGCGTACGGTGCCTTGGAGCACACGCGATCGCAAGTTAACCTCCCGAGTACGTGTAAGAGAGTGGCTTAAGCGCTAACCCACCTCAAGGAAAATTCTTGGGACGCCAGAAGACAACCGTACGTTTCGCGCACAGGTGCACTCTCCGCTTGTCTGTAATGCTACGAACGTGAAACATCGTCAACTTCCTCGATGTCTATTATTCTAAGGAATTACGGTGGCATTATTTATTAGTTAGTACCAGGTGGAACATGAGTTATTGACCACTCGAGAAATTCTACGATAGTCAGCGATTTTTTTTTCCTCGTTCAAGCTATAAAATGAAATGAAAATTACTGGCGACAAGCTGTAAATTATATTTTATTATTTCATGAACACCAATCACACGTGAAATACGTGAATGTGTGAATTCAACCGACACGAGAGTTTAAATAATTGACCCTTCAAACTGTGCTTCGCTTAAAATTTGTACCGCGTCAAGACCACCGGGGTCTGCGAAACGCAATAAATAATTTTCAACAAGAGATTAAAACCGTTTATTATTATTATATTCATATAATCCTTTCAAATGTATAACGAGTGATGAAAAAATGCGATTCATATAATTTTTAAATTGCTTTCCGATGGTGCTGGGTAAAGTAAAGAATAAACGTAATCTAAAAAATGTTCGATCAAAGCTTTCTTGGATAGAGACCGATCCTTTGGAAAAAAATGTGATTATGTGAAATATGATCGCTCTTCTTAATTATCCCGCCCCCAATGAATACGAAGTATACTCGAGAATATATAATTTATATTCGTTACATACAAGGGCAAAAAATTCGATATCCACTTATATATAAAAAGATATTACAGATTTCTATAAAATATTGAAAAATATGTAATTCTAATAAATATATTTAACCGCAAAAAATTCGAAACCTCGAATATATCTCGATTTATAAATTTTTCCATGTCACACATCAATTTTTTATTTATTATTTAATAAAATGTAAGAGTTATACCTCGAGCATGTGGCATGGCAGAAGTTTTTTTTTAACAATTTCTTTGTTTTTATTTGATTTCTGATTAGTCGATAAATTGAATTAATCAGTTGAAGAATTATAATCGTTAATTGTAAAGATTCGAATCTGAATCCAGAGATCCCGAGTCAAATCCCAAGATATTTGTTTCGCAAATTTCCATCTTGTAAAAAAAAAAGTCATAGTGATAGAAGTTTAAACGAGATTAAAAGACGAAAGCCGTATAATTAAAATTAAAATCTAGGACAGTTCATTATGAATCGTGCATTGTGTATTTTTTTATTAACTTGATCAAATCTAGAGTGGTGAATGGAACTGTCGACGACAAGCATCAGCGAAGGATTGAAAAGCATCGGAGTCCTCGCGTCTTTCAACCAAGGAAACACAATTGAATCAACACGTACGTTGTAAATAATGAAGAAACATTCAATTTGTGAGATCAAACTTTTAGCCATCCCGACGAGAGCTTTTCGGCTGTTTTTTTTTTCCACTCGAATTTCTTTTGCCACGTTCGATATTCCTGTTGGTACACGACCTATCTTATTTCCACACAGCCACGATTCTCGATGTTCCACTGTACTTTTACGCTGTATGCCTATGCATGGGTAAGACAAATGTGTGCGTTGAATGTACCTACGCGTACATGGGCCAAACCCCGCGCATTCTGGTTCACGGACGAGTTACGAATCCCTGAACAAGGCAGGCGCGGACGTTGGAAGCACGCGAGGAATACCGGATAGACGGTACGAACGCAATTCTACACCATCTATGATTCTACACGCTGACTGGAACGTTCCAACAGTGAACTCCCTAGGGACGACCTATTCCAACTTCCAGTATGTAGCCCGTCACTCTGCTCGTTTTTCATTTCTTGTAAAAAAAAACTATATCTCCGGAAAGTTAAAAACTACGGAAACGATGTTTCACTCTGATTCAATGAACAACCGAGTGCAACAATAACAAAATAGCTGAAATATATTTTATACTATTGTCCTCTCGTGACATTCAAAAATGTTGAGCGTCAACACATTACGAAGCTGTTCATTATAAAATAAACAAGGAAAAAGTGAAAAAAGCCTGCTCAACATATATCCGGTTTCGAATTGTAATAATTTTTTTTTTAATATCTCTCTGCGACCACACACAGATTTAATCTGTGCACCGCAGAGTCCAGCCCGGCCACGAATGAAAAAAATATTTTCCTCACAATATTTATTACGACGTCAAATATATTTCAACCGTTTTACATTTCCGAGGTTCCTGGCTAAGTATATATGTACATAATATATGTACCCAGTAGACATTATGTATATGCATACAGACAGCTCGTTTGAGCTTGCAGTTTCCTAGAATAAAATTTATATGCTCGTGAGGATATCTACAGGTGAATCCTTAAGTTTCCACGAAGGAAAGAGAGAGAGAGAGAGAGAGAGAGAGAGAGAGAGAGAGAGAGAGAGAGAGAGAGAGAGAGAGAGAGAGAGAGAGAGAGAGAGAGAGAGAGAGAGAGAGAGAGAGAGAGAGAGAGAGAGAGAGAGATTTCTCTGTACCGTGGCTACAGCAGCGTAGATGGCTGGTTTAACACACCTGAAAAAAAACCTGTTGCTCTTGTTCGCGTTCACCACTCGGTCGTTCTTGTTCTGACTTAGTGGACGATAAGAGTGTGAGTTATTGAGCGAGAGCGAGTAAAAAATAGAAGAAAAAGTTGATACAACATCATTATAAAATCAAGTAGAAAAACGTAGAAAAAGAAATTGACCCGCATTAGTCGCCTGATTTTTTAACAGTTTGTGCGTAATCCTGCAATTAACGTCTACAAAACGCGCCGTTCATGACAAAACCTCTGCGAAAATTTCCCTCTCGTTAAGAACAGGAGATAGCGACACACATGAAGCAAACTGTTTGAATTAATGTGCCACTCTCATACCGATTTACCGAGCTCTCGAATTAACAAGCCCAAACAATCGGTTTTTTTATAAATTTTTTTAATTCAGCTAGTCGCACCGATTCGTGTCAAAGCGTAAACTACGTTTCTAATACATGATTGACTATGTGTACCTGTACGCTACGCTATACACGCCTGGTGAGACCGGTTCTACAATCGGTTTCGTGGAAACGCCATTGTTCGCCTGGATCAGGTACAAAACCCCATAGAGAACCCTCCAAGCGGATTAAATATAAATACGCATAGTGGATATACCATAACCGCTCTTCGGATCACAAACTCGTGGGAAGATACATTATTTTATTGAAAACTCTCAGCTTCGAAGTAAAATCGAAACGGTTAAGAACTATTTTAAGAACACAATGTACAATGTAAAAAGAAAGGTGCGATCTCCATTTACCAATTTATTATTAAGCAAACTCTCGCTGATTCCACGACGATGGAAAACAATTGTTCACGCCAGTAATTCCCGCGTTAAATCGGCGCAAGAGGGTCATTGAGTTTGATTTGCAATAACCACAACAAGCCAGATTCAATCTAAATGCACCGATCAGATAGCTATATACACTATTCGCGTTTCCTGTGTTATCTCTTGGCTGGAGGTGAATCCTGCTAGTACAGGTAAGAACATATTGTTGCAACGGTGAATTTATAATCCGTATACTCGCTTGCGCAACTGCCACGGAGATTCAACGGAGCTATACGATAAACCTTTGCCATTTCTCGATTTTCTATGTATCATTCTACGTTTCTTTGTATGTGATACAGTGATACAGTGTCGAGCTGCAAGCCGAGCTGCTATCAGTTAATTTTCTACGAGTACTTTCAACAAGTGAATCAGAGCTAAAAGTCGTACGATAATCTATTACGTAAAAACTATTACGATGAGAGCCGCTTTACGAGTATATTTGACGATTTATGTCGTAGAAAACGTGATGTTGAAAACGTTATTTTCGAAAGAAAACCTTTTGATTTTACATACGATAACCCGCTTCATTATCATTTAACGTGTTCCAAACATATATAATGACAAATGTCCATAGCACAATGGTGGTAGCTATGTAATGACTTCTTTTCCCTTATTTTTCTTCTTCTTTCAATTTTATAGGACCCCGTAGAACAACCAAAGGCACTCCAATCTGGTCACTGAGATAACTGTAACGATCAACCATCGATGTAGCGACAATTCGTAGCTAGTTACACTGTTATTGCATCGCAATCTTCTTTTTTTTAAATATATTTTGTAATTTCATCATTATTATATTTGTATTGAGAATCCGTATGGTGTTATCTTCCAGACAATGTCTGTAAACGATCGAATTTATTGGGCGTACGTCAGAAAAAGACGAGTCGGTAGATCTACGATTTTAGATGAACTTTGAATGATCGTGGATCACAGAGAAATGCGCATAGATAAATATTAATATTGGTCCTGATGGGAATCGAACCCGTGAGAAGTGGTAGTCAGAATCTCTCAGCCAATCATCATATTCAGCTATTCTCGCCCACTCGATAAACGATAGAGAACTCGATCAGTAGTCAGGACACTCTTCTATCTTTATTTATTCCCATCATCTTACACAATCGTATAGTGATAGGTCTTCCTTATGCAGTCAAGAATAGGGCAATTTACCTGCGACTGCTCGCCTCTACTGATAGTACACTTTCGACCGAATAAGTCCTCCCCTTGGCTTATTCATAATCCAGGTTGTAATCGGATAATTTGCTTAGTATAATAAGCCAAGTAGCGCCGTGCGCGATTAAATGTTACACTTTTGCTGGACTCTTTACGTAGGCTTATAAAGAACAATGAGCTTTAAATTTTTTGTTATCCGAAAGAATCTCAATTTTACTAAATTTTTCACGTGATTTTAGGGTCAGTTAACTTTAGGACCTCTCCGCTGTCCTTGACATGAGCTTTACAATAAAAAAAAACGAGTTTGTCAATCCTAATGTAAATGGATACGTAGCAACGGTCTTCCACGTACGTAGGCCGTGATTAATCACGCATAAAGTACAAATACGTGGAATTGTATGCAATAATTAGGCAGATGACTTCATGGAATCAAGCAGTCTTAGAAAAATATATATATAAATGGAGCACACATGTCATACTTGCTTCATTCTCCGTATCTACCATTTTCACTTATGACCTTGAGTAGCCTTACATTACGAGGTTATAAATTTATAAAACTTCATTTACGTACACTCGTATTGCGAAAACTTTTTATGCGATCGCACACAACAATTTATATTTCCTTTTAGCTTTTTCTTTATCCTCGCGAATTGACATGACTATGTTGCGAGTCCAGCAATAAAAACGCGACGTTTCGACACCATTTTGGCGCTGTTAGTTCGATAAGCACGCTATATTCACGGTGAAGAAAAGAAGAAGAAGAAATCGCAAACCAAGTAACGAAACGAACGGCCGTGAAACGAAATTTCGTAAATTACGCATAAATTTGACTCGGATCAGTCTTGCAACGTTCGTATAAGCGTTTTGTGCATAAGCATCACCGTTGTTGGGTTACAATTGTAAAATAAAAAAAAAGCAGGCTCGGCAACGATCCTCCCATCACTTCGATTGCAATCGTGAAAGCGTGCGAGTATGTGTATACGCAACTACATCGTACATACGATAAAGCGCAGAGGCTGGACTCTATAGGTTACATTGCTACAGCGCGAATTCATTTGAATAATTTACTTCATTAAAATGATCCACTGAACGCTCTATGCGTCTACTCGTATCTGTATATTCGTGGGTATACGTGTGTGCGCATTTGAGTTTAAGAGTACTCATTGGGCACAATGACATTCTCGTCAAAGACGAGAGGAGTGAAAGTCGCCGGAGGGAGCATGATCTCGGCAACGCCGCGTGTATTACAGCGTTTACGGTTTTAAGAACGCGTGCTCGCATCATTCGTCTCATCGTATTTCATGTACATTGTCTAATAACAGAGCGTACTCCATGTATCGTCGAAAAGCTTTGTACCGGTTACTGCTTTTATACCGACTACAGTTATTTTCATTTGTATATTTCTTTTGAAACTTTATTCAAAGCCTTCACCTGTGACATTAACAAATGACACAACACCACGCAATACAAAACTATGTATTAAAATAATTATATAAAATAAAAGCATGCGACAAGCCCGCGTGTAGCGCGTGCATTTTTCTTAGTAAAGTAAAAGATCCAACATATTCTGAACAGGTGACGTTACGATGACGATCGCCTTTCTAAAAGTCTTGCTATGCGGCTAACAGTATGCGGCTAACAATTTCATCTACGCACCAGTTCCCATATTTCCTACGAATTAGCAATAAGTGATTTTACGTTTGGTTGAGAGGAGGCTCAAAAGATTGAAAACCCGATTTTTCAGGGATCTCACAGAACAACTACAAAATGCAAACAATTGACAGCCCCTTAACCCATTTCGATGATTCGTAAAATTTCGACAACCGCCAACTTTGTACGAGAATGATCTATGGTTAATAATATTTCATAGTTTCTTACATTATTTCATGTCGCTAATAAATTATCGAGGTTAATACTACGAGTTGTTACATGAATTTAAAAAATTACTCACTCCAATAGAAAATTTATGCGCTGTACCGTGAGATCTGTTATACAGAGATCAACGTGAGATTGTATAATAATGAATAATATACACTATTCACGTTGGTGAATAGCATTTTCTGAAGTCGCCTCTTCAAGTCGTGGTCCTACAGAAACTCTTGTCAAAGTCATCACAAAAGTCTCCAAGTCACAAGATTAACGACGATATAAAGAATAATAAAACGAGACGACGAAAAGTATATTCTTCACTCGACGATAATTTAATTTACGTCTAGTATATAACTTTATAGCAAATGGAATTGAGAACAGGCAAAGAAAGAGATAGAGATCGCGAGAGAGCTAGACAACCCGAGTTAGTTAGCGTGGGCGCTTGTGGCTTAGAACAAAGATCCGCAAAAGATTATTGTGTTGCGGGGGCACGAAAGATGCTAGAGGCTGAACTCGCTCGTGCGAAATCACATTTCCAAGGTAGTCCTCGGTTCCTCCTCTGTCATCATCATTATCATCATCATCATCATCATCATCATCATTATTATCATCATCACCATCACCGACGACGCTGCCGTTGAGCAGAGCGTTGAGAGCTCCTGATGGCGAAAGCTGAACCACTCATTCTCAATCTTTCTCCTTTTTATTTTTTTCTCTCGTACGATGCATTACGCATTTTCAAGGCAGTCTCCGTAGCCCATTAACAGCCTCGGCTCCCGACGCCATTCAGCACCGAGTCGTTGAAACGTTCTCGTAGGTGCCCACTGTGTAGCAGTAAATACGTTGCATTTACTCGTCAAACAGTGATTGACCACTTTACAGTGACTGGCCTATTAAATTCATTGAATAAAAATAAACATACGTATGCCAATGGCTGTACCGCTCCCTTACGCGTTTTATAATTGTCGGGACCGTATCCACCGTGCGCACAGTGCAATGTACCCAAAGCATTTGATCACCGCTGCTGCCGCTACCGCTGCTGCTGCGTAAACCTCGTATGCTGTCCTCTGGGCAATGTACCTGAGTTGCATTTTTTTATCGATCCGACATACTCGCTCTTACTCATTTTCCCCATTTAATTCCATCACTCCCGCATGGAGTATCAACCACTGGGACAACCGCATGCCTCGAGTGTCGCCTATATTTTATGCCATGCTTCGTGTACTCGGCTCTCTGCGTCAATGTATCAAGAATAAATATTGTACGTAACGAGCAGTCAATATCGACGAGCCCGACGATTATCACCACAGTCATAAAATGGACAGCTGCGGTTTTGAAAATATTTTACTCGGGAAATAACAGAGTTATGAATTATGGCTTGATAATATTTATTCGCACCGAGAGAAAGTATCTCTGTTGTCTTATGAATATTTTTTTTTTCTTCTAATTCTTTGCTACATTATTTTCGTGAGATAATAAAAAATGCATCGTGCAGACGATACGAAACCCTCGTCGTGTTTCTATGTATAAAATGATTTTATTTTTAATTCTCGCTAAGAGACAATCTGAGGAATTTTAACGCAGATAAACAAGACTTGTCACAGACTATACAGCGGCCGGGACAAGCAAGTTACGTTTAATTGCCACGATCGAGAGGCGACCGAGTTGAGCGTACGATGCAACGAACACGTTTTGCTTAACGCGCCTCTCGCACTAGCAAACCATTGCTGTCGCCCCCGCTCTTTCGTTCACTCACTCATTCACTCATTCACTCACTCACTCACTCACTCACTCACTTACTCACTCACTCACTCACTCACTCACTCACTCACTCACTCACTAACTCACTCGTTCACTCACTCACTCACTTCACTCACTCACTCACTCACTCACTCACTCACTCACTCACTCACACTCTCGTCATTGCGGTTGATGTCGACGTTGAAGAGTTCCGTTACCGAACAAACTTGCTTGCACATACCGTCAAGGAAATTGAACACGCGAAAATACCTCACGTAACGCGAGCATCGACTTGCCTCGATATGAATTCGAAAGTATTCTTGAAATCCTGAAAATAGTAGACGCTATGTTCACGCTTTTATCCCAAAACTATTTTTTTTTCATTTTTGTTTCAATCGTTAAATATTTTTTTGGTATTGATGTATGTCAAGCATTTGCTTAGGAAATAATTATTTTATCCACGAAGATTTAATATTTGTTTATAAAACAGATTTATCTTAAAAGGATTCATTTTTTTAAGGTAAAATGGACGTTTATGGAGAGTCAAGTTTTCCTCGAATGTAGCTTAATGCTCAATTTAATGACTGACTATGCTTTAAAAAATTCTAAAATTAATTAACTTGGCAGACACAGATCCTAGCTCATCCGTTCACGAGAGTTCCACGAATGAAAATTAGGCGCATACGTGTTTGACGTAGACAATTCGTGGAATACATACGACTCGTATCCCAAATTGAAACAGCATACGTTGATTTATTTCGTCGTCAGCTGTTTGAATGTCGGACAGTTTCGACCAATATGTGTAACAATTTTTTTATAATAATTGCGCACGCACGTGCCGAGATGCGTCTTTAAAATATTCATCAGGTGTTTGAAGCACGTGCACGATTTGTTTCGGTCCTCGATCGCTAAATACTAAATTAGCGATTGAATATTTTCGCATATATATCAATGTTAAACCAGTGTAGAGTATTCGGTCGTAGCAGAAAAAGCTGCACAAGAAGACAGAGGGCGCGCAGTAAGTGAAGCGTACGTAACTTCAAAGTAAAAGTATAACGGTACGCATTGCTATGGCTTTCCTCCAGGTCAATGAGTAATGAACTAAATTTGTCTGCTATATATTATTATGGAGCAGTGAGAAATGTAGTTTGGAATTTAACGAAAGATGGGTAAAAAATAATATAAATATTTATTTAAATGAATATTTATTATTTATTATAGTTATTTGCAATAACTTGCAAAACGTGTAAGACAACATTTGCTGGAGCAATATAAATTCAGTTAGCTGAAATGCAAATTTCGTTAAGTTCAATGAATATTGTTGACTCAATTTCACGAGAGGTTTAATATATCAAAACCTATGGTAAACTTGATCCAACGATATCATGCAGTTGGTTCAACCTTACGTGAGGTTGGTTATATCGAAACTCATGGTGAGCTTGAGCCAACCATATCATGCAGTTGATCGAAGCTATATTCAGTTAGCTTAATAAAATTTACTGTGAGCCAACTGTATAGACTCGTAGCTTGATTCAACTTCGTTACGTGGTTGGCTCAAGTTCACGATTAGTCTCGCTATATATTTGAACGCGCGTGAGGTTGAGCTCCGGTGAAGTCTAACCTTTATGAACGAATTGAGCCATTGATATCTAACCGAATAGATGTACATTAATGATTGTCATGAATACCTTCCAAAACGAGGACTGAGAAGAAACTATTTAGTTGAAACTAACTCGACTCGTTGGCTAAAAAACAAATTTAATTTAGTTAACTGAATTGGATAACTGATTAATTGGCTCAACTAGTTTACAAAGTTTCGCAATATCCTCAACGTCACGTGTGTTTTATACCACATTGAATCAATTGAATTCAGTTGTCTTAAGCTAAATTCAATTCGCTCTAACTGAATAATTTTTTCTCAATGTTTGTTTGTTTGTTAGATTTTTATTTCTTTGCTTCCTCATAGAGGTAACTATGTTTTCGTGAAGAAAATTTTCTCGAGATGTCAGAGTACTTAAAAAGTTCCAAAACGTTGAGAAATCATATTTAGAAAAAATGTCTCTTTCTCTCTCTATCTCATGCGTGCGTGCGTGCGTGCGTGCGTGTGATGAGCTTGCAGAATTGCAATGGATATATCACGGGAACAGATTACTCGATCATCGTGAAACTTTGCACACGGGTTGGGTCGCAACAGTTTGCTGCAATTTTCTCCCAAATCGCTAACGGGTGGCTCATATTATGGTTCCTTGAATTTTTCGAAAACAGGAGGTACGCTCTGTAGATTTCGTACATTTTTAGTTATCGAGTTAAAACTTTCTACAAGAATAGACGAGAGGACAAGGTTGTTCGATATTGAGTTTGACAAGACTCGATCAAGGTATTCAAATTTTATAGAATCATGAATTTTTGTAATTTTTCGAAAAAAATTTGCTTTTGCTCTACCTCTCGTAAATTATCATCTATCAAACTGAAATTTGGCATAAAAAATGGCTATGGTATAAGGATATATGGTCTTGTATTTGGTGACAATCGATTAAGAGGTTTAAACTTTACGAAATTTGCAATTTTATTGAAAATTCCAATACCATTCCAGCTATGAGAAATCCATAATTGAGATAATCATTCCCCGTAGAGAAAAATCTGTGGACTGGCGAGAATCCTGAAAAAACAATATGAAAATTTCATATTTACACACCTTGTTCACCATGATTTATTGATATTTTCATTCAAGTTCAGTCAAATTAATAAATTTTCGATGAGATAAGATCTTAAGTAAGCAGTTTTAAGTCGTACAAACAACAATTTGAATCCTAGAACCATAGGGACATCAACAAGACATGTTTCTCTCCATGGAAATAAAGTATATGCAAAATATATACAAGAGGTAGGTTTTTCAGACATATAAGATATATTTTGACCAAAAAATGCTGTATCTCGGATATATTTTATGATTTATACGAAATATAGACAACGAAAAAATATATCTCAGAATACTTAAAATATATTTCTGATATATAAACTGACGAAAAGTTTTCTATGTCGTAAACATTTTTGTAAATATTACTATTCCATGGGGGTCGCGGGTAACTCCGAGTCCCCGATGCTAGTTTCTTTAAATACATAATCGTCATCAGACAAATATTTTTGCACGCATATGTCGGAGATGTCTGCAACGAATCTAAAGAAAAAGTGATAACAGATAAAATATAATTAATTTATTTGTTTTATAATAAAAAACATTTATCAAATTTGTTTAAAACGTGGTTGAAAAGTGACTCGAACATAAGTTTATTTGTAAATAAAACCTGATAACTGCATTAACAGAACGAGCATATCCAAGTTCACAACTTAAATGCGTTCGAAAGCGTCTTCAATTAATGAACAGCGGAACGTTTCAACAATGTTGAACCCGGATAAAAGGAGTCATCCTGTAAGTGACACGCGAGTAACATGACGAGAGTAAAAGTACAAGCGGGCAGCTGTCTCTGGAAGACCATGAGTAGAAGGCCATTTCTGCTGTTGACCGAGCATTAAGAGAGCTCGCGGTTCTCGGGAAAACGAGCAGCAAGAGCAAATGTCGAGAGGCGCATCATCAAGGCGTGCGAGTACGAGTTCAAGAGTCGTCTGTAAAGCACGTGTATGATTATGCGGATGTATAGTGGCATCAGAAACGAAATACGGGGACTATTACAATGCGAAGTCGGCGAAAAAGAGACGGATACAGATATATATATGTATATGTGGAATAGAGTACACCGCATGTGACTTATATTTAGCAGCACGAGTGTGCTCGGTAAGCACTGTGCGACCCTCCGGGTGCATGTGCGCGCATCGCAAACCACGAAGACTGATGTGGCCGCACATTTTTTTTTTGCTTTTAGTGCCACGATGACGTCAGAGACAGCAGAAGTATGATGCCTTCACTCGACACTCCGGGTTACGATACGTCGACCCATCCAATTTGTCTCTACGAATTGTTTATTGAGCTAAGATAATGTAATATAATTTAAAAACTTTTAGCCAAATATAAATGTTAATTGCATTATAATAGAGAATTTTCGTGATAACTAAAATAATGATAACGATAAATACATTATTTTTAATATTAATTTATGAACGTAAAAGTGATTTCTTGTTCTGAACAATGTAACAAAATGGATATAATAAATTTCCGTTTGATAAATATGTACAATAAACATGAATAATAAGAGGAATATTTTTTTTTACTCTGGGATGAATAAGTCATCGTTGTTCGTTGGTTATCAAATGTTCGTTGGAACGTGATAAATGTAGTTGCATAAAATATACATTTGCAGTTACCGCCTGAATGTAAAAAAGCGTCAAAGTTTTATGCAAGAATTTTGACCAACAAAGTTGAAAGATAAGAATAATAATATCTAAAATATCTAAAATTATGTGCATGCGATTTGATTACAAATGTTCTCACCATCATGTTTAGTAATTATAATCTCGTTGATTTACGGTCAGTATATAATTTTAATAACCGTCTGATCGTGTGAGCTTGATTCATAATACATTTATACAACAGAATTGGCGATAGTGCTTATCGCTTACTAGTTTACATAGATCCAGAGTTAGATATACGCCGGTGGACGAGGGACACGCTCAGTGATATGAAAAGCCTCGCGGCACATTCTTGTGTATGTGTACGCATTGACGTATATCTACGTATACACGATGGACACGGATACTCATCGACTCTCACGCACACCCGCACCATCCTCGTCAACGAAATTGCTTCGCACACGAGTCCGAGCGATTAATCGCAGCAATTTAAATTAATCGCCGCAATCCGGTTGAAATCTTACGTTGTAAGAAGTGCGCGCGCGCGTTGCGTGATATAATTGATGACATCGAACGCCTCGGTTCCTTCCCTCGTATGCAACGCGATTCTACGACATTCCACAACAACGATTGATGCAACCGCGCGGTGCAATCATACAACATCGATTTCATTTTTCTTTTACTTAAAAATACATAATAATAAATAAATCATCGTACGATCATAATTTGTTTTATCGATAACGGTTGACCGCAATGTTCTCACCGCATATGCGCTTTACATTGCGCGCATATGCTTTATTGCCGCACGTAACTTATCGCAGAGTAGTAAAACACGTGCGTACGTCCCGGAACGCAAGCGTACCGTAAATGCCGGTACGAGGAAATGCCGGGACTAGAACAGAATGTACTATCCGGTCGGTTACGAGCTGTGTCTTCGTAGTAAAAGCTTTATTTAGCCATGCGGCGGTCAAGAGCCTCGGATTCTGGGCCATCGCGTTCCATCGTCGAGAGCTCACCGCAGATATTTTACAGGACCGCGTCAAGTGCTCTTGGGTTTAGCTGTTGGCTGCTCATCAGCCAAACAGCCAGCCAGCTATAGCTAACTAGCAAAGCTAGCTAGATTTGCGGCGAGCCGGTTCGCCCTTGTAATCGTAAAATTTAAATCCAAAACTGAGCATCACGTATCCTGTACTCGGACCTCGGGTATACCACCGAACCGGATCGATTTGCATAGTCGAAAAACTGGGAACTTTGGGTACATAGGCGCAGTTCTTCGTGTGTCTTTTTCTTACGATGGGACCCGACAGTCCGGATGTTATCGAGTATAAATACTCGAGACCGTCGCGAGAAGGATCGGCTGAGCGGCCATGTGGCTTTAACTGCCTCAACTTCCGGGCAACGAGAGAGCTCGAGACTCTCGAGCGTGAGAGAAAGAGGCAATCCAACGTATATGTAGTATTTTATTATTAGTATGCTTAGCAGAAACAAAAGGGACGGGATGAACCGAGAACAGAAATCTATACAATTAGTAATCAAATAATGATTTTAGCGTATACGCAATAACATGCGGAATTGATGGATAGAACAAATATACAGAAATGTAAAAATTCTCATATTGTTTGAACATTCTGTGACTTTAGAATCATAAAAGTTTAGTCGCTAGATGTGCCTGCAATATTTTAAAATATTTTTTTATTAAGCACAATATTAGATTTGCCGATTAAAAAATCGAGGATCGTTTCATATCAACCCAACGATAATGGGGAAACTGTGAGACGGATAGCATAATGATTGATACATAAAGGTTGAAGTTTCGAAAGAACTTTTTAAAGTTTTTTTTAGTTTTTTAGTTTTTTCGTAAGTTTTACTGATACTAAAAAATATTTAGTTTGCGGCAAATACTTCATCTTTGATTTCGCACAATTTTTTTACAAAATTTTATGTATGTAATGATACGAAAAAAATATTGCATCGTAGACCAGTAATTTTTTTGGGAGATAGAAATTGTTTCGGCAATCGTATTAATTATTTTCAAAACTCGTGTATCCAACAAATAAAGAATGCAACATTTGTTCAGCATAACGTAATTTACATTTATCAATTTTTCTAGTCAACTCCAAGGTGTTTTCAATGTGCGTAAGACATAAATTCAACCTAACGAGAACTGCGATTCATTCAAACTACCTTCGTAATACGGTAGAATGGTTACCCACTTAACCACAGAGTTAATAAATGTTTGTAGACTTTTATTAAATATAGAAATGACGATAATAATTATAGTAATTTGTAACTATTACGTAAGGTGACTATTTGCCACGCGAATTAAAAATCTTGAATGGAATCGCGATTGTCGCAAATTTTTCACGTATTTCTCGTCTACTCGTTGACAACATTGAAAAATTCAGGTACTTCTCACGCGTAATTGTTCGCGACACGAACTTTTTACCTCTCACGTACTTAATTGATATTGACACGAGCTGTGGGCGCTACAACTTTCGATACGAGTTTTTCACGTAAATTATTTCCACCACAAACTATTTAAATTCATCTCTCGTAACTCCATTCATGCCACAACTTTTTCACTATACGATACATTCATATACTAGATATTCAAGTATTCTTAGATCAGGTAATCCAGTTGACCACTGTCGTTGTTTCGAGAGCTAAGTAACCATCGGTAGACACGAGATACGAAAAGAACAATGTACTTTTGACGTACTTGTTTTTCATACACGATTTGCGATACCAATTTATCGTGCCAAACGAAATAAGATATTTTTTGAGGTATTTCGTTTGAGACACGTACTTTTCATATACACGATTGACGATATAAACTTTCCACGTATATCTCGCGTACTTGAACATGTTACAAACTATGAACACAACAAATTTCGATACTAATTTTGTCACGTAGTTTGCGCGTACGAAAATGTCACATACTTGATTGCTCACACGAACATTGATAGCAACTATTTCAATTACGAACTTTTCACGGCTTTCTTATACTTTTTAAGGCAAACTATTTGTGTATCAAATATCCAAATCCCAAAACCTGTGGAACCCGAAGATAATATTTATTTATCAGTGACTAATACGTGACGTACTTTTGTTTTTCATACCGGTATGTACAAATATATTACATTTTTCTATTGTATTCGCTGCATGTCTCATCTCACGAGTGTCAGCGCTCATTGCAAAGTAGGAAATGGAACACCGCGCTTATCGCTCGAGTATGGATCCTCACGACGTACACTGACTGATAATAATTCATCTCTCTCACGCTCATTTTAACATAGAGGCTAGGGACTACTCTTTAGGATCAACCGAATTGACCATCACGCATCAATTGAATGAAAAATTCTTATCACGATATTTTTTTTTGTCGTTAATCCTTGTTCGGCATACTCCGGATTAAAATTGAGACAATCCACATGGATAACTGTTGACTTTATCTAATTTAATGTAATTTAAGCATCTAAACAAACCCTTAAGCGGTGTCTTTAAATTATGAAAAAAAGCTGCAACAAAGTCGATTTCGTTATGCTTAACAACTTTTGTATTCGTGATTTCTATATAGAATCAAGAATTATAGAAAAAAATAATGTAAATCAATTAACGTGACTAGTAATAATAAATCTTTTTTTTTTTTGTGTACATTTGACTTAAATATAATTTTGTAAAAATTATAACAAAATAGGAGACGACATACTTGCTGAAAAATAATATTTTTTGGTATTGAAAAGATTCACTCGCTTCAAAAAATTCGAAAATCTTTAGTCAAAAGTTTTTTTCTTAAAAACCGCAACATTAATGCAATAATTATTTTTTGTCTGTTTTATAATTTTGCAGACTTTTTGGCGGGTTGATATAAATAAATTCCCGAATTTTGAATCGGCAAATCTCAATTTCATCTAGATAAAACAAACTACAATAAAATTACCGATACTTCTAGTAACTAAACTTGAATATTTCTCAAGTTACGGTATACTCAAGAAATTTTGAGATTTTTATTTTGTCGAAATGGCGTGGAATGCCTTATATATTATCCATATATTCGCATATCCTCCACTCGTACGCAACTCCTTTCATGATCGAAGATGGCCTTCACGCTTATAACTCAGCTTGATAAGAATATATTCACGATTCTTTCCGTCAACCGAGTGATTGATACGAAACATTAATTATACGCAAAAGTAATTAGACTTATTGGCGCGTTACGATGTTGCAACAACTACATTTATCCTAGCTCGTTTAAAGATAGATTTAGAATGCAGTTGCATTAATACAGTATAGATAAGTTGTTACGAGATGTTTGAGTCGTAGCTTTTAACAGAATGTTAAATATGATTTCTACGGTATTAACGAATGTTTTGTTATCGCTTGTAAAAACCTTGTAGTGTCACGATAATTATTTGATAACAGATAAACATTTTAATTGTATCGAATGTTTGCAAATTTTTCCTCATGCAATAGTTTTATAGCGTAATCTATAATCAAAGAAATAATGTTAATAATAAAATTGTCAGTATATAATTGAATAAAATGATATTAAATTTAACGCTTAATAATAAATAGAATTTGAAAGATATTTGAAGATTGCTGGAGCCAATAAAATTTCTCTGAAAGCTCTATTTTTGTCTGATCCACAAAATTTTATTTTGAAATCGGATAAAACCTATTGTAAATCAATTACTCTCAATGGCTATCATGAAAAATTCATAACACGTATTTACAATTAAATTTGACATTTGATCGTTATTCTCAATTTGGTTATATTTTTATTTTGCTAGGCATGTTTACGAAATATTTACCGTTACTGACGCTTTTTGACGGGATTTTAGTGCAAGAGACGAATAGAGACAGAGAGAGAGAGAGAGTGAAATATGGTGTAAGAGAGAATGTCTGAGCAAGTTGGAAAGGGGGTTTATGCTTTAGTGTGTCGCTCAAGCATCGAATTTCTCTGATTCACAATCACTGCTTCTGCTGTTGGTTCCCGGCATACGGTACGTTTATCGTCAGTTTCGTGCCCGATCGTATATACGAACGTGAATATTTACATCGTGTCACTTGCCGTATGTCATACAATTCCCGATATCAGAGCCGACGATATTCACTGGCTACCCCGTGTACAGCCGATGACAATGGTGTGAAACGAACTCGTGCAAACGCCCGGCTTTGTCAAAATAAATGTGAGCGAACGCGAGACAACAGAAAGCATAACCAATAGCTAGGCAAAAGACCTTTCATTTCGCATGAATGCCGGAATAAATCGAATTTATTGGTCAGCGTTCCAATCTGGCGAGTGAAAGGTTTTTAAAATTGTAAGAGGGGATCACAGGCATGTGAACGATCAGAGGTGTTCGATCAACGAGGAAAACTTTATTTCCAATTCTAATAAGTAATATCGCAGAAAAACGATACAAGTATACATTTACGCGTAAACAATTATGAATAATCCAACGATCTGCATGACTGTTTGATTATTGATGATTATTGAAAATAGGAAAAATATCTTTATCCGATATCAGGTGGAAGCGATCATCAACTACATATTCTTCATTGTCGAATGCAATTTATCGACATCCAATGCCGTTTACCGCATAATATCGGGCAAGTGGATAAAAGAACGAAGAAGAACGTCTACGACGAGAGTGATAACGAGTTTTCAGATCTTCCAATGCAATTTCTGTCCTGCATGCAACAGACAAACAACCTAGCATCAGGATCGAGCCCGTGGGTGCTAACTAAGCTTCGAAGAGCCGGTTTTCTCGTCTCCATTCCCATCACACCGTCGGCAAAACGACTCGAGAATTCGTGATTTTCTTTTTAGCGATTCACGACATTCGTGATGTCCATGAAAAATAAAAAGATCTACCTATACTAGAAACTCGGCGAGCAAAGTCATCGCGTATACTCGGCATTGAACATCAGTGTCATCGACGAATGCGAATTCGTTTAAACACTCCGTTATAAAAATGTGGAACGCCGATCATGTTTCAACTATTTACCTACATTTCGACGATTCAACGATTTTAGTTTTTTTACTTTCACATTAAATACGATGTAAGTAAGTGAAAGATAAAGTATTTTAATCCAAATAAAAATTCGACGCTCAGTTTATTTTGTAAATGCACTAGTGTCTTATATTTAAAAAAAATAAAAAATAAAAATGTTTACTACATAATTCAACCAACTTCCCCTACTAATGTATAATTACTGGAATTCCCCTTAATGGCGTTCCCCGTGATGTAAGCAAGGAAATTGTTATTTTTTAATTTGCCAATAAAAATTACTGAAATGACAGTGTAATTTTTAACAACGTATACATTGAAGTACGCATGAGGAATTAGAAAAATTGCAGGATCATTCGAATAATAATCACATATTCATCAACTTGCTAATGGAACAGTAATGGGATAAAGCGAAGCGCACTAATTACACCGAGAGAAAAGATTTCATTGATTCGAATAAATCGGCACATTGAAATTTCTTTCATTGAATCAACTAAATATTTATTTGATTCAATGAAAATAATTACTTGATTTTAACGATGCGACGGATTTGAAACACGATGAGGATATTTCATTGCCTTCGAGTAAACATTTATTTGATAGTACTTACTAAAGAAACGATTTATTTCATTCAAATGAATAATATATTTGAAACGACCGTTTCAAAGAGATATTTATTTGACGGCATCATGCGCGCCGACGCTTGACGGCCGACGCGATTTGTTTTTTCTAATAGTGTTGTATAAAGAGTGCAAAATCGGTGAATAGCCGATTGTTAGATTGTTATCCATATGGAGAAGTTTTTTAAGGAGGTTGGTATCCACGAATACGGTACTACGTTCGAAGGTATGTAGTAATAAATTAACATTCCACGGATCCTCGACCCTTTCCTCGGTTAGTATGACAAGCGTACAAAAATAAAACATAACCTATAATGTAATCATAGGTGAACATCACAAGCTATTTATAGACTCAAATAAAAAAAGTACCGCGATATGCGAAATGTACCCATTGACGCCAAAATACCATTGTAGTATATGTTTGTTTGTTTGTTTGGTTGCTCGTATGTGTATGTCACGCGCGTGGCGCGCGCCATTTCCAAGCACAAAACGCAATAAAACACCGTTTTTTGCAATAACAATTGGTTCGTTGTAATGTTTTGTTGCTCCACCTAAACCATAACTCCTTTAAAGTAAAATAAAATAAGAACAAGCATCCAAAGTGAACGTTCCCAATATGGTACGCCAGGCACTACAAAATTTGATGAGATTCGCTCGAGAGATTTTAAATGTAGGATTTGAACGAAATGCATCATGAGGCTGAGGAACTGTTAAAAAATAGGAGATATGAGAAAATGATGCTTATTTTTCGGTTTCTCGAGGCGTTGAGTTTTTCTTGTCTATACTGAAATGAAAAGAAGGAGAGGACTTCGTCGTTCAGTTCTTTGCGACCAATTGACATCGTTACGTCATCATATGGGACATGAGTTAACGTCTGTGTTTTCTTAATAAATGCTCGACCGTATGAACCCATTAGTTGTGAATATTGTTCTTGCCATTGAGATCCATTAATAGTATTATTTCGTGAGAAGTTCAGTGGACTTCTCAAGATCTTTCCTCAAACAATAGGATCTACGAGGACTATTTGAAAAGTTTCCGGCCTTTTTAAGAAAAACACATATTTCGAAGCAAAACAAAATTCATTTCTCGACGTAGTCTCCATGCAACACGATACATTTGATCCAACGTTTCTCTCATCCTTTTAAAACGTCCGAAAAAAATTGATTGTCTAAGCCTGAAAAATACTGGTTTACAGCGTTTTCTACCTCAGCATTTAATTAATATTTTTTTCCCCCGAGAAATTTTTTCAAATTAGGAAATAGGAAAAAATCGCTGAGAGCTAGATCTGGCGAATAGGGTGGGTGCGGAAGCGAATCAAACTTCAATTCGTTCAAATTTGAAATTGCGACCATGCACGTGATGTGAACTCGAACGTTATCCTGATGAAACAGAATTTTTTTTCTTGGCCAATGCAATGCAGCGTAGTACTGTCCGTTAATCGTTTCACCCTTTGCAAGGTAATCGATAAGAATTATTCCACGGCTATCCCAAAAAACTGTCGCTATCACTTTTCCTGCAGACAGACGACATTTGCCTTCTTCGGAGTTGGTACCGCAATCCACTGCATTGACTGTTGTTTGGTCTCAGGCGTATGGTGGTGTACCCAGGTTTCATCGACGGTTATCATTCGCCGCAAAAATTCCGCTGAATTTTTTTGATACAGGCTAAGACACTCGCGCGACGTGTACGGCCGTATGCGCTTTTGGTCGATCGTCGACAAGCGCGGCACCCAGGGCGCAGATAATTTTCTCATATCCAAATCTTGATGTAAAATCTTGTGCACCCCTTCGGATCATATCCCACAAGCCTCAGCAATATACTTAACAGCCAATCGACGATCTTCGATCACAGTTTGATGCACTAAATCGACCATTTTGTCAGTTATAGCGGTTTTCGGGCGCCCGGAATGTTCCTCGACTAAAATGCTCGTACGACCACGGTTGTACTCGGCCACCCAATGTTTGATCATTGTAAATGAAGGGGAGGCTTCACTGTATACAAAGTTTGACTCATCTTTTATTTCCTAAGTCTTTTTTCCTTTGAAATGAAGGAATTTTTTCACTGCGCGATACTCAAATTTCTCCATTGTTGGCAGACAATGTCAGCTGATAACTTTGGAAGAGTGCCATAGATAAAGTAATGATCAGAATGACTTGAAATTTTTACGGTTTACATATGTCATGGCGATCTATCGGATGACGAAAGACATTTTTTCTACAGCTACTTTATGTCGATGAGGCCAGAAACTTTTCAAACCTCGTATCATCACCATTGGTTGAATTGATATTTTCGTCGTCCACGTTGAAACCAAAGGAACTCAAGAACTATCAATAATTCAACACAACTGTTACTGATTCGAACCGATCTTCTGTTTCTCAGGTAATTGCATCACTCTCAGCTATCCTTTTACAACGCTTCACATTAATTGCTCCGTCTCATCCATTCTCTTATTTGTCAATAATATTTATGTACGACGTACAATTTCCGGTTATTGTTCTACAATCATGCTAAACCTGGCACATCTGCCTCTCACGAATTACTTTCAACCCCGTCCTCTCAATCAATTTTTAGGAGACCCTTTGTTGTAAGTGCTCATTAGCGTTTTCCGTTCGAAACCAGGAAACATCGGATTCGTCATGAATATTTTGATTCTCAATTCATTCATAACGAATGTTTTGATTCTCAACTCATTCATGACGAATCTGTTTTGAACTGGCATACTCGAAACTTGAAACTTCCGCATCTCTTATTTATTGGTTTCCCATATGCCTCTTCGTTATACCTGTTTAGCATGTTTCTATCGAAAAGGTCTCCTTTCACAGGTTCTATTTTCCTCAACATCTTGTATACAATCATCAACACTTAAGACCAATAATTGGTTCTAAAACCAATTGATCTATTGTTTTCCTTCTAACTAAATACAGCTTACATATAATTTATACCGAATGGAGAACTAACGTTTCATGCTCTTCCCCTTATCAGAATATTTATCCAATCATCAGAACCGATCAAGATTTCGATCAAAGGAGGAATCAAATCCACCTTTACCAATCAACAAAACCGAAAATTACAGCCAGGCTACTCTGACCCTCAAGCGTTGTTCTAATTTGTTTAACAGCAACAAACAAAAGTTTCATTGAAGTAAATAAAAGTGATTAGTAGGCTTCAATACAATTTTCATTAATTCAGTGTTATCGCATCTAATACAATTCGCGATCAATTAAATAAAAGATAGTATTAACTTAAATATATTTTTCCATAGATGGCAAATAAAAGTTTTACAATGAAACTTTTTCTCTCGATGTAGTGAATACATGGCCGTTATTTTACATAATGTAATATGACAATTTTAGCGCTAGTCATCTTTAGTAGTATTCACAAGAATTTTTATACACAGAAGAATCTAGTAAAAATGACCATATACCTGAGAAAAATTGCTATAGTCAAGTGGTATTTTGTCGCTACTTGTAAACAAATGCGAAATTTAACGATAATTTTTCTCATACGCGAATATAAAATTTTTTCCCACAAATATCGTAAATAATATCTAAAAATCTTGCACTTTTTAACAGGTGCTCTGTTTAGAAAATCCTATTCATTCCAATAGTTAATGCTACAGAGAAATCTTCGATTCATGCGATTCATTTCTATTGACGAATCAATCGATTTTTAATTAGTTTCGGTAAGAATCAATTGGATTTTCAAACAGTACTACACTATTAGTAGTTTTTTTTTCAGGTTATGAGGTAATTATTACTAGATCCTTCTCGTCGTGTAATTTTATCATTTTCACTGTAGTGGTGGAAGTAAAAATGATGTTTTATAGAAAATATTCACAAGAAATGTTAATTTTAATGTAATAAACTTAATTATTATCAAAATATCAGTAATTTTTTCTTTGCCGTACTCAATAATTAATAATTTTTTTCTTTTTCTCTGTGTAATGCAAATAATTTCACTCTGTTGATGATGAGTACATTCGCCTTTTGGAATTTCAACGAATATTTTGTCAAGAAAAAGCAGAAGGTATGACAAACTCAAATAACGGCTCTGAATAATTCTTATCGGCATTTTAATCTATAAAATCGAAGTAGATTGATAATAATCATGTTAAAATTTGCGACGTTGGCAGCTCTGAATATGTCAATATTAACTGTGCCATCCGAGGGGCCATCTGCCTCAGTTATTCTATTTTCGGAAGACAGTACTAATATATGCGAATGTAAATAGTCCTGTAGAGTCGCGCACCACTGGCCTCAATACGTCAGTTTGCATTATGCGCGAATTAGTCGGAGGCAAAAAGAACCGCAAAATCTCAACTGTATGGATCTGCATCAGTCGTCTGGCCCGCGGCATTTTCGTCCATTTTCATTAACCGAGATTACCCAGGACTGTGCCATTCCTTCCTTGAATATGAGACGAAGACACTGAGACAGAGAGAGAGAGAGAGAGAGAGAGAAAAAAAAGTTTTTCAATACTCTCCGCGCACACCGGATGCAAAGCAGCGCTTCTTCTTCTTCTTCTTCTTCTTTCTCTTCCATCCGCTTCCCGACCGAGCTGCGAATCAACTCTTTTGTTTTCCGTTCTATATATCTCGCTCTCAGTTGCAACAGAACGTACTACGTATATATACGAAGAGACTCAAGCAGAACAGAAGTAGTACGCCTGAGTACAAAACGATGAGAACACCGAGGAACGTACCGTTCGTTCCATTATTCACGAAAAAAATATCTTCTTCCGCAAAGGAGCTGGACGACGCGAGAGATAGAGAAGAAAAAAGAACAAACCGTGTACCACTCGGTTACATAAGTCCCCGGGGCCAGCGGGCGTTGAGTAAACTACAGACACAGTGGCATACGTAACGCTCGTAACCGACAAGAGCCGTTCTGCGAACGCAGTCTGTACTCGCTCGAAATATTCAAATTACCCGGAAATGAGAGAGTCGGAGGAGGTGAGAGACGTATCAAGGAAACGGGAAATCTCGTTTGCTGCAGCATGCTATTGAAATTGCTCCCACCAACGACGACATTATTGGATTAAGCACAGCATATATAATATAATAACCATAATAATTATAGCGATTATGAAAAATTAAGAGTCGGGATGACATAATCTCGCGTGATAACGAATATTAATTGACAATGATACATGCTAGGACAAACAATCGCGATAATTATTATTTCCATATTAAAAATCCTACAGAGTGAGAGAAATAATTAAATTATTGACCAATAAATGTTTCATTCGTCGTATAAATGTCTGAAATCTATCAGCCTCTGCTACTGTTCTTCACTGATGTTCCTGGAATTCAAACTACGCGACATTGCAAAGTCACTGGCGTGAAAGAACAAAACTCTCCGAAGACTTCCGTCACCTTTCCTTGCCCGAGGGTGTCGTCTCACGAGCGCGCCGTCTTCTTTCACTTGGATAGTTGCCAGTCAAGCATCGCATTCTGTACGACCCTACGCCCTCGCGATGTCTCGCACCAGAGTTTCGACATCTCGAGAAGTCAACCCTTATTTCACCCCAATGGGTTCGTTTATTTTGTCTCGTCGCGTGAGACACCGTATGGCCGGAAGAAGACGAGAGGGCTTTGAAGTATCCATCCGAGTCTCCTCTAGCTACTACCGATCTTGAGAGTTATCTCAGTTTGTGCATCCCATGATAATAGAAATAATGTTATTGATATAACTACAATGAAGTAGGTTAGAAATTATTATTTTATTATTTTTCGTTGCTAACCAACGGACGAATATTATTAATAAAAATATTTTTTATTAAAAAATTCTTTGTCATTTAAAACAATTTTCTTTACCATTTCATGTGCCAACGCCGTGAAATATACGTCGTTGGGAATCTTGGTCATTGGCACTAGCATTATTTAATCTATTTGTGAAAATTTGTATTTTCATTCAAATGTTTTTATTTAATAATTAAATAATACTTTGGTAGTATTTATTCGAAATTTTATCAACGCGAGTTCAATGTTATCTGCGGTTATTGGAAAAATTATTCAACATAATTTTAATTTAACGGAACAAATATTAAATTTTCAGTAACCAAGTAACTTATCTGCATGCACGTGGATGGAATGAACCGTAACGACATTGTTGACGTAATGTTGTCAAAGTGTTAACTGCAACTCTTAAATCTGGAATGTGGAGATAGCAACGGTCTGTAATTGCCTCGCATATTACTCAGAATACAATTGACAAACTGAGCGCAACTTAATTTACATATACCGGATGGACTATTCTATCGAAATTCAAATGCGCTACAGGGTAAACAATATTTTTCTTTCATCCAGGTAAATCGCCCAAACAATTGTAATTTAACTGATTACTTACACCGCGGCGAGACAGCGTAAATCTGCGCTAGTCGAGAAGTTCGAGCGTCCGAGTGATTGCACTTTCGCAATGGAATTTCATGTCGCGAACACGTTCCTTCGCTTCCCAACATAATAATAGTTTACGATATTTTGCTTGCGTCAGACACCTGTTCAACCTACACATGAAACTCCCGCGCGAGTTTAACGATTCGTCGGTAAACCGAAGCGGCGAGAACTCGAGTGAAGTAGGTAAAACTCGATCAGGTATCGCGGGACCAGTTTTTTTCCTCTCTCTTTATCTCGCAGTGCATGCTCTTAAATTCTTCCACTTGGGTGCATTCCTTTGCGAGTATATGCGACTGCGGTACAGTGTAAGCGTACTGTATTTAACAGTACACGTATTACTCTAATATAGACACAGCAGCGTCGCGCAGTCTGATAAGTACACCGAACTCTTTAACCACGTGCTCGTGAATGCAGTGTTAAATGATAATAATAATGAAAATAATAATAAGTAAAGCGACGTCTCGTCCACGGGGCGTTAATGAATTGTTTCGTGACGGTTCTCTCGTTTGCTGGTGGATCTGCGTGTCTGAACAAGGAAACAAAACGTTCTTCGGCGTGACATGCATGTAAGTAAAAGCAGCCGTCGTCCATCAGAATTTTCTCGCGAAGCACTCACAATCAAGCGGGTAAGGCATGAAGAAAATAACCGAGAAAATAAACGTGCCAGCGGGAGATAGCGTGGTGTTATATATATATATATATGTAGTCACGCGATCGAGCTTTCAGTTTTTATTTCAAATGGTAAAAGCAAACCTCGTGGCACTGTCGAGCGTGAAGCTTGACCATTAGTCGAGTCTATGAAGCTCGAAGTAAACTCCATGGAACATGGAATACGGGCCCGCCCGTCGTGCTCTGGTTTTCACGCTAACCCGAAGACTCGCCTACTTTTTGTTATTTTTATTATAAAGGTACGCCGTGACGTCTACGCCGGTAACATTGATTTATAATGTTTGAATTAAGGCCTCGCCTATTTTGAACCAGTCAGACATTTTTATTTGTTTTATAATGTAGCTGTGGGTGGAGAAGAAATTAACAAACGGTTCTACCGAAACTTTCGTTTACCTCTGGACTGGAAAGTGCTCAATGAGTCTGAGAGCGAACATTTCACAAGAGCAGCCACGAATCGAGCAGCCGAGTTTACAGGAGAGATTCGAAACTGGCAGTCACCGGTTGTATAGGTATAATTATAATAGTTCCCTAGCTGCAAGACCCCCTTCACCGAATATAACTGCTATAGACATATGCGGTATCACGACGAAACTTTCCGTTAAATTACAATCGTCGAAAGTCCACAAATTCCATTTAAACGTTTCTTTTAAACGAATTTTTATTAAATATTCTATTAGAGTAAACGGTAAAGCGCATGTTAAAATTTAAACTTAATTCTTGCTACCTTCCTAACGCATGAAAAATTATTGTTTAATTTTCATTGTAATACATTGTTAAATTATCATGCAATGTTCATAATAATAAATACGAGACACCGAAAAGTTGAGAACTATGTATACACGACACAAGACAATTGTTAGGTTTTTATTAGTAAAACAATGTATTATTGTTCGTATTTAATTTTGATATGATTGTTATTAATGTCGTGAACGTATGAAATTATAAACAAATAGACGCTACAGAGAGCAAACTGTTAATCACGGTAAATCATTTTATTGCAATACATTATTTAATTATTATTCAATGCTCAGGATAATAAATACGAGACACTGGATAGCCGATAATTATACACACAATAAGACAATTGTTACATTGTTATTAGCAAGACAATATATTATTATCCATATTTTGTATTTAATTTTCATATTATTGTTATTAACAGTGAACATTTAAAATGGCAGGATAGCAAATAGCTGCTACAGAGAACGAACAGTAAATCACTCATTATTGCTATTACAGATAAATATTTCCATCCAATGTATTTCATTCATACCACCATTAGCAATATGATTGTAATCATTGGTAAGGTATCAGTACAACGAGTATGTATAGATATACACTCGTTGAAAGTTAAGTATACTCAATGATATATCGTTAATCCTCTACATAGATCTTTTATATATCCATCAGATGGAAAGATCTGAAATCTATAAATATTTTAAGATATATTATTGATATATCGTGTGTCTCGTATGTCGGAAATATATTTATATTTCGTAAAGTTATACCGTTCATCGTTAACAAAAATAAATAATAAAGTGACAATTTTTAATAAATCGTTTCTCATTTAAAAAAAAATTGTCAGATATAAATGGAAAGTCATTAATTTCATTGACAACAGAACGTTTTTTTAAATAAAAAAAAAATAATACTTAATGTATTTCTTTTCGTATCGTTGCGGTAAATAAATTGTGCCAGTATCAATAATGTTGCATCACGAGTTATAAGCGCTCAAGTGTAAACACACCTTTGTCATGACGACTTATGATGTACGTACAGAATGTTATATTTATAGATTTCCGCAGTCTGTCGTGCATCTCTGTTAAAAGTACTCACCTTGGCGAGTAATACGATGACTACAACGAGTTGTCCGTAAAAACGTGACAGTGGTTGATGTTGTGTCGAATGTGTAGCGGTTCGTCTGGTCCACCCCGATGCGCTCATCTTCAACCCTTGACACTCGGGTGCGCGCACACACGCACTCGCTAACCCGTCGTTGTGACTCTCTTTCACCGCGCGCTTGCACTGTAGCACAACGGGCGTAGGTGGTTATTTTTTTTTTTATTTTAGCAACGCGAGGCAGGGGTGAATACGGAGTCAAGGAGAAAAGCGAGGCGTCAGCAGCTAGACGACGAAGGTGAAGCGAAGAGAGGTGGCGGTCCAGGCGGATGAGATGAGAGGGGACTGCGTGTGCGAACGAAGAAAGCGGAAAACGCGTGGGGTTGCTGCAGCTCGGGTGGCACAACACGACGACGCAGACGCGTAAGTGTAAGTGTCTGAAGGTCACATTAGGGGCTCTTGAAGAGAGAAAGAAAGATGACGGTAAAAGAGGTTCGTCAACGTCGAGGATGTCGACAACGAACGAGGCGTTACCAAAGAAAAAAGTAATTGATAGAACGAGCCATACGTACTTTCTTGTACGTATTTTACCCGGGAATGTTAGAAATTAAAAGTATTTCAATGGAGAACCGTTTTTCCACTCTCTTCTGAGTTTACTTTTGTCGTTGTTATCACTACATCTTCAAAGAATCCACAGAGCACGGAAAGTTCCAACGTAACAGGTTACAACGGACTACGTAGGATTAAAGGGACGTCATTATCTGTCAAGAAGAAACATCGAGTTTAGCTTGATGAGAACATTTCTTCGGGGGATGAAAGTTCGATACCGAGATGACTCGGGAGAACTTCGGGTTGACGATGATCGAGGGATATATCGGTGGAACGAGGACAAAGTGCGAAAGGATGATCACACGAATGAAAGAGATAAGATCAGTGGTGGAAAGCGGCTTGTCACGAGGGAGGATCGAAAGGGTGAGAATAAGGAAAAGGAAAAAAGGATAAGGACGAGCGGAGGATAACGCGACTATCCGCGTATCGATCACTTTGGTTAACTTTTATCGATTGATCGATGATATCACGATAGATCGCGCCAATCCCTGGGCTGCTGGTGGCAGCAGTGGTGTTTCTTCTTGGTTTCCTCGCACGTACCCTTGCCACTGACGGACACCTGTGCACCCGATCGACTCCTTCGACTCCGCGCAGCAGCCATATCCAGTGGCAAACGGCTGTCTACTGGCCGGCAGACCGACCAACAGGCTTACTTGGTTTCTGTTGCTCCTTACAAACCAGGGTATGCAGACACAATATACACACACGCGCGTTCCGTTATTTTTTTCTTTTTCTTTTGCTGCTATTATAGCACACAACTTATTCTTTCTATATCCTACTTAGTGTTTCTTCGTTAAATAATATTAATAATAATAATAATAAAACACCATCAATGTTAAATTTAACTTGGAAACACTTGTGTAGCATCAAAATAAAAAACGCTTTTTTTTTTATTGTTTATTTTTGTTACTTTTGGTTTTAAATGCCTCTGACGTTTCACACTCGAATTTAGTTGAAAAAAAAACTTATTTATTTCCATTTAAATTTGATTAATTTATTTAATGAATTTTCTAGGGTTACACAGATGCTCTTTCGTATCTTCACTTGTATCCCGTGTTTTCAGCGTGAAATGTACAAACGTGAAATAAAAAAATATCGTGAGATCACCGAAATATCGAAGACATTAACTGTTGTTCACGGGGCACGCTTTCATTTCGCGATAAGCCACACTCGCTTCCTCGCTCGCCTCGGGTATACTATACTACTCTTTCGTCTGGCGCACTTTCATGACGCGCTTGCCGTGCCAACGAGGCCTAGCTGCTTGACTCCACCGTCTCCTTCTGCTTCTGCCGCTGCTTTTGCTGCTGTTTCTGCTGTTGCTGCTGCTGTTGCTGCTGCTGCTGCTGCTGCCGCCGCCGCCGCCGCTGCTGCTGCTGCTGCTGCTGTTGCCGCTGCTCCTACGGCCAGGCCAGCTAAACCGCTTTGCCTTGCCTTTCCATTCCATTCCTGCCTTCGCTAACTCAGCCTGCTTGCTTGCTCACTCGCTCGTTTGCCATAGCATTTCCCCTCTCTTCGTACTAACCCGGGATACCTTCGTACGATCGCCCCCGCCGACTCGCGTCGTCCACCACCATTTCAGCTCCCTCGATCTCACTCGCACCGATTCGATGGATGCGCGCCCGACTTTCTCCCTCGCACACGATCTCTTCTCCATCGCTCTTTCCATTCCTCGTTCGCTTCTCTTCATCCCACTCAGTTCCGACCAACTATATACACACACACACACACGTATAACTCCTACTCCTCTCGGTTCTACCAGGAACGTAATTCACAAACGAATGTCCCTGCAATGTGTTTGCAGAGACGCGGATGAACAGGTGGAAGACAAGTTAAATAGAAAGAAAAAATAGGGAAAAAGAATTTGACAACCAAGTATGTATCAATTAAAGTAGACTTTTTATTTTAAGGATAATATTTCTTTGCCTTATTTCGAAAGTTATTCTTTCGGAGCACTCGAGACTTAGCTTAAGGCTTAACGAAGATTAGGATTTAGGACAGTGATTGGAATTTAATCTTTCCAACGTGGGGTTCGTCTATGATTTTTGTGTGATTTTACGGGCTTGGATTACGTGGGAAACGTCGGGTGCACGTATTTTTATTTCAGGACCGAGCGCCACTTTTTGAAGCTCCTTCGTTACGGCCTTGACGAAGGAGGGAACATTGGTGGAAGATCGCGCACATGCGTGTTTGTCGTCACAACGAGATACTCCGGGTGCGAGAGGATCGGATACACTGTAGCTTTGAGGCAGGTAAAAACCGTGGGTTCACTCAAAAAGGTTTTAAAAACAATTCAATTGCGAGATATTTTATTAATCTTAAAAAGTAAGAAAAAAAATTTTGAATAATGATTTTTCTATTACCCTCGTCATTAATCTTTCTATATTTAGTTAAGAATTAATATTACAGCTTTATATAAACAATGCTAAGCAACAGTTCTGTTTAAGATGATATGAAACAACAACAAAATCTGTCATCGGTAACAGAAATTATAATCCAATCTACTCGGAGACGATTGATGTTTGGAAATTGGATTCAACCCAAAGTAGAAAGACCAAGTTAAACTAAATTGACTTTTGTCTTAAAATATTAATCGGCTTTGAGGAAATTCGATTACAGTTTCTAAAGTTAGCGTTGGGGTCGTATCGTCTTAACGTATTAAATATTTTATCAACAGCTAGTAACGCAAAGCTTGTAATATAAAGTAAGAATCAGTGAATAATAGAAGAAAATAGGTTTTTAACGTGCGCAGGTAAATGGTGACCGACGAACCTTGCATTCTATCCGAGTGAATATCAGGAATTACCATTCACCATTCAGTACGAGTGTCACAGTTACCGACTTAGCGAAGGTAGCGGTTCAACCGAACTCTGGTAAGCAATGGTACACACACAAAAGAGGTTCTCAAGGATTGGTAAGATAGTCTCTGAAGTGAACAGTTTCAAACTACAAACTATAGATAGCGCTCCAAGCTTCCTCCCAATGTACGAAAAGGTCAATGAACTCTTGACAGCGTAAGCATCCCGTAACGTCAGGTGAAAATTCTATTCTAGAATGAGTTCAGAGTTATTCCAATCGATACACTCTTATAAATTGTCATAGCAAAATCATTATTTTATTTATCTACTTGATATAAATAACATTCTAGTTTCATTGAATTTGAAATAATTAATAAATTTTACAGTTTTGTCGACTGATTTGCATATAAAACAATCGTGGAGAATCTCGTTGCATTAATGTTCCTTGTACTATCACGATCAAAAGTGTGCGAAGTGTAGAGAATAATCAAAAGTAGTTTACCAGAAGAAAAAGAAAAGAAGAATACGAGAACGATCAAGTGGTGTGAGCCAGAGTTTTCCATTGTCTCGATTAAACTTGAACTGCGGGAGCATCGAAGCCGTAACTCGTTAGTTCGCGAGGGAAAAATTCTCTCTCACGGTGCAAAGTTCACGGTCGACACCAAGCTAGGTGGTAGTAGCTTCGCTTGTTCCGGGGATAGAAAATAAAAAGAGAGAAAGATCCTTATCTCTCGCTTTGCAGCGATTCTTCTCCGTCTCCTCGTGCCGCGTGTAAGCAACCAACCAAACTCTTGCCTCGTTGCACGTTGAAATTGCTTCTCTAATAATAACTATATGCCTTCTAAGTCTCGGCGTAAGCACTCGAGAGAGTGGAGAATGAGTTGAGTGAACTTTTCCCGACAGGCAGCGGAGTACCAGGGAAAAGAAGAAGCGGGAGCGTATCCGGTGAACTCGAAGACAAGACAACAACATGAAACTCTCAGGAGCGTTAACACTAAATCGCTAATTATCGCATTCTCTTTTATTATTCTTTTGCAACGATTACAGCATGCAGGCGACTCCTTCGGTAATTTCGATTTGATGATTCAACGCGATCCGATGTGGATTATACGGTACACGGCGAACGTATGGTTGATGAGAGTTCTGTTAGCGATGATCCATACTTCCTCGACTATTATCCTTTCGCATGGTACCCCTACGCGTTCACGAAGCTCGCATCTATGATTTCATAGACATTGTGGTGTAATCTCCATACGCGCAAATGCTGCGACGAACACAAGCTGCAAATAATTTAATCCAAGAGGTAACGTCTGCCAGATGCCAGGCCTGCAAACCGGCTGTGATTTTTGCCGGTAAATTCGCGAGAGAGGCGAGAAGTAAGAGAAAAAGTGTAATCGACGCATAGGGTACACGGCATACATCTTGAGCTCTTGAACATATACAACACAATAAGCATACGTTGGTACCAGCGGCATTATTAAGCAATGAAAAATCCAATGTCCTTCAAGCATAAATATATTTTCTTCGGTTCAATCGAATGAAAAATGACCGATTGAATCCCTCAAGTACGGATAGATTCGATATTGACACGTATGTTTGTCGATATACGCATCAGTGACGATCAAAGGATTAATTTGCTAAATTCCGGTTGGAACAATTAAAAAGTGCTCTTAAAAAAAATGTTGTTCATTAATTAATAATTTTCATTACATTTCACTGAAGGCTTAAAAATAATCTTTGTGTAACGGAATTTATCAAAGAATTCCAAATTCATGCGCATTTATCTGATATTCCAATGACCAATACTAAAAATTCCTTAACAAAATATCTTCGATCATTAATTTTTATCTTCGCTCGAATGCACTCAGACGTTATGTTTAAAAACAATCTGCGTGTATCGGTACTTATAAAATAATTCGAAATTACCGAGCGTGTGGTCTTCGGATTTCATGATTATATTTCAGTTTCTCAAGACCAGCGAGACGAGAACTCGAAGGACGAAGATCTTGGGGGATCCGGTGGAAGTGGCGGGGCATTTAAGTGTCGGCTCACCGGTGGTACAGTGCTCGCTATACGTACACTAACTACGGTATATACATAAGCTATACTATACAGTATATTGTACGTAGCGTATACGAAGCACGGGCCTCGAAGTACGTTCCCTTGAACCGCGATTCCGCCCGAGGCCTTCGCGGCTGTACCTCCCGCTTCACGACCGTAATGTAGGTAGAGCGGTGTAAAACCGCGTAAGACGTGTGTAGTGTACGGTAGAGATTTCCTCGCTCTTTTCCCCGCATTCCCCTTGACTGGCCGTGCCTCGCTCACTGTAGTAAAAACAGTAAAAAGCGTCCAGCGTACCTCGAGGTTGAGCTCTGCGCACCGTTGCACCTGTATCTCGCTTCCCTGGCACTCCTACCTTACTGATCTTACTCGTCCGAGTCCAAGCAGCCACCACCATCAGCCAGGAACCGAGAGAATTCCAGGCACAGAGCCAAACCCTCGACTGCATCAACGTCCACTTTGATTTTCTGTCCTTACGAGCATTGCAACGCGAGAAGATCAAGAGAGATAGATTCGTAAACGAGTTTACAGGAAGAAAAGAGAAATAAATCAAAATAATACACACGATTGCCTGCACGAGAACCTGGTGCGAGTACGAAAGTATTCGATTGCAGATTCCTTCAATTTCAATCCAAGAACTTTTTTTATTTATTTTATCGATCCTTCTGATTTCATGTAGGTCGATCGGTTCATCGATGTATCGTTGTCTCGACGTACCGATCGGATCTACCCTACCCTCGAGGGATTTTAGCGAGTGAATTGCTGATAATCTAATATGGAGATCTTCGGGAAGTAGCGAGTTTCGCTTATACGGCTATCGAGCACTTTGTAATAATAATTAATATTAGTTGAACTTAAAGTCCGCTCAAACGCTCAATGATTTGTATCTGAATATATCTAGGTACACGATATAGCTCGCTTTGTTTATTTTGGAAAGGCAAAAGGATAAGAGAACTTGGTAGTTCCTCACTGAATATTTAACTGTACGCGTCATGTTCGTTGCTCCACGGATAATAGTAAAAGCAAATTTCTTATCGAATATTATCGTGTGCGGTGCCTTATACGGGCATTATATTTAAAATGCAGTGATATTATCAAGATGTGCGATGAGAATAATTCTACTGGTTTGCATTCGTTGATAGTCGTGTGGCAAGAACTCACAGCTGTACTCGCGGAGGAGCTCTATCTCGAGGAATATTCGCTTCCAAATTTCATTCATAAAGGTAAGACACATTTTTCTGTCATCTTGATTGATAAATCGTTATAAATCTTGTTTATTCAACCAACACAGAGATACAACATTGTCTAACGTTATAAAAGAAAATGAAAGTGTAAAATAAAATGATTTTCTTAATCATCATCGTCGCTACTGCTGCAACTATTTTTCCAAGAGCTCTCGGAGCTCGAAGACGAGCTGAATAATTCATTTGGTTTACTTTTCTCCTTGAATTTTAGACGTTTTGTAAGTTTCAAAACTTTCTTCGTTCTTATTTTTTTGACTCTTTTCGAGCTCGCGCTCGAATTGGACGATTCGCTCAAATCAAGTTCGCTAAAATCCTTGAGATCGTCGAAGAAATTTAAGTTCTTCGTGGCTTCGGTGCTCCGTTCGTTCGAACAATTCTTCTTCACGTTTTTATTCTCCTGCGAGTGCGAAGCGTCGTAACAACCGTCGCTACTTACGGAATCACTGAGATTCGACATCTTTACACCGGAAGGAAGTTCCGGTGGTAAATAGTCGTAATTTACAGTCGTCACTCCATTCAATGTACATACAATCTTTGTCATTTTATTTGGTGGAGTTTTCTTCAATGTTTCGTCATTTTTATTCGAAGCTTTACGCTTTTTTGCATTTTTACCTTTTCGGCTTTTACTCGGCCGTGAAAGATCTTCAAATTCTATCGCCTTCAGTCTTGGCAACGAGAACAGACATTTGCTGCCTGTTATTTCGTCTTCTTTATCATCTTCTTCGTCATCGGAACTCAATTCGAAGTCTCGAGAAGCGATGTCCGAGTCGACGAGTCTCGACGCCGAAGTATTCAACGTATTTTCTCGATTTTTAATTTCCATATTATTTGTATGGAGAACCTTGAGGTAATCTACTTCGCTTAATCGATCTTCATCCTCTTTAAAAACGTCGACGAAGCTCTCGTGATCATCCAAAGTTCCTGAATTCTTTTTATTCTTCGTGATTGTACGCAGCTTTGATTCTCTCGACACGCCGTCCGAATCACTCGAATAACAAGTCTCCGCCAAGAACGACTCATAATTCTCGGTAGAATCATCATCGAAAATACCACGCTTGATAGGCGCACCGTTCTCGATCTTGATATCATTCCAATCGTAACTGTAACAGTGATACAATTTGAACAAAACTTCACCGTACATTTTCGCTTCTCTCGAAACTTTAGTGACTTTCATCACGGGTCGTTTTAAATCATCAGCGTCTGGCGGTAAATCAGGATTAATTTCTTCATCGTCGTACTCTTCTTCGTCATCGTCGTTTTCGTTCTCGATATCGGAAACCTCGATCGGCGCATCGTCCAAAAAATCTTCGTCGCTCATCAAATTCAGCTTCAATCAAGAAAAAAAAAGTTAATAAATATAAAACATGATACAAATAAAGTTATTGAGTCGAGTCGAGAAAATCACGTAACCGTAACGATACCTTCGCGTGAGTAGCGGAGGTACGAGAGATTCCTTATCAGTGACGTAAATAATAAGTTCGAGAATTATCTCGGCGCGGATTATAATCCGTAAGCGAAGGAGTAAGTAATATCAACCGAATAATTAATGGAGTACCATGATATTTCACGAGGATACCGCACGAAGATGAAATATATGCATAGAGTAGAATAAAATTAGTAATAATTTCTCACCGGTCTCGTGACTCCCGTTGGAATAAACCGTGAAACGGGTCGATTCCAAGTCGAGCAACACGTGTCAACGTTGAAGTAATACATTTGACCGGGAAAACTCTTCGAGACGCACTCTATCCATCCGTAATTATCTGTTGGATATCCGAATCTAAAGATAAATAAATAAATAAATAAATAAATAAATAAATGATTTATCAAAGTTTTACCGAATTCAATATATTTCTTACTTACTTAGGTAACCCGGATTCGTCCTCGGATTTCAAATGCTTTTTATAGTCAAACGGAGACAACGTCTGGTCTCGCAAAGCTTCACTCATATTTCTTTAATATTACAACAATGAAAACGCCAGATGAATACTTGAACGAAGCACAGCTTCGACCGAATCACAGCAACAGTATGAACAAAAGAATCTCTGGACTCGATACTAAGTGGAGACAAAACCTTCATCTTACACAGATGTGCTGCTTCTCTATTACTCCGCCATGAGCGCCATACTGGGTCTATCTCTTTCGTACTCGTAGACGTTTCGCCTCTCCTTAAGACAAGGGAATTAGGATTCGCACGTGACTAGCTATAATCTGTCCCTTTGTTATGACGAAGGTCGGTAAGTTCGGACACATAATATCAAAGGAGCGCACAGAGGAGAGGAGAACGATGTCGCCGACATCGCCATAGAGAGTCAGCGCCGGTTACGTCGTCTGCAATATTGCAAAACAGTCACAACTGTGGTATATTCTTGCTATCGAGTCCATAATAATGTGGTTACTTCGGTCGTAAGAGCACAGCTTCGAAAGAGGAATAACGATCGTGAAATAAGATGAAGATGAAGACGAAGAAGAAGAAGAAGAAGAAGAAGACTATAGAATCACCGAGATATCTGTTACAAACTAATAATGATAGATAGTGCAGCAGCTTCGAACGAAAGTACGTATATTATTACTACTGTGTTATCGGGTTGGCATGCTCGCTTTTATCACGATCAGTGAAAGATAAATTAACGGTCGTTGTAGCATTCTGCTCCGCTCTCCCGGTCTAATCCTTCCAATTAGCATATTTTGTTCATTTGGATTGTAAATCAGGATTCTGCCTGCGCTTCTATGATGCTATACATACTGTGAATCGAATGCGTGCACAAGGTTTCCGAGTCGCCGTGCATCAACACAGGGAGACAAGCGCCGGGCACGCACGCACATAGTTGCGCTCACTGCGCTTTCCAGTTTCCGTTCGGTACAATCGGGAACAGATTCCACTCGGGTATACTCGCTTGTGTGTAAGTATTCCAAATGCTTCTTCCATAAATCTTTGCAATTCGTTATTTATTGCCATATATGTTTTAATACGTATCACGATGCATTTGTGTAATAATGTAACAAAGAGCTTCACAGATTTTTTTTCTTGTTATTCTGGTGTTCGTTATTACAATGTATGATTAGCTAATGAAAAATTCGTTGAGAAATTATATTAAGTGAACTTGTCAAACTGTAGTTTTTATTACCTCCAATCTCTGTCTGGACATCTTTCATGTCCACATTAGATTGTTGAAGTATTCCGGGCCATCAAAATGTCGGAAACAAAATTAGAAGTAATTGCAGTGTTTACTGCAGTATCCAATGGTTGTTCAAGTCGAATGTAGAGGGCGGAAGTTCGCTATCTATTTATTTTCGTGAAATTTACGATCGTAATTTTGACTTTGCCGTTAAAATTCCAATGTTATCACAGAGGGTTGAGATAGTTAATTTATCATTTTTATTTAATTTCATTATATTTAACGTTTTAGTGATCACCGAAGAGAAAATTCTTTTGCTAAATTGCTTGAGGGGATCAATGGAAAATCATAAAATCGTGGTAATTAATAAAAATAAAAAAAAATACCTCTTGACAAGCATAAAAAACAGATTTTTATAAGCGAATAATTTTTTTGTAACCTAGTTCATTGGAGCAAATATTTGTTCCATTTTCAATTTGTTCGTAAGGTTCGGGTTGCAACTTTGGATCAACTTGACTTTTGTGGTTGTATTTGCTTTGTAAGAAGAAAATGTCTGGTTTGAGCTTAAGAATTGTCATTCGAAGCTTTTATACAAAAGTTTACAGAGGAAATTTGGTAAAAAAATGATGTCGTAGGAAAAGTTTACTACAAAAGATAGTATATCGTCTTTGCGAGAGGTTTGAATGGAAATTTCTATACTCGGATTGGGCAAGGACTTCTTCTAAAGAGAATCAGACCTTGCGGAGTTAATTTTGTCCACTGACGCAATCTGAATGTTATGACACGTGGTAATAAGAAGAAAAAAATGTTTACCTCTATGAACTGGGTACAAAAAAATATATTTCACTAGTGAAAATGTTACATTTTTTTCTATTTGTCGAATGATATTTTTATCAAGTTGCAATATTTCACAAGTGCAATTGTAACACAATTTTATTTTCATCATTTTATTGTGATTCAGTCCTCTTAAGCCTTTCTCAGAGAACATTCTTTCGAATGATTTGATTTTCAAAGCATAGAATATCTGAACGATAAATATCTGAAAATAGTGAAGCAGTCCTTCTGGCATTCTTCTGCGATTATATCAAGTTAATTCATCATCTCTTAAATTCTTCTTTCATTATGGCGTTATCAGCGTTGATTGCAGATCGAGATCGAGATGGCCTATACTACGTGTTGTCCAAGTTCTTCGCAAACCGATCTCGTAACCATACCGGCTCTACCAGTATTGCTATTAATAGACCGGATCTGCGTATGCATATCCTTGCCAGTACCTACAAATGTTGCATAGTATAGCGAAATGGCACAGACCTTGACAGCCGCTTTGTCGTCCTATCGTTTCCACAACAGCAGGAACGTAACACAGCAGCAGCAGCAGCAGCAGCAGCACGCACACAAATTTACATGAAAAGTGCATGGCCGCGACAGGAGTGCGACATAATGCACTCGTACACACACCCGGGAATAGACCCGAGCATCCACTTACTCACTAACGGAAACCTCCGCTGTTGCGTGGATAGTCGGACTGCAACGGCGTCTAGTGCATTCCCCCATTTCCGGCTTCCGCGACTTGGTCTCTTCCTCTGTCTCTACACGGCTCTCAGGATGCATTAGCGTAATGCAAGTTGGGGCTGATTGCACGTGAACTCTACGGGTCCCTCTTCGTCTAAATTCAACAAACATTACTTCGGTACTGCATCAGGAAAACAAAATTACAAATGGAAATGACGCTGTATACTGTAAACCCATGTACACTGTTTGATTTTTTGTTCTTATCGCTCGAAGCGTAGTTTTGTCTGATGCTATTGTTAGTGCACGGATATGACGCGGGTGTTATCGCGTTCCCTGAATAAAAGTAGGAAGTACGGGTCCCCATGTATTCGGGCCACCATCGCTTCAAATCGCTCTAGTTTTACAACTGTAGTTTGCACTGCAACTGTTAAAACCCTCATTGCAGGTTGAATAAATTGCATTCGAAAACTTGTAGAAAAGCACGATAGTGTGTGACCGGAGTGAAGGGCATCCTTGCCCGCAAAGAAATTACCTCCTAACCCCATTTACACTTAAATTAACATAAAGCATTTACTAGGAAAGTGAACGGAACCAGATACTGTGCATTCACTGAGAGAAAATGTTAGCAAAAAATATCAGATCTGTAGTTGCGGGTAATTAATTAAATATTTTGTTGATTGAACCAATATTCAGTCGTTTAGTTCATCCAAAATCGACTTTGTTCACATCCACAGAAATTGTTTATTCAAATCAAATATGGAGTCTATCTAAATCAAGTACCGATTTATTTTTATCGAATACAATTTATTTTAAATCAATTGTGATTTATTGGAAGTAAATACGATTTTACTTTAATCGAATAGAATTTGTTTTATTCAACTAAAATCCTATTATGTTGGCAATTGATTAAAACAATTTCTATTCGATTTCAATAAAATCGTATTTGATTCCAATAAAACGTAATTTATTCAAGTAAACCGGTACTCGATTTAAGTATACCCGGTATTTGATTTGCGTTAATCAATTCCGTTTGTACAATTAACTCAACATTTAGTTCGCCACCCGCAACGGTGGATTTAATTAATTTTGCTAAGTTTTTATCTCAGTGTAAGAATATAGCAATATATTACCATAGAATGTAACTGAGGGAGAGTAGTGGACAAGCGGATGAGACTTGGGTTTGCACGCTGCAGATCTGACTTGGATTCACGTGTTATTTCTATATACATCTGACGTTTAATTAGGTTAGCTACTCGGCTTAAAATATTAAGAATTCAATGAAAATGGATCCAAATAATGATTTACATATTTCGGAAAAAGTTTTACGAATACCAAAATTATTTGTCTACGTTTTTAACAAAAAATTATTAAAATAAAACAGTCCGGGATGTACACCCAGAGAAAAGTTTAATTGATTCGAACAAATCGACAAATAAAAATTTCTTTCATTGAATCAACTGAATATTTATTTGATTCAGTGAAAATGATTACTTGTTTCCAATGATGTGATGCATTTTAACCACGATGAGGATAATTCATTGTTTCCGAGTAAACATTTATTTGATAATACTAACTAAAGAATCGATTTATTTAATTCAAATGAATAATATATTTAAAATCACCGTTTCAAAGAGATATTTATTTGACGGCATCATGCGCGCCTCTTTTTGATGGGAGACGTGATTTGTTTTTTCTACACAGAGTTGTATCAAAAGCGCAAAACCGGCGAAACGCCAATTCTTTGATTGTTACCCAAATGGAGAAGTTTTTGAAGGAGACTGGCATCCGCGAATACGTTATTACATTCGAAGGTATGTAATAATACATGAATATTCAACGGATCCTCGAACGCTTCCTCTGCTAGTACGGCACGACCTATTTATAGACATACAGTTAGGTGCAAAACTGTCCCAACTGTACAATAAATTCATACTTCTCGTTAAAAAAAAAGTAAAATAATAATTTTTATCTAATATTATATTTTATATAGTAGATACCCAACGAAGTAAGAAAATGAAAAAAAAGAATTGTAACACAAAAATTGTTTTGTATTTATAAACACAACATTACATTTGACCACTTTTGCACAGTTTTGGAAAAATAAACTTTCACAAGCTTTAATATTTAGTTCGCAGTCCTTTTGATTTTTCAATTGCTGCCAGTCGTTTCGGCATACTTTTCACAAGTTTTTCGCAATAGTCAGAAGAAATTTCATCCCACTGTTCTTGAACGCGTTCCCACAGAACTTTGAGTGATGATGGTGGTGAATCATAATTTTGTAGTAGAGCTCTTTTTAAGTAAGATCATAAATTCTCTATTGGATTAAAGTCTGGACTCTGTTCAGGACTCTGTAACACCTGAAATTTCTGTCTACCTAACCATTCTTTGACGATTTTTGCAGCATGCTTGGGGTCGTTATCGTGTTGAAAAACTATTTCGTTTTCAGCCACCGGCATATTTTCTATAGTTTCGGTTAAATTTGTGTTTAAGATGTCAAGATATATTTCTTTCTTCATAATGCCGTCAATTTTTCGAAAAGATCCAGTTCCGTGAATAGTCGTACAACCCCAAACTTTCACATTTCCTCCTCCATGCTTCACAGTTTGTATAAAATCTTTTATATTCGTCTTTTCTCCTTCTCTTTTCCAATTCCATTGTCTTCCATCTGTACAGTATCTATTAATTTTGGTTTCATCGGATGAAATTACATGACTCCAATCATCATCTGTCCATGATTCGTAGCTCTTGACAAACTCAAGACGTGCTTTTATATTTTTCTTCGATAGCAAGGGCTTTTTTTTATTCTCAATGGCTCTGAAACCAGCCGAATGTAGGGCTCGTTGCACTGTCCACTTACTTACTGTTTTGCCAATATCTCTGTGAACTAGCGCTGATGCATGTGAAGCCGAATTCGCTTCTCCTGTAGCCAGGTACATGATCACTCGTCGCGTATCTTTAGAATTAAGCTTCTTAGGTCTTCCTCCAACCCAATCCATACTGTTATAATTATGAGAGTGAGCAACAAATAAAAATGTCATTGAAGTAAAGAAAAGTATTTAGTAGGTTTCAATAGAATTTTCATTGGTTCAATTCCACCGCATTTAGTACAATTCGCGATCAATTAAATAAAAGATAGTATTAACTTAAATATTTTTTTTCATTGACGGCAAATAAAAGTTCATAGGCCAAGGTTTCAATGAAATATCATTTATTGAATAAAACTTTTTCTCTCGGTGTACAATAATGTACGCTCGAGATTTCGCGATACGGAGCTCTCTCTCATTCTCGCACGCTACCCGATCGGCAACCCGTGCGCCGTGCAAGCTTATCATGTGCAACACCTCCCAGTGCTGAATGGGCGGTCGGTGTTTAGGATTGGTGTAACTCCCGCGCGGTTCTTATCATTTGTAAGTTACCGCCGAGATCGGCATTGGTTGGTGCATAAGACGACAGAAAGGAGGTTCATCTGCTTTTAGCATCTCCGGTGGTCGTGCTGGTGTTTACTCGCACTATCACCACGGACTAATGTAGGCACCTGCTGTATCGGTAACAGGTTTTCTGCAGTTTCCGTGGCTCTCGGTAAATGTGATACAGTGAGGAATAGAAACCATACATTTTGGAAACAATAAGATATAGATTACAACAGAATATAACTCTAAATCATATGATCGTGTCTTTTTTTATATTTTATAGAAACGACAATCTTCCAAAAATTATTCTCTGCAGATTCATAAGTATTTCGAGCAAATGGTTGTCACAATATATTATTTCACTAAAAAAATATAAATATCCAAAGATCCTTCGAAACAACTATTCAACGTTCAGTCTTTAAAAGTGTTAAATTCAAAAGTTTATACGTAATGCACGAATTCTGTTCCTGTTACCTCATGCTCTGCTCTCTCGACCAACCTGAATGAGATCTTGCTCGATCCAACAATAAAAGAAGACTACACCCACACCGTAGAAAAAAAAAAAAAAAGCAGACAGCCAGACGAGGAACCCAATTTTTTTCATGTCCTCTTTTTGTTGCGTCACACTGTGGGCACATCTCGGGACGAGATACTCGATATGGCTAATCCTCGCAGAGTGTCCTTACATCGGCCTCGAAAAATGTTATGAAATTTCTTTTTTTTTTTTTTTTTCATTTCTCGTAGACGTCCAAGCATAACAGCTGGATTATGAACATCATCCCTTTTGATTCATTATTAAAAAATGTGCTTTGAAAATTTTGGCAGGGACGGGACGTACAGTTTACGGAAGTTTACGCGCATTATGCAAACTTGTTCGAGCGCAGGTTACACAAGGTTAGCGATCTTTTTGACCGATGAAAGGCTAGAAGCCCCCCCGCGGAGTGAACACAACATTCTTTATGCCTTCCTGCTTTTGCCCCTCATCCCCCCCCTCCCAGCCTTGCGTCCTTTGGAGGGTCTCGAATTGCAATTGTCGGTGCATCACGTCGACAACGATGACAGTCACCGCTACTTGCGCGCAACAGCGATACGCCCTGTTTTTCCACTTCGTTATGACGTCGCTTGCGAAGTAACAGCTACAATGATGCCGCCGGACCAAATTTGCATTCAAGCCTGGGGTCGACGATATATACCTTCTCGACGTTTTGCTCTTTTATCGCGTTACTGCGTTTTCTCGTTCACCGTGGCTGACTCGACCGTCCGAGAACCCGGAGGTACTCAGGTTTCGAGGGAACTATCGAGCGCAATACGCCCAAAGCGACCGAAGTAGGTGGGTGTACATGCTTCGTTCTGACCTCAACCGCGACCAGATCTTTTAAACTGAAGCGTGCCCAATTTTGGAAATACCTCGTTAGCGCAACGGGACGCTTCTCCTCGTCAAGGCTAAAGAAGATAAAGTATAAAAAAAAGCAAACAACGGATCAACGATCCTTATTTATACGCTGATGCTCTTTGCATTTTCCTGAAAATAATTTATGGCTCTTCTTTCTCGTTTCGGTATTCCCGTAGAAAATTTTACGTGAATAGCAATGATGCTATTGTATGGGAAAAAATAGGAGTTTCGAGCTTCGGTGATGTATAATAGAGTTGCAGGCAGCTTGACCACGGCTATCTTCAAGGATGCGTAAAAACTGTAGAATCGGAGCTGGATACGCGATATTCACAAGGCACCTGAATATTTTTTTTTATAGGCGTTTATAAAATAGCAGGGGGTATCCGGAGAATCACGGAGCACGCGTATCGTCGTTAGAGCCGGCTTCTGGATCTACGCGTGAGCAAGATATTATGCGATATCCCCGACGACGCACCGTACCATGTAATTCGAGAGCTTCTTTCAAAATCCTTAATAAAAATCGTTGCTGAGAAGCTAGACGAGTACATTCCCCGCCCTTTTACCATTGAGAATCTCTGCGGTCTGTCAGCCGCAGAATTCAATAGGCAGGATATCTCCATGCGCTATATGTTTTTTTTTTTTAGTCTACCTACGTTTTATACGTGCACCGAACTCTTCAAGGACGATGAGAAATATTTTATGCTCGGTTATTACACACTCGCGGTTATTTTTAACTGTAAAAAAACCAGATCCAATCATTCGATAACCTGAAAAATAAAAAATAATATTAGTAGTCGCAATTGTTTTTCCGATAGCTAAATGTGGCTAAACGTATCATGAAGGGGGCGCATCGTATTACCACAAATGGTCCGATGTGCGTCAATTTTATGGGGTAATTGTGCTGATACCGCGGGCATATGACGAAACAATGCCAGCATATTCCATCCATGCTGGTATCATGTTGACATGGTATTGTCCGATGCACGCTTTACCGTGACTATCAAGCCAAAAAGCGGACGCACATCACACCGTGCCGCCATCGAGAGACCATTTGGCGACTGGGTTGATATTCGATCAAAGTAGCAATAAAAAATATATCTCACTCGCGTGAATTATCCTTTTGAAAAATTGAAATCACATCGTTCACAAATCTAATGCATGCTGCAGTGATCAGTGATTATACCGAAACGGGATCTAGAGTGCCCATCAAATCCTACAGCAGCATCTAAGCAATTACACACGTGCGCCCATTATCTCTACAAATCCTTCGTTCCTTCAGCAGAGACTCATCTCAACTCTGTTACTCCTTTTATCGAATAGACTCGACCTCGGTCAGTCTTTTCGGCACGTTCGACTCTTCGAATACACTGCCTACGTGCTCCCCTTAGAACTCGGGGAGAATATTTACGTGAGAGAATAGCGAGTGAGACGAAAACTCAGTGATAAGCAAAGAGAGGAGGAAGAAAAATATGCTCGAAGCGAGGATTACACGAACTGAAAGAAAAGAAGAGGAAGAAACTGTGGAGGAGGTGGAGGACGAGGTTGCCGATGACGAGAGGGCCATGTCTCGAGAGACGGAGGTGGTGGTTACGCGCTCACGGTTATATCTGTGTGCACGGGTTCTCCGGTGCTGCTGGATATAGTAGCGTCGGTAATGATGGTAGTGACGGTAGTGGTAGTGGTGGTTTGGACCGTTAGTTGGCCCCAACGCTACGGGAGCGTTGTCCGGGCACGGTGCTCGCCCGGCGACTCGACTATTCTCTTCTTCTTACTCTCCCTCCGCCTCCTCCTCTTCCTCTTCATCGTATGTTTCTCGTGTCGCCTTCATCCTCTGGAGGATCGTTGTCGAGCCAGAGACCCAACAACGCGAATATACCGTGTCTTCCCCCACCGTATTCGTAACCTGCGGCAGGTACCACGAAGAACGACGTAAGAAGCAATAAAAAACACGATAGAGTGGAAGACGGTGGAGGCGAGCCGCAGGAATTCAGAATTCAGTCGCCCTCGAAATCGGTCAATCGCCCTCTGTTATTACGACCCGCGCTCAGAATTCCCAGGATGATCACGATTGCTTTAGCGATTACGAGACAAGATTATCGAGCAGTTGATCCTCCAGAAAGAAATGAGTCGTACGATTCCTTATTGATCATACAGGACGTAATTAAACTCGCACCGCTACGTAGTCAAGTGTTTACATCATCTTCTTTTAATTGCAAGATTTATATTTGTTTCTTCCAATCGTACATTACATCTTGAAAGACGTAGAATTATTACGCATTGTTAAAAAATAATTTAATGAGAGATAGACGCGAGTCGTCATTTATTTAATTCTTGTGATGTATCCGCTCATTCTTACAATTCTCATAATATCTTTTCATATGCCGGTATGCAGAGAGACTTCCTGGTTCCATAGACTCGGTTATTCGTTCCATCATCCGGTCGTAAGCTCTCGCTGACAGACTCAATAATCATCAGAACGAAGATAGGACGCGAAAGCCCCTGCAGGATAACGATTGTTTCGTCGTTCAAACTCATCTCGTTCGCCCGCTGGCGTCGCATAGCACTTCCTTTCGAGCTCGCAGGATATTCAATTGCATATGTACCTCTGTACAATAATTTGTGTACAGAGCTAGAGTCTATCGCGACGAAAATTATATTTTCTAGAGACGGGTCGAGGCTCGTAGCTCGTTTACCTTCAAACTAAATAGGTATTTGCCCTTTGCCCATCTGCTCCAATTTTGCACCACTAATCGTAAAATCATTCGTAGAAATTCAATTGTTTACGAAAGGTCGAAGGCGTTTGTCGAGTTTGTGGAATTCTATTGTTTCTTCGTGTATCAGCACCCTTTGTGTTTTACTGCCGTCAAGTTACTTATATTTTTGGTTTGTATGACTGTCGTAAAATAAAAACGAGGTGAAGCACCATTGAAAAATTTCAGGTAAACTTTCCGCGAGTCTAAATACATTTTTCACGCGAATAAAAAAATAAACAAAATATATTTCTTATATACATTCGAACTATATTTCTTATACATCCGCCAGAAAGTTTAATTTTTTATGTATACATGTAATATTTTTGCCAATTGTATTTTGGAAAAGATATTTTTATACATATTCATCGGACAAAGAATATTTATATCTAAAAATGTATTTTTCCGATGGAATTTTCAATGATTGACACATATTTTTACTTTGAGTGTTACATGGTCAAAGGTAACGCCGCTACTCTTTTTATTATTTATTTACGTGCTTCTTCAGCATTCACGAGACTCAAAATATTCTCAACAGAGGTTTCATCGGGTGCTGCACTCTGCTTAATTTAAAACGTTTACGAGATACTAAGAGCCCGGAAAATCTTACCGTGAACGAGTTTGACATATTTATGGAGATGAGAATGTCGAGGATCCTCACAAGGAAAAGAATATCACGTTTCACTGTCGTATAGAGAGAAAGTTTCGAGATTTTCCATCGTGGCGACCAGAAGACCACAGTTGTAATTTAAATTAGAGCAATTTCCTTCGAGCTACGATGTTGTCCTCGAATATTTCGGTATTAACCTTTCGTCGGGTTCGTTCCGGACACTTTTAAATAAAGAAACCACCCTTTGCTCCGGTTATTGCGACAGACATAGTAAAGCGAGACTCTTCTACCGGCTTCTCGGGCATTCCCGTCGTACCTCCGAACCCAACAATGCAACAGGAATCGATTTATTGTACCTATGTTCGAAGTTCACGGAGTTCTGTGTGTACGAATGACGAAAAATTGGAGCACGTACCGTTTACCCGCTCGTAAAACGATTTCGTAAGACGATGTGTTGTAAAACATCAAACTCATCCATGCAATTCGAATAAACCTTTTGCCATTGCGAAAGAAGAACACAGAGTGTGTCCCTAAAACGGTTTTGTGTTGCCTTGGGTCAGGGATGTACAACTGATTATTGGAGAAAATCACTGTTACTGTTAATGTCACTTTTACACGTGTAATTTATTTTTATTATTTAAATCAATTTATAGTTTTAATGAAATACGTCTTATTGAAGATTGATGAAATCTTATCTGATTGAAGAAGAGCCTCTTGACCAAACAACATTGTTAAGCGAACTGAGAACTCTTGCTGGGCCAGTGGATATCCCGTTCGTGCGTCCACACTCCGCAGGATAACAGTTCACCGCTGTACCGTTCACCCTAACGTTATCCGAACCGTATTCGTCGTATTCCGCGTGCCCGCGTACGTACCTACCTACCTACCTACCTATATTATACGGACATACGAAAGCGAGTGCAGATCCGCGAACTCTTGCGAGGATGAAAGTGCGAAGAAAGTTGTGGCGTTAAATGAAATAAATAAAAAAAAACGAGGTTAGGGCAGGTCATCACAATTGACGACGTTCGATCGTATCGACGTAAATTGCTTTACATGTATTCAATTGAGGTACTTGGGGCTCAGATGTATAATGCATTTGGTGATATAAGAGCGGAATTAAATAATTAATCATAAATGCATGATAGATTAAATAATTAACAAAATACTCGTTCCAAACCCTTTAACATCGTGAAATGACCGATCGTAGCCGCAACTACTCGTTCCCAGAAAAAAATATCACACGGCCGCTTAATTTTTTCAACATTACAAAAATCGAAGCCTAAACTCATATAAATCATAGTAATTTCTCATTGTTTGTCCATGCGAGTATTTTTTAAGTGCAACCAATTAAAGGTAATTACGGTAATTCCAAAAATATTCGCATGGACTATCAATTCATAGTTGCCAGTATCATTTTTTTTACTCTCAATGTACAAGAGCCATTCGTTTTTTTCATTTTTGACAATAATATTTGATAGTCAAGCTTCCGATTCCAAAATGTCTGCCTTATCGAGATTTACAGACTATGAGAAATACATAGCGAATCAATGGTGCCCGAATATTGTAGTTTTGCATTCAATTTCGTACAAATAACACACTTGAAATTTTATTCAAATAAATTTATTGATAATTTACTCAACAGTGATAGATGCGCGATTTTAGCATGCGGCTCTGGTGGTTATCCGAGTTAAGCAGCATTTCGTGCTGCCATTACTCGGATGGATGACTGTTTGACTGTGTACTGGCTAATAAAATCGAATCATAAAGCGATAGACGTAATTTTTTCGTGGCTGATGATTCTCTGTAGAAACACTGCTTCTATGGAAAAGGATGTCTGTACTTTAGCACAGATTTTCCACAATTTTCCTGGTCCTACGTGGGAATGCGATACGATAGAATAGTAAGTTGTCTGTGGGCGCAATAAGGAGATTGCGATTGGGTTTGTAAAAACAGAGATACCGCATGGTGGAACAAACATTTATTTAAAAACGAATGTTTATCACCATCAAATTTGTGGTATAAATCATTAAATATTAATAAATTAAAATGTTAGTCGCGAATTACTTTTGTATAGAGCAACCTTCGAATCTTTTATATCAAGCCAAGTACAAAAAAAAATATAGCAATGACCTAACGATTATTTTGATACGTAACCTTCGTATTTTATAATTATTTGTAATACTTTGTAGGTCAATGCAATAATTTTTGGATTGTGTGATACATAGGAGGTTAAAAAGATCTATTCAAGCTAATATTTCTATATTAAACAATTGTTAATTGTATCAGAGATAAAAAATTAATTGAAAGATGATTTTTTTTTAAATGTAATATATTTAAATTAATTTTATAACATGAATGTTTTTTAAAATTCGTATCATCAACTCAGCTCGGAACGGAGATGTGAGAAAAATCTTGGGTGAAATAAGGTCGATGTCAGGTCGACATCGGGTCTCCGGTAACGAAAGTAGGATCGCTCGCACAATTTTCACTCTCTGTGTTTTCGATTATGTAAGCGCGACTCTTGGAGAGCGTACCTCGGCTTACGGTTAATAAAACAGTTACGTTCGCCTACTTATAAAGTCTCGCGGCGGCAACAGCAGGCTCTCTGGTCGTGGACAGCGGTGGCAACCGCGGCTGTGTAGTACGCGGGAGGCCAGCGGTATTAGCTGCTTCGAGGGAGTTCCAGTGATCCAGTGTGGTTCCCACTGCTGCGTGTACGCCGCTTGACCCTCTTCCCTTCTTCTTCTTCTTCTTCTTCTTTATCTTCTTCTTTTTCTTATTACCGTGTATTCGTGAAGGATACGCTCCGACTTCAACTTCACCGTCTCTGCAATTTCGACGAATATGCTTGCAATCCCAAAGATTCGTTGGAAAACAATGAATCTTTTATTTTCTCATTGTTTCACCAATCGAAGAAGAATTCATTTAGAAATAGCAAATGCAAAGGTGCTCGGTGCAGATGAAATGACTATTTTTTAAAAATAATTTCCCTTATTTATCGTTTAATGAAAAGTATTGATTAACGACTAATGTGACCATTGATACCGCATCCAGCGAGCTCTGTAGCAATGACTATAATAATTCTTATCGATTTACGATTCGTCAAGATTTATACGTATTCGAGAAACCGGTTCGATATCCAAAGAGACAAGAATACAGAGATTCGTCGTGCGATGCATGTACGTGTACTATGTTATGCTGCAGGGTGTAGACAAATTAAAGTTATATAAATTATTGGGCCATTTTTTCCCACTTTTTTTTTTCATGAGAACCGTCGAGTTTCTACTCCTGTTGAGTTTATCACCAGCGTCACTGAGGAATGTCATAAATATCATCACTCTGAGAAAATATTCTCCTCATTCATTGCCCAGCTATTCTCATATGGGTGTTAAAAAAAATTACCAACAGTCTTTTACAGGACAATTGCGAAAAAAATTTTAATTATTTATCGAACCTCGAGGTTTCTCACGTTGATTGAATAACGTTTGGAAGCAAATCTATAGAATAAAGCGAGAAACCATAAGACCACAATGTAAAATACTGTCTAACGACTCTCCTGTATAATGAGCGTTTCGTGTTGGCACGCCAGGCAAATAATTTGTCCACCAAACAGAGAACACGTCAGCGAGCTTCTAACGGTTTTCACCGCAGTCACGCACGTACCACCAGTCATACGTTTGAGTATGTATGCGTTATACATAATTGGACGGCATAGTTTACTTGGAACGTTTCGTCGATTGTTCAATGACGCTGACGCAACTCGCGTAACTCTTAAAAAAACATAAGACCGCTTGCTGGTCGAAGTATTGCGATACGGTCATTATGGATGAGGTCGTCTTCGACATCGTCACGTCGTCGTCGTCGTCGTTGGTGGGTTCGAGAGGAACCATCTCTCGCGATTGAGTATTGGCCGCACCTTCTCTTTTCACATCACTGTAAAAGTGGACTGCTACCGATGCTGTTGCTTTTGATGCCGCTGCTCTTGTAAACTCGGAGAAAGAGATAGATTATAACTCTTCCAAACTCTCTCTACAGCCTTGACCTACTGAACCCACCGCGGAATCTCAATTGCAGCTGCAACGATTCGCAGTATTACGATTAAATACCTCAATCCTATTCCATTTTTCATTGACCATCGGATAGAGAACAAAGAAACTGATGTGAAAATTGTTATTTTTATTGAATTTTTGGCCTACAAATAAATTTTAGATTAACAAGAACATTTTTCGATCAAGTACAAGGGATATTCTTCGAAAAAGTCCGTAAACACTGCACGATTGTAGACATCGCATGTTGATAAGCAATACAATTATGACGTCCACAAAAAAAAAATAATTCGGTATCAGGCTAAAATGTAAATGAAAAATTGTGTTCTTTCAAAATCGTCTTAACTTGCCAAACATGTATCACTCTATTGCTCAGACGGATTTCTCCAGTCGAATATTGAATCCTACGTACACCTTGTCTTTTGAGTCTAAGGGAGATAAACCGAATATTCGATGACCCTTCGATATGAGCAGTTGTTATCGACTTATAAAGTAGAAACGCACGTAAAAGGTTTCTTGAAACAACAAATTCCTTATTCTTCTTTCCTCCATCGAACATGAAATACTGGTAGACGCATCGAATGTCAACTAAATTATGACAATGAGCTCTTTCGACGGTTAATACATTTTTTAATTATCACAAATAGAAGTAAAATTTCCAATATTAATTAGGATGTAAATCAATAAAAAATGTTTGTTAACAATCAACAAAATGTATTAAAGTAAAATTAATATATATATTTAAATATTGTCCTGTAAACTTTTGTCTTTAAAGAAAAATAGTATATTGTGTGATAAGGACCGAAGGTTGGCGATTGCAATTAGTGTAAAGTTTACCGAAGCGAGAGCAGCAGTCGCATGAGTCGCAATCGCCAACTTTTGGCTCGCGTTACGCACGATACGTTTTGTAACAATTGCACGTAAAGCAACGTTGTTGTTTCCTGAATAAAAAAAATAACTCACCAAGTAGAAAAATAGATTGTTTGATAAAAAGCGTCGAGGTTAAGGCGCTTAAGGTTTAGGAGCGGAGCTCCGTCGAGGCGTTGAGAAAGCGAATATCAAATTGAATATAAAAACGTAGCATATAAATGTGAATGCGTTTTAAACTCTTTATTTAATCAAATTTGACCTTTTTTATATTTTTCAATTACTTTCGTGAAACTTTATTTTAATTAACACTTTTTTTATCGAAATTAAATCCTCGTTAGAATATTTCTTAAAAATGCAAATGGCTGTTGTTCCAACTGCACTGAACATAGCTGTTTGCCGCGATATTAGTTCGCGATGGCGGCGCTGGTATCGTTTTCGTTCCGCTAAACAACGACGAAAGTAAAGCAATTGCGGACTGCGCACGCGCGTATCTATCTTTTCAACACTGCCATGAAATTGGCCACTTGCGTCCAGCAAAACTGTCATACAAAACACAACTTTTCATGCACGTGTTACAAAAAATATATTTCATTATAAAAGACAGTCGCTTCCCACGTCTTGGATTGTTTGAAATTAACAAAATTTTGGTTTCTCTGTAATAAATGTTACGTTTCTTTGCGAGTAAAGAATTATTTGAATCAAGATTACAATCTATTAAATTGAAATAAACAAATTTAGTTAATAGTTGTAGCGTTCGGGATTTCATTGAGTGGCGAGATTTTTTTAAATTCAATGTTTACTTCTATTTTATCGTATTTATACAAACCGAGTATGGCAAAGCATATCATGCATTATCACAAATAAAGTACGTTTACGTGCAACCTAGCTGCAACTTTTCTTTGTTGTTTCTATTTTCTGAAACATAAAAGAAACTAACTTTTGTTAAAATTCGATCGTTTTACACGGAAAGCAAGAAGGTGCCGACAATTTGAGATTATGTAGCCGCCAATGCGAGAGCGATAGATGTAATTTTCTTAGCTACTTACATTTTTATATAAACAAAACATTTTTTTCACGCATCGCTCTTCGTTTGCGACATTATCTCATTTACGTGCCAGAGAAAATACTTTTTTGGTGACGCTACACGTTATATATCGCATTTCTTGATAATTTACATAAACTAATATACACTTACTTGCAAAAATAACCACGTACTCCTTGTAAGCCGTTCGATGTTAGAAATTCCATTGTTTGGGCGTCTCCGTAATAATTTGTTGCGTCCGCTCACTTGACCAAAAAACACGAGAAACTACGCGTTTAACGACGTTTGCGAAGCATACATAACAATTTATTTTGATGCTTTTAAAAGATTTATTACACCCAAGCAAATGATTTATTTATTAAAAATAAATCGTTTATTGAAAATACTTATGAAAATGAAAAGTTATTATCGGCAAATATTGATAATCGATAAACGTTACTTTGAATTCAATAAAAATAAAAATATTTCACTCATTGGAATAAAAATACTTTTAATACTTTCTAATAAATATTTTTTTCTGAGTACATCGATTTTTTCTTTCCAAATAAAATAAAATATTTTACAGCTATACGAACAAATTATTAACATAATTAAAATATAATGTGTTTATCCCTGACCGAGGAATATCTTTCGTCGCATAACTGAACGCGTAACACCCACGTTCTCTCGGTTCTCCAGTCTCCTCCATGAAGTACAGTGAGAGCATCAGCCCCGAGAAAACTACCTATTACCGTCGATGTTATCTAACGCGAGAAAGAAAGTAGTGCAAGGCCGCTTTCTTCTTACTCAACCAATTATTACGAAGAGCTGTAGCGTGGTATAACGTATAGCAAGTTCTCATTCTCCAGCTTCTCCGTTCTCTCTAACGTACAACATGACAACTTAATCTCTTTTCTCTCGTATCCTTTAATCAAATAAATATTCAAGAAAATTGCATTTCTTCTCCGGTAATCGTTGCATTTGTGAAAATATTATTCGCAGGATGGTTATAAGCGATAGAACGTGTAATAAGAAAACAAGAAGAAGCAAAGGGAGAACATTGAAGGAATTCTCGTATCAGCATGCGAGAAGGAAAAGCTCCTCGGGTGCCTGCTTGTAAAACCCGAGGCACAGCAAGCGAGCAAGCGAACCAGCCAACCACGCGAGTAATGTCTTATTATTACACGTGTCCCTCGTCGTGCGGTAACGGGACAAGGAAGTCGGCCTACTTACGTACGCGACGACGCATCGCGCGCGCGTTCCATCGTTTCCTCGCGTGGCTGCCGCTGTGGCCAAGCTCTTGAGTAGCTCGACAAATACCTTACACTGGACACACGGAAAAAAATTATTGATCGGCACAATCAATTTGCAACATTAAATAAGTTCCAAGGGATTAAGTTGGTTGGAGGAACGATATCGGGTGGCTTAGATTGTTATCGGTTGAAGTAACCAACAGGTTGGTTTGGGAAATAATTAAATACTTCTACGGCAATCACTTCTCCACAACTTTCTTGTTGTTGCAACTAATTTCATTATTCAGATTGATCAATACACTTGAGAGTTTGATGTTTGGTTCATCGGTGGCCGAGAGGTGACGATTGTCAGAGCCAATGAGCTATGTATGAAATTGCACATGAACCAATTATCTTTACTCTCTTAAACAACCAAATATGCAACGGTAGCCCAATACATTGGATGTCTGATTAATATAGTTGGTTGACTCTAACAATCCACAAGGTTTAAGCAATTATTTCTTAATTATTTCAAACAGAAACGTTGCAACCAATTGAAAAGTGATTGCGCTAGTTTATTAATCGTATTGGAATAAATCGCCAGTGGATAAAAGGGAGCGAAAAAACAAGAAAGAAAAATGTATATTGACCAACGTTCAATATCTTTATGAATTAATATCATTCAAAATCTTTATGAAGGCATAAAATACAGTATCGTTACGTTTTTTGTCGCGTAACATTCTGCGTCTCGAGGTAAAGATGTAATTGTTACTGTTCATATTTAACGCGTGGTTGACAGTGCTATAGCCTTCAGAATTGGTTGCACGACCCAACTACCTAAAATGGTCGCCTAACTATTACTGGACCAACTCTTGCAAGAAAGGGAAAAATGGTTCGTTACGCACCAGCAAAACGTGCTATCGAATAGATTCCAACTGATTAATTTGATTGAACCGACAAATTAATAACCAATTTGTTGGTCTGACAAAATTAATCGCCCGCAGGCTATTTAACCTTAATACAAGTTGGTTGTACAAATGAATAATTTCTTTCCGTGCACAGTCTACGATCCAGCATGCAGACACAAGGTAGTCCGAGGCATGGTACGCAAAGATTTAGAATTTACTCTTGATTTGAGGCAAGTGTTAAAAATGCGTCATCGACCCATGAAATTTCACGATATTTCGTAATCGTGCAGGTACTTTATACGTCACGCGAAAGTATAGTTGAGAAAAGCAGTGAACGATGAATCTAATTGAGAACTTGAACGAAATACCTGGTGCTAACGCGTATCAAAGGAACGTGAGAGTGGCCACGAACCATGTACCATCTCAAGCACGCTACATTGTATACCGTGGTTTCTTATTCTTTCTCTGTACGTGTTTGAATGTCGCGCGAAGCAATTGTGGGCTCGCGGCCAACGAGGAAGCGTTACAGCTCGAATAATTACGCTGCATAGACGCACGGAACAACGGCAAACGTATATCGTGGATAAAGTACAAACATTCTTCGAGCTTGGAATCAAAATCAAAAAATCTTTGTGTAAATTGAATTTTTATAAAACTCGTTGTCTTTGATGTATAATGATTTTTTTAAATTCAATTACGTGGTAGTTTGAATAATTATTATACGCAATCTAAGAAACGATTGTATATATAATAGAAGTTCACGATACACGGGTACCGGAACGAACGTGGGATCATTCTGACGTAGTACTAGTTCCTGTAAGTTACGTTGGAGCACGGAACGGAGCGTGACCTACTTGGGTTATTCAAGTTTGAATTCAGATTATTTTTGAGAAACATTGATACAAAAAGATACTGTCACGTTCAACCGACGAAAGCTCAATCTTACGAGATATCAATTGTTTGCTGTTATTAATATTATTGTTAGTGTTATTATTATCGGAGAAAAAAATGGCACTTTTGACGCGAGGGATTTTTTAAAGGTGACCTATTTAAAAAATGTTATTTGGACGCCCGTAGGCAATGGCATATTCCAAAGTTGTATGTCTCGCGTGTGTTATTACATGAGCTCCCGACGTTGCTCTTCATAGAAATTATGATAGATATTACGTGTTCGCCGGATGTTCACGTTCGACTCGAACAACCTCGTGCCTGCTGGAGTATAAGCCAGAGGTCCGTGTCCGCTATCATCAGTCTCGGGTGCTATACGCGAAGGAATGTCGCTATTTCTCTTAGAAGCGAATAACACGCGGTGATTTGATGCGAGTTACGTTACGGAGTCTCGTTCTGCACTTTGCTCAGAGTCCCTCTAAGCTTTTCGCTCGATCGCGCTCCCTCGTTGTTGAAACCAATTCGATCGTAGCATCGTGGTCTCTCGGTAGCTCGGAAATGGAACAAAAAAGCTTTTTCGCTACGCGAGAAAGAAAATCATCCGAGATCGAAGAAGATCGCAGCGCCATCCTGAGATGCTTCGAGAGATCGTTGAGTCTTCGGTTCTCCATTCGTACCTCTTCCTCGCCTTCGCAAAACTCTGCACGGCTTTTCAAAGCCTCTCTTACGCCGTTCTCCAAGACTCACTTTATCTCTCGTCCTATTCCGGATCGCAATAAATTCACTTGGACAATGAGCGGAGTAAAGCGATTGCGAGGTAAAAAATAATAGAGGACGGCGGAGTCGTTATCCACGCATTTTTTTATAAAAGATTCAAACTTTTTTGCTCTTGCTTCTCCGAGTCAAGTGAACGATGTAGATAAACTCATCAGCGATGCCCGGAGGTCCGGTGTATGCCTCGATCTTCTCGAAGAGAAAGGGCTCCCGCGTCCTGATTCTCTCTGTCGCTGTATATAGTACAGTGTGCCTATGGTACGAATAGCACGTAGACGAGCGGTCGAGGTTCTCGTGCAAAGTTCATCGACCCCGAACTATGTATTTCGTTGGTCGAGGAGGGCAAACAACTCATTCGTTTCGTAAGACTCGTCACGTCATTTGGAACGAGGAAGGCTTTAGGCGGCAGCAGTTACCGCTGCTACTGCTGCTGTTGCTATCTATAGTTAGTAAATAAGTGGGCGAAAGCCTCGCAATGCTATTTCTTTTACTGTACTACGCGGCCAGGTTCAAGATCACACCGAGAAACCTAGACCTCTGAAAGCACTCGCGGTAGTAGACTGCAGGAATTTATTCGAGTCTTTATTATAGGAAATATATATTCCTGTGCTATTCTGTCTCTGTTCTCTATCTTTGCCTGTAAGATCTTACAGAGGTATCCTCTTCACGCCTCGTGACAAAGTAACCATTGGGAAAACCGACGATGCAAGAATCTCTCGTGAAATAGTTATCGCTCGAAACACAACGAACCCTGAAAAAGGCACAAAACCCTGAGAAGGAATCTATTGCGTGTTGCGCAACTTGACGGAGATAATAGCTAGAGTTCGTTGACTTGAACTTGTATTCGTTCAAGCGAATATCCTGGTTTATTGAGAAAATTAATGAAAATATAATTACTAGACACTAAAAATTTTCGTTCGATATTCGTCATCGATGAAAATAATTACAATATCGATTATTGAATAAATAAAAAAATTAATATCGAATGAAGAAATAGAAATTTGTTTTTAAATTCTTTTGAGACAATTCCTTCCCGTTTTCTATTTATGATGGTTGGTACCAAGATGGCGGATGGAGAACCGGACAGCTTCGGTACCCGACGAAGAACACGATTGTGTAATGGCGGCTACGCAGCATCGAAGGAACTTGGCGGTGCGAGCGGATGGCGGCTACAGCAGCGAAGCGACTCGTGGCAAGCGCGGCGAAAGGTGAACGTCCTGATGCCGCGCGAGTCTTATCCTCTCCGGCTTCACCGCGGCTCTTCCGCGCGTCCCTCTCTCACCTTCTTTCTCTCGGATCTTTCTCGTTCGTTCAACGCGCCATCACTGCGAAGAGGAAGAATAGCATTCGGCTAGAGGCAGATGGAGTTTTCATTGCGAGCAGTACCTATGTATGTACTGTGTACCGAGGACAACCGCTTCGCTGAATTGCGCATGCGCATCCTTTTTGAAAAAAAATAATAAACAAATTCTTTAGCATAGATTTATATGAAAACTTAATTTTTTATTAAATTATTAATCGTTAATAAATTTGCTGTAGAAAGGGGACCATTTCAAAAGAAGCTTGAGGTGAAATTTAGTTACGATTGTCTCAAGGTTTTTATGAATTATCTCAAAAAAGCTATAATCAACCATTGGCAAGTTCCTAAATATGATACAATTTTCTTTATCTTGAATAAATATTCAAAATATTATATAAAAAAAAGTTATCTATTCTGAATGACAGTTGCAAAACTCTCAAAATTAGATAAACATTTTCTCATCGATAAATGTATCTCCTTCAACATGTTATGAAATTGTTAAGTCGATTAAACCACTTGACTCAGTGACCGACGTTTGGGGAATGCACTTTACTTGAATCTGTACAATTAATCTTTTTTATATTCTTTGGAGGGGAGTGAAAGGGAATCGAACAATTCTACGTGGAATAAATATGATCACGAGTCTAATTTATTCGAAAAATTTTGTTAGGATACTCAGAGTTAGCCAGTGATCTCTGTGGTGAAGGGAAGCGGATCGTAGCTAGTAGCGATCAGGACGACGACGCTGCTTCGCGGAGGTAGCGGAGGTTACCCGACGACCGCGACTCTAGCCGGAGGAGAAGGAGATACGCGGAGAGAAGGTTGAGTAGAGGCGTAGCAGGAGAAAGACGAGAAGGAGAACGTACGGCGTTCTCCCGGCTGACCAAGACCCGCGAGAGAAGGATAAGAGGCGGCCCACTGTCACTGCCACGGCTACGCGGTGAGGTAATAAGTATCGGATTCCATGCCAGGAGTCGCACTCGCAATCCGCACCAACCGCCATCTTGGTATCCACTTTTCTGCGCGACGTTTTTCCTTAGGATCACTCAATTCCGTTGAACGCTTGATCGACTCGAATGGGTTTATCGATCGTAACAATTCGCATGCTTCGATGGTTTTTTTCTCTGATCGTTATTTCCCTCATTATTCAAATCCTCGTCGATCTCGATGATCGATTTGCTCCGAATATGCATTATACAAGATGAATAATTATCTTTTTTTTTTTTTCGCCAAGGCTGTGATATCTCATGACAAGACACTGCATAATATCGAATCGTGCACGTTTCATTTATCAAATGCGGGTGTGTTAATCTTACGATGTTGGATGCGATGGTATACATAGATATAGTGGAATTATTATTTTATAAAGTCAAGGACGATGACGGGGTGTGTGTCTATCTTGATGCTCGTGCGTTAGGTTTATTAATGAACTGCAATTGAATGTAATTGGAATATTAATAAATGTTGTGAGTTCACAGTTTACTTTGAATACTTCAGCATTCCATCGACTTTAGAATTTTCTTTATTTTTCATTAAAGAACAAAGAGCAATCAAAATATTTGTATTTATTTAACATTTTATTGAGTAAAATAAAAATTTACCGATCTCAAGTTTATTAAATTCATTTAAATTATTACAACACCGATGAAATGATTGTTGCTACTAAGATTTTATTTTTCTCTCAGTGCGATCGTCAATTCAGTTGTCATTGGTCCCCAATAGAAACTTATTTTTTATAAATAAAAACTAAATCTCAAATTTCGATTTTATAAAAAAAATGGAAAGCATTTTCGACGCTTGTCGACCTTTCGAATCTTCGTCTACATTTTTGTAAATATATTCAAACTACAAATATGTTTCTTCACTCATCTGAATCAACACTTGGTACATACAATGAAGAAAGCTTTGTTGATGCAACTCACTGCATGGTTAAATACGCTTCAGGTGGTTAAATTGATCAAGCCAATCAATTAATTGGATGAATAAAAAATGTAGTTGTACCTACGAATTAATTTGGTTAACAACAAACTAATTTATTAGCGCAATCAACAGATTTCTTCGTGCCAATCGAATTAATCGCTTGGAGCATATTTAATCGTTCAGTTGGTTAAAGCACTCAATAATTTATTTTCATGCACGTAAAAAAAAACTGCGATTCAATGATTTAAATTATAGAAAAATTAATGTCTTTATTTAGAAATGTGCATCAAACAAATGTATCATGTTTTTTCGTCTAAGCTTAATCCGCAATATCCTTGCTACTCGGTCGAATCCCATGGATTTCCTTTTCTACGTTCACTCCCGAGGATTCTGCCACGCACTCGGTTATTCATTCAAGAGGGACCGCACGCAAAGTCCAATCTCACGGCCAGAAAATTGCAACTTCTCTATCTGTTTGTTTTTGTATCACCGCATTTGTGTTAAAGCGAGAAGTATCAAGCATTCGCGAAGAAACGTTAGTAAGAATAAAGACGTTTGCAACAAGGTTAGCGTAGTTAAGGGTATTGGGATTGAAGCTCAACGTTATTCTTGCCGAGATTCTCGTCAATAGCAGTTGCTTCTCATCGGTGCTTAAGGGTCTCTGTTCAATCGATTGTGCTACATATGGGCATCCAATTGATTACCGAAGCAAGACTCCTTGATAATTTTCTTCGTATGTATAATTATCAGCGACTCATTTGTGGCTAACGAACACATTACGCGGTCGTTGATTATACCACCATTGTGTAGATGATATCCATGCGCATTTAATGGTTTTCAATTGTCATTTTCTTATTCTACAGTCATTAGCTCCTTCGGTTTAATGTCGAGATAGCGTCCACTATGGATTATCTACACTTTCATCTACTCGAATTGTCGAAAAGTTTCTATCGATACATCGTAAGCTACTCGACTAGATTATTACAAGATTGTCTCTGTGCAATTAGCAGCATGAAACGAGTATATAAACAATGAACCGTGAAATTTACATATCCTCGTAAACGAGGTCATACCCGGAAAACTGTTATAATAACCAAGGTAATCTCGACGTCGTAGTAAAAATTCCAGACGAATGACAAATCCCGTGGCATTTTATTCCCATTCTAGTTCCCTGTCATTGCCCTGTGGTGGGTCACTACGACGTTACAACCGAGTAAACGAGTCAAGACGCAAATCGCTCGGTGTCCGCTTGATTGAGATTGGAGATAGGAGGTCGTACGTAGGTGTCTCCGTGTCATACAAACATGGTAGAGAGTTAGAGGCAGTGTCAGCTTGCTAAAAATTACTCCAAATAATCATTAAACGTCATTCGGATATCTCGATATCTCATTAATGTCAAATAATGTTCCACGTGCAATCGAGAGCTTTAATTATTCTGTGATTTTTATTGACGATCGTACGCTGGTTCGTTATCTTATACGCATTTATTATTGTTGTTATTATTATTATAACACGTATACACGTATCTGCTGTGACGGAGTTGCCATTTCCTCTTTTTTTTTTCATTGCTTATGATTCACGTTAATAGGTTGCGTTCTTTTGACATTGGCCTACGTGAGCTCGGTAGTTTGTTGGCTGAGCGAGGTCGAGGAAGTCGTCGAGGAGTCGAAGACCGTGGCGACGAGGAACTCCGGACTACCAGGGTACAAGGAAGTGAAGCGAATTAGTCGTGGAAGGTGGACGACCGAAAACGGGGCCAAGTTTGTCCGAGTAAACAAGTGTCCTGACCCCCTCGAGCGTCGCGCAAGTCGCACTCTCCAACCTTCCACCACTTATTCGTTCTGATGGCGCTATATATTTAACTGTGCAGGTCTTTTTTCCCCATTCGCTCCTTCCATGGATTTTCCCCACCGGTCAACTTACAGAATATTATCTCTCGTGCAACGATTCTCTGTATCTGAATTAACGCGAGAATATATTAACCGGATTACAACGTAGCTCCAATCTTGAATCTTGCGGGAGCACAATTTCCGTCGACCGTGAATGTCATATCTTGCAGATACACGATACTCGATTGGATTAAATAATTCACGGTCATATTTCTGTTTTAATAAATTTATATTTTATGGATGTTACACGTTAAGAGAACTCGCAAATAGTTCAGTCGAAGAGAATGGCTCCAGAATTTGTCAGAGGACGAGCCGACACGAAGATTTAAACAAAAACAATAAAAAAGCTTTAAAGTTTTAGACAAACAGTATATTCAATATTAAATAAATTAAAAAATGCTCATTAATGCTTTTCGTGATATTTAGAAATGAACATTTTTTATACTCAATCATTTATCGAATTAGAAAATAATTGTGTATTTATATACACAACTTATAAACTTTATAAAAGTGTATTTATCAATAAGAAATAAAATGATTAAATCCTTGACCCGGTAATAGAAACAAATAGAAATTTTGGCTGTTTTCTCGTGTCATTGACATTCAATGAGATACACGATGTTCGTTGCGACGTTCGTCATTGCGCAAACGTCGCAGATTCGAAGGAACTTTTTCATGTAGATAACAAAACAACAAACAAGCTTATGCCCGATCGTGTACTCGGATATATTACTCGTAGCCAACGTGATCTCAAGATCAAGGCTCGTCACACGCGATATTAGCATTACATCGCCAGAGGTGGAAAAACGAACTGGGTTAGCGAATATACGACTACTACTTTGCTGAATACATTTCCACTGTACTTGTCTACAACGCTACAATAATTACTTAACCACAGCGAGACAACTTTCAGGGAACAGAGCGAACGCAGGATTGGTAGACTCTTGAAACGAGACAAACCCAGTCGTCTCGTGGTTTGCCGTTGCTCGATCGCGCTTTACGCTCACTGCTATTTCGCTGTTGCATTGCAGAGCTCATATTATATTCCCCTGTTTGCTGCTCCAGCCGCGCCATAACTGCATGTGAGTCAGTAAGACGTTTGTGCCGCGTGCTCGTGCCACGCCCGTTTTACATTCCAATATGCATTTCCAACTTCAAACAACTACAACTCGCGGTACAACTCGCTTACGTACATATTTTGCTGTCTCATTTCCCCATGAAATTCTTCCAGTACCGCAGGCAGACCGCAAATTTTCATAGATTCGCCCGCTGTTCTAATTTTATAATTTTTCTTCGTCTATGTCGCATGAGACAAATACATAGAATTTTTGTTGAAGTATATCTATCTATCGATCTGTCTATCGATCTATCTGTTCATCTATCTATCCATCTATAGATATATATAATAAAATATTGTACAGAAGCTTCGCTTCGCATTACTTTACGAATAAGGATCTTGTCTTACGATCGACTAACGTAAATACAACGATCCATTCTACGAACGTGCGACATAAATCCGTACGTAACAGTCGCTGTAGACCAAAGTTAAGCTTGTCCGTATATAAAATGCGTGCAAGCGTATAGCGGAGTTCGTAGGCGATTTACACGTACCTACGTCGGTACACTATATATACAATATCAGTTACGTATGTGTGTGTTTAGATGTCGACTACAGGGTTGAGTGTATGCGTACATTTGTCGCTCTCCCGCGATGAGGTGTGTACGCTTACGCGTATAGTACGTACGTATACCTTGCCGGAGAGTTCTTGGCGGAGAACTGGCTGGAGAACGGTCAAGGCCACCGCCAATGCGGTGCGACGCTTTGCCGAGCTGCTTTTGCTCTTGCTTCGGCATCTCCTGGGAGGCAATTCCGAACGCAGAATGCTGAACGATCGTGGAACGACGGTAAAGGAAGAAATATAGCTGTACGGGAAAATACGTATTTAACTTGCGTACTAAAGCTATAAATGCGTTAGACAACACTATATCCATATTTGAATACATTTTTCTCTGCATTTGTTTTTTTTTTTCATTACTTTCTCGTAGAGGAAGTATTATTTTGTTCGTTATGTTCCAAATTGTCGAAAAAATTACTTTTAGAAAAAAATATAGCGCGTGCGTGCATTTTATCCTATCGAGATAAAATTGTACAGACACGGGAAAGTCAAAATCGTTTAACATATTTCCTCATAGATGTGGCTTTGTGAAAGGTGGAAAATAATGAGGAAGCGATGAACGAGGTTCTGCTTTGCAAACTTGTTAAACTTTTGTTTTATTAATACTTGTTGTTTAGAATGAGTAAAATAAATATTACATTCGTAAATTATTGTATTTTGAAAAACTTTGACTCGTCCGGATTATCTCAATAACAACGTTAGAAGGTGGAAGTTCAAGTTTTATTCTCATAAAGTGAAATATAAATATTGTTATATTATTATTGAATATAAATTTTGTTACAAACTTATTGATCTAATAATATGGGGAAAAAACTGATAAATTGTTAAGTGAAACTATCACTTGACGGCTTTTCTCGATCGTAGACAAGGCGATCTTGAAGTTTCTTTGCTCTTCCTCCGATGTGCTGCCTGACCTTCAAGCTTCCCGGTCGTCGTTCTCCAACATTGCGCGACCGCCAACGATATGGCTAGGACGCAAAGATCGGCGAACGCGTGCAATTCTCTCGTTCGTCCGGTGCACCACTTCTGACTATAAAAAACCGAGGGGAACGAGTGTCTCGAGAAAGATGGAGAGAGGGAAGGAAAGAACGACGCAGGTTGAGCGTTCTGCGAACGGTAAATCCACACGCGCTTGGCTCTCGTCATCTCGTCGACTGGGCTCTTTATCGGCTTCTTCTTCTTCTTCGTCTGCTTCTCGTCTTCACCTTCTTCTTCTTCTTCTTCTTCTTCTTCTTCTTCTTCCTCTGCTTCTCGTGTAATAGTCGTCCTCTTCGTAGAGCGATATAACCGCTGCTCTTACTGGGCTGGGAAAATCTGGCATACAAGCTTCGCACCCTTCAACTGTAGTAAAATGCTCGCTACTTTGGTGTACGGAGCGTTATATGCAATACTCGATGGAAAGATAGGAAAGCAGTAAAATTGTAAAGAAAAGAGAAGTAAATTTCAAACAGAATCCTTTCCCAAGTATTCAGGTGAGCCACGAAGCAATAAAAAAAAAAACAAATAAGACAGAATTCATGTGATTGATGCAGATTTTACAATCACGATCACAATCGTGATCGTGAAATTTGATTCACTTGACCTACTTTTATTTCTTCGTATAATACAGTATTACAACGTGACTGGAACTCGCTATTTCTTTTTGTTTTTCTATATTCACGAATACTGTGTACACGCAACTTTTTAAGATGTATTTGTAGATGCGAGGGGGGGTTACTTGACACTGAAATTAGTTGACGCAGGGGTTACTCGATGCGTTAACGATATTTCCTTTGTCTCTGTATATAAAAATCTGCAAAAATTTAGCAAGGCGTACGTAGGAACGCTCAAAATATGTCTGAAGTCTTAAACGGATCCGCTAAAATTGTATCAAGATATTCCACGATATTATTTTCAAGCGAAAAAATGAAATGAAAACGGAACTTTCGCGCAATACAGCATTACAATCCTTATTCTAACGACAAATTTATCTGTCGGCAATTGTTCTACAATCTGTTAGCTTTTAATTACACCCCCACCAATTGTATATTTAACCATGGCACACCGCATACAACTAGGATTCTCTTACAACATCCTTTGGAGTTACTCAACGCGTCACGTTCGAAGTTGCACGAGCAGCCGATGAGTGAACTCAATCGTGGATAACGATGAATCAATAACGTGCAAATACATGAAACCTAATGATTTACCTCGTTCATGATAGATTATGGTTACGAAAATCAAGCGAAAGCTTAACTCGATCTCAAAATCATCGCGAACTGCGACATCAAACGATATTCTCGATTGGGTTCTTAGAAAAAACGTTTAAACAAACTCAAAACCCATGGATAACGGTCCCATAAACATTCCCTAGCACGTTTGAAAATGTTGAAGCGGTAATCCGACGTGTGGGGTCACTTGACGCGCTATAGGATAGTCGAATTTCTCAACTTGCAAAAAAACAATCGATCGATCTAGGAATCGGCTTAGTTAGTTTCTTTTGTCTTAACAAAAATCATATCTGCGAGGGTGCGAAACAACGAATCGATCGGTCGTTCTGTTATAGAATAAAAAATAATAATGTAAAAACTGTGTCAATCAGCCCCAGTCTCTTCTACGAGAAAGCCCGCGTCAAAATTGAAAGTACAAATAATAACGGTGCGCGACGCTCACTTTTGAGAACCCCGGACAGTCTGAAAGGATTCGTGTGTCGATTTTTGTTCAGACGTATCTTTTGCCAATTGTCGACCCAATTTGCGGGACACGTCATTCCTCTTTGTCGGTAGTCACGCGGCTCTCCTTATATTCCGGTTAATTGTACTCAATTTTACACCAATTTCTACAGCCGACTGTACTTGTGCTACAGTGGATATAAATCGCGGTTACTGGGATATAAATGGAGTAAATAGTCGGACGGTCAGTACCGGAAACCCTTCGAGTTGAGAGCCGCGATGACGTTCCATTATAATTTTTACTACATTTCTGTTACGATTCTTACGATCTCTTGTAGAGCCCGCATAATTGCTGAACCGTCTATCGGCAAATCACGTCTTCGCGTCGGAACAAGGCGACACTCGCAAATAATTATCGAAGCGACAAGAGCCGAGTGCCCGAGGTTTCTTTCGGCTGTTGTATCCCTTTCGGAAAAAAGGCAACTGTTTCCTTGTTTTCATGCACTTTAAGCCCGTGTTACACTATATTCATGAGTTTATGAGTTCAATACCGTTACGAAATAAATTTTTTAACTTAAAAACGTAGAAAAAAAAAACAATTTTTATTATAAAATTTATTCTTCAATTGTACTGAACAAATTGTGTTGTAGAGTACAAATATTTCAAAAATTATTTAAGACGAAATTAATTAATTTCAATTGATATATTATCACTTTTATTCAACTCCGATAACTTAAAATCCCTTAATAAATAATTAGCTCAAATAATAAATAGAAAATATTATTAACTGTTTTTTAAATATCGATAATACAAAAAGATGGTTTTATTTAAGAATATTTTCCATTAATCTTGACCCGGAAAAATGAGTCTAGTTGAAAAACTTGTATTTATTGCATTAGATTCATTTTCAAAAAATTGTAAATTTATTCCTTATTGCAATGATTATAATTTTTTTTCTCTGTACACTAAATAAGAAATATTTTATTACGCGTTAGAAGACATCAAACTATTTATGCACGTTCAACAATATCAAGAATTCCATGTAAAAGATAATGAATTGTATTCTATAGTTAGATATGTGTCTAAGCCACATTGCAGTTCGATGTAACAAAAATAATTACGCATGGACTGTTCGGAAATTTGAAATTGCAGTAAAGAAACGTTGAATGTTGCATTTTTTTTTTTTTTTTTTTTTTAAAGTCACGATATAGCAATTGTGCAATTGAACGTTTACGCCGGGCATCCGTAGAATCATCGACGAGCTATGTATTATTTTCCTCGCGCCTTGCCAAGTCAGAGCATCATCAGCGGAGCGTCTCGCGTTTGCTCGCTCGTTGAGTCGGCGTTGCTCTGGCAAGGCGTGAGGAAAAGAAGTTGGACGAAGTCGTCAAGCAGCAACAGAGCGTTTCACTGATACCGCCCTCCTGGCTGGCTGGATATAAGGCCTGGCAAAGCGAAACGAAGCGAAGCGAACCGCGGTGAAGGAAGAGAATGAGCAGAGCGGCGGGCGCAGCAGCAGCAGCCGCGAGCTCTCGGTGTGGATATAAGAATGTTAGGTCATTGACTGCCGGTGGCCGCCGATCCGCGAGCTCGTCCAAGGACACCCGCTCTACGACCGACGATCGCACCAGCATCGCCATAGCAGCAGTCGCATCGGAGCAACAGAGCTCGATCGCGCATCCCCCACTAAAGTCCTACGACCTAAACCTCCTATCGTCGAGACAGGATCATCGACTCTCGACGAGAGACTGCGATAAGTGGGAGAATGCGATTTATTTATCGTATCCTTCATTCGATACGCAACGACCAGAAATATTTCTTCTCCGGATTATTAATAATCGTCGAAAGATACTCGTTAATATCTGGGTCGATAAGATCAATAGATAAAATGGTCAGATGGAGAGAGATAAAAGTATCATTTATTATAGGGATCGAACAAAGATTATATATAAAGAAAATAACAGAATTATCGATAAGGATACAGCAATAAGAAATTTCTTACGCCGGAGAAACGATTTTTAGCTTTTTCATAAATATTTTTATCGATAACACCGTTGTGCACTCTAACACCACTCTAACACACTCTAACACCAAACGTTTGAGCGAGACACAAACTTTTGACAACACGGAATAATACAAATTTGTACAATCATACAGTTTGGATCAATCCGTGGTACTGGATCCAACTGGGAAAAACAGGCAATCGGATCTATACAGGATATACAGCGTCACAAGTTCCACGATGACATTCTCTTTTATTTCCGTACAAACTTATCATAGCCTGTGTACAAATCTAGCATCTTAACTATTACCACGCGAATTTTAAATCGATCGCTTGAATTATTTGGACGTTATTCAGCAAAACAGACGGAGAACGTTCCACTTTTACTCCCGACAGGATTTATGCGTTGAATGGTACAACATTTGATATACTTGTAGGAAAGTAGAGACATGGATTCATAAAGATTAAAATGTATCCCGATAAGACGAGATTCCCATTAAACTGTTAGTTCTTTTTTTTTGTCATTCACGTTGAAGAAACGAGCAAGAAGTGACACGGTTATATCTAATTCCAGGGACAATTGCTTCTGTCGTTGAGTAATCTTGGTCCGTCACCTCCTGGCCTTACTCATTACCTTGCGTGTATCCAGAATATCAGAAGAAAACATGATATTCGAATTATCATTGTAATAACATTGCTGTCCTATTTACAAGTGACCGAAACCCACTGCAGTGCGAAGGGGGTCATGGGAAGTACGAAGAGCACAAAAAATCTGGATTGCTATACGTATATGTTTATTCTTATTGCTCCGAGTTTCGTGCAGCACGCATTTCCGTTCGTAGGTATGGTAGCTACAAACCGCGAGCCAGAATTATAACGGATAGGAAGACTATTTTTGCGGCTAACGTTAAATATATTTTCTCAATTCGATGGCCAGAATTTGGTTGGGGACCGTGTGAAACCGGGTGAAAGGGTGCGGCTTAGATACACGTACACACGGTGAGAAAAGGCACGGAAAAAAGAGGGATCGTGAATATTGAATAGAGCGAACGGAGCGCTTTACGAGATCCCTTCCTTCACCCGTTCGCAGTTTTCTAAAGCGTGAATATGAGTGCGGGGGTGTGCGAGTTAGCGAGCGAGTTTGTAAACCTCTAACGTTCGTGAACGCTTTAACCCAGATCAGTTTCGTGAGAACTCCTGGACTAGAGGATCGAGAGATCGTCAAGGGTACACAGGAAATATGCGGTACGTTCGACGGGTACTGGCGATGCCAGTGCTTTTTTTTTCGAACCGTTCATGGCACTTTTCGCCGTTTTCCGTTGACTCTGCGTACACACATATTTAAATCCAACTTATACACACTTGACCAGTAGGACCGAATTTGGATTCCCAGAGATTTACTTTCAGGTTCTTTTAGGGTCACGGCGTATAAAATTTTCTCGCGTTGCTGACCCGATTTTATGAAATAACAACGATAAATCTGGCAGCAGAGACGACTACCGCGACATCGAATAAGCATTATAATCATTTTATTTGTTGACAGAATTATTAATAGACATGATATTAAGAATCAAATACATTGAAAAATGTTTCAAATTATTTTATTTTTTTTGTGTAATTGAAAATAATCTGAAGTGAAAGAAAAATTTAGTAAAATCGACTAAATCTGCGGTTGCGGGTGGCGAACAAGATATTTAATCGAATGAACAAACTGAACATTTTTTAAATACAATATTTAATTGATGAAAAAAGGATTTTATTGCATTAACTGAATATTTTGCTCACCGACAACAATCACAGATTTAGGTCATTTTGGTATTTCTCTCAGTGTGGTATAATAATTTTTTTTTTTCATTTATTATTCATGCAGTATCCATGGCAAAAAATAAATAAAAGCGATGTAAAAATGAAATAAAAATAAAATGTCAAGTCAATGGTTTCCAGGTTCAAAATTGAGTTTCTACCTGACAAAATAATTTATATTATATTTATTTCCGCAATGATTAGTTATTGATTCTAAATGAATTCAGTTATTTTTCTGGCAATTATTATTACTGGCAAACGGTAGTCGATGATTATCACCACGAGATTGTCAATAATCCTTTTATTTTGACATTCTTCAGGCCAGCTAGAGAGGCAAGCAGAGTCGTAACCATTTTCTTTTAACCCTTTGACTATCGGTATCTCACAGTTCCCCGTACAACCTGAAGTACAGCGTGAAATATATGACATGCTGCCAGAAGAGAGGACAGGATAACGACACCCGCGGATTAAGACTCTTTCACATTAAGATGGGGTTAACCGTGAAGCCACAGTTCAGAAAAACAAAGAGCAACCGAGTCAAGACATTTAAATGTCTTGCGAACGATGCTTTCTCAATAGAAAAATAATTTACAAGGCGTCGTGCGTCAACTCCGGTCGGACAGGGCGGTGACTCCAAATAAATTAGCGAGCAAAGGGTTGGCAGGTAGACCAAAGAACTTGGCATATCGTGCCTCAGAGATTTGGCAAAATTTCTCGACCTGCCGCTACTGTACAAAATGCACAGCTTCGCTGTAACGAGAAGCAACGCTCGGAGACCCGAACAAGGTTGACAGAGCTCTTCTTCCTTTCCATTCATTCGTTCATTCATTCTTAAAATTGACCACAATGGGTATAGCGAGTCAACAAAAGATCTTCAATAGCTTCGAGTGCTCTCCAAGACAGCCCACTTTGCACTGAAACTATCAAAGGATATACGAAATCATCTAGCCTACAATATTTTCCCAAACGATGGAATTGAATGGAACATTGAAAGACGAGAAGAGTACAGAAATAAAAGAGTTGTATCGCGGATAAGTCAAGATCACGATACTCGACGTTGCTGTTGATGGAATTCCGTATGATTGAATCGCGTATACCGTTATCTTCCCGGTAGTCGTTCATTCGTCATCTCTCTTATACGGAAGAGACGCATTCGCATTTTCTGAAACTCGATTCGATGACGCATTCACAGGAATATTATAAGTACACGAGTATGTAACAGCCGTTTGGTTTGTTTTTGTACAGATGGGAGATACAAGACTCGTTGCTATTTTCTCGACTGACCGGCCAGTCAAAGGTATTTAAGCGATGATGCAGGACCTCTTTCGTACGAGGATGAAGAAGAAGATGAGTATCGACCTTTGTTTAGGAACGGATACAATTTTTTTTTACCACTTTTACCGAGGGGACCGAACATCCGCTCAGGTATAATTCTATCGAATGTATCGTCGATACTTTTCCCACAAGGTGTCTTACTCGCGGAGATGCAAAAGGGAAAGCGAGAGACAGAGAAACATGCGAAGAAGGATCTCTCGACGAGGAATATCGAATACATATGGCAAGGTGCTGCTACGGTTAAGAGTAAAGAGAGGGAGGTCAGACCCCATAGGAGTGGAATGGATCGTCTCACCTGTCTGGCTCTCCCACGCTTATCCCGAGGGACGCTTTAGCCCCGTGCTGAGCAATGCTATGGAAAATGGATCTTCCTCTTCGTCCGATACCTCTCTTACTTGTCTCGCTGTTGCTCGTTCTCGCTCGTTCTTTCTATCAATGTGCCTCTCAATGGCTCCGAACAAAGGTAAACTCGAAAGACTTCGATCCTTTCGCACCGCGAGCGAGTGAGCGACGCGCTCACGAACCCCGCGATCGATTGAATTACAATTCTTTTCTTTTTTTTAAAGCCCGGATACGACGAAAGTGCTCCGGATAAACGTACGAATTGGAGTAGAGCACGTTCGATACACAATGAATAAATCATTGTGAATTCATTGACGGTTATCGACAGCGCGATTTCATTTTTTTTTTGTCTGTTTAATTATTCATTACAACTTGACAAAAACAAGTTTATTCGGGACGCATTTTAAATGTTTGTTGTTTGTTTTTCTTCTTTTTTTTTTTAATCTTAACACTACGTCGGTTACCGATCTCTAATTACAAGATAGAAAATTACCAAGCACATCTCAAATCTGAGCACCTGATCTCTTGATTTAGATGTTTAAAGCGTGTGAATGAGAAACCCAAGGTTTTGACCAAACTCTAATTATTCCGAGTACCAATCTAATTAATTAATCACAAGTATAGATTCTAATAAATTATTCAATTAATTAAATTGACCAAACAATCAAAAAGTAATTATGACAAAAATTCCACCATGATCATCGGACTTCGAATCGAAAACACCAACAATTGTAGCCTAATGCGTTATCGATTACGCCACCGTGGCATTGTTCCTTTTAAACAAAAAATATTATGTCTGTTCTATTTATTAAAATTCGCTTTTATCAATTATTAATATTACTTTATGCTTCAGAAATTTATGAAAAAAATAGAAAAGGTGTGCAGTATTATTGCAGTAGACACGTTTAATTTGTGAAAAGAAAATCCGGAGATCTGGTTTCAGGTTTAAACTTTAAAAGCATCGATTCTAATTAATTAATTAATTAAATTGATCAATCAATCGGAATAGACGACTTTTTAACTCAAAGTAATTGTGAAAGAAATTCCGCCACGATGTCATTGTTCTTTTATATATATAATGTATATTGTCTTTATTAAAATTCGTTTTTATCAATTACTAACATTACTTTATGCTTCAGAAATTTATGGAGAAAATAAAAAACTCGTGCAGTATAATTACAGTGCACACGTTCAATTCGTGAAAGAAAAATCCGGGGGTCTAGTTTCGGGTTTAAACTTTAAGAGCATCAACTCTTTACCGAATTTACCTCACGAAAAGCACAGTAACGACGTCAGGAGCCAACGGCAATAAAACCTTTTTCAGTATCGTCGCGTGAAGCAGTAAAAATCGTAAAGAAAGATGCGTTTCCGCATTTATTCGAAAACTTTAAGCCTTGCCTACTGTCCGTAACGGAATCGGTGGTTTTTTTTTGCTAATGTTTCTATGCGCGGTGGGGTAATACGTACGGTCAGTTGCTTCACGCCTGGTTGAAAAAAACCCTTTTTTATGGATGTTTTGTCGCGCACGAACGAGCGGCCTGCCAAAGCGGACCAAAAATAAAATTGCCATAGCATAAAACATTATTGCGGACCAGGTACCGAACTACCAGAGGTGTACTTCGTCCTGGCGTCGTCGTTTAAGGAGACAATATTATTTTTTCAACGACAACCGTTGGTCTGCGTAATGGTTGGTCTCTACTTTTTACGACACTCACTCAAATTCCTTTTTTAATCTTTTTTTTTCACCCTTTGACAATTTTAACTTTTCAACAATCCAAAAACGACTCTTGTCTCGAACAGAATTAATTCAGGATGTAGAAAAAAAGAATGTTGGTTGTGATAGCCAATGCAGTTCAACGTAACTTCATTAAATTCAAGGGCCCCATACGCGTCGAGGTAATCATTAATTTCCGTATGTTCGCAATTTCTTACAGAAAATCTCGTTGAGAGTTCCTAGTGGCATCAACGAGGCGATATCCTGGGACGAGGCGATACTCGCGAATAAGGAAGTGGGCAGGGCACCGCTGTAGGGCTTTCTACGATTTTTTCTTCTCTATCCTTCACTCACTCCTCCCCTTGGCTGTGATTTTTTTTATACCAACGGAAACTGGTCTTTCTTGATGCGGATGCGGATGAATGCGGTCCTTTGCTTTATAGGAACTCATTCAGGTATTATTACCTACCTATCCCTTGTTATCGCAAAGAAAAAAAGCTCTCTCTCTCTCTCTCTCTCGTGTATAACGTAAAAATAGCTACAACGACAATAGAAGAATATAGCAAGTGTAACATATTAATCAATACTCGAAATAAATCCAGAGGAAAAATAATCGTCAGTTTCCCTTAGAATGTAAAAATTCATGAGAAATTACGGGGAACCCCGACACTTTAACCCAATTAAACGTTATCGCGCTTTGATCTCAAGACTCGATAGTTCCATCTCTGCTGAATTTCCATTAAGAAACGTCTGAATAACGAGTAACGGAATTTCGTGTATTCTCACATGACACGATGATATCGTGAGGCATCCTTGACAGCCGCAAGTATGTGTGTGTCTGTGTTGTGTACAATGACGCATTGACGAATATAGAAAACGACGACTCACTGAGCTCACACGGGCTTCCATTAGCGAACTTTGTAAGTAATTTTACTAAATAGCAAACGCGTTGAGTCGCATTAGTCTGTGCTTATCATCATTCTTGCATTTTTCAACGACGCAGTGCGGTAAGTCGAGCGAGACAGTCGTGATCGACAAGATCGTAAGCATCAGTGAAAGGAATGAGCCAAAATGGTTTAACGATTATTATTATTATTATTGTTATTATTATTGAGCTAAGAAAAAAAAATCTCTAACTGCTTCTGCAAAGTCACGCATCGAATTCGATTCGCGAACGACATTCACCGGTCCAAAGATCCGTGACTCGCGGCACTCTCGTGCAATCAGAAGTTGCACCTTTGAGACGAGGTATGAGGTGGGAAGTTGACATTGGTTTTCGTATTTTCGTGCCTTTCTCTTGCTCGATAAAAAATAAATAAATGAATAAATAATAGCTCGAATCGTTTTTTTTTTTTTTTTAATATCCAATCGATGGAATTAATATATAAAGTTGGCTTGATAATCGATTACTCGTGTCAGACGTTTTTTTTTTCTCTTTATAACCGGTATGTAAAGAGCTTCTGGTATTTAGTAGAAAAAATAAAATAAAATAACGAGAATATAATCTACAAGTTATCCTGATACAAGTTACACGTAAAAACTTGAAGTTCCCAACGAAAATCTTCGCACCAGGATAATCAGGAAAAACCATTTTCTGGCGTTTTTTTTTATCATTCTTAAAAAAATTTAATTAACGAGAATATAATTCTCAAATAATCCTGGTACAAGTTACACGTAAAAACTTGCGGTTCGCAAAAAAAATCTTCGCACCAGGATAAGCAGCGCAAAAAAATACCACAAATTTCTGATGTTGATGGCGCCCAATTTTTTTGTTGTAATTTTTTTCATACTACAAACTTGGGATTAACAAGTACGTTGAAAAACTGGTACTGGTACAGCGAATAAAAAATTGACTCCATTTACGAGGAGCCGAAAGGGTTAAGCGACTAGATAAACGAGTCGATTAACTTTAGGCACGAGTTGTCATGAAAAACTTTGTTAGGCGGTGTTTGGAAAAACAAATGGGAAAAAACATTATTTTTTCCATCCACGACTCGCGACGCTTCAGTAAAATTTTGTAAAGCCGAGGTGAAAGGCTTAAGCCATTTCGGGACTGCAATTATGGGGAATTATCGCACGAGGTGTGCTGTACGGACAGACGAATGCGACGATGGTCATCGTGCTGACACGCAGAGCCAACGAGTAATTGGCTTTCGAAGGTTTTCCGAAAAACTTGACTCGCAATTTCCACTGAGCGGATAAACCACCGGAGCTAAAGGATTAAGAAGCGTTTACCAGTGTTTTCATCTCCCTTCCTCCTTCGTCTCTGGCTACACCTTCGACACCCTTTTGTTGTCCGTATAGATGCGAGGAAAGAGCGGTTTTATGGTGCCCGAAGGGTTGAGAAAGCAAGAATTTCCTAGTGCCGGATTAACTTTCGAAAGTCCAATACTCGCAGCAGCAAACTGGCATCAACAATCGAACGCACTTTCCGCTCTTCAGTTTTTTTTCCTAAACGAGTCCTCGTGCACAGCGAAAAAAAAAAACTGTCTTACTGCTATAACGGGATTCCATCGTGGCTTAAGGTTTTTATTAACGCACTCGCGTTTTTCCAAGGGTTTTTGAAACATTTTTTTCTAAGGATTTCGTCGATTATCTGACGTTTAATTTAACGACTCTGAAAGGCTGGGATAATCAAGGAGGATTAAAATTTCGAGGAAAAACTTGAAATAATCATCTTAGCAATCACAAGGATTTATTCATTTATTTTACTTTTTTATTATACTTAAGAATTTAGCGTATTTATTTAATTAATTTGCGTCTGTACCGTGGCAAGCGTATCAAAATTACTATTTAATTTATCGTTCGTTATCCTATTTTTCGTCGACCTCTCTCTCTCTCTTATTCTTCAACGATCGTGGAGCACGGAACACAGCGTTCGGTTCATTGACATTTCTAGCAACAGCAAGAAGGAGCTATAGCTCTGTCAAGGTCCGCCAGTTCTCTTCAATGGCATCTACTGCCGCAGTTGCTCTGGCTACCGGGCAATTTACCAACTGTGATTAAAATGTCTGGCCTCGATCGATGCATCCAGGAGCTGTTATAACACGTCGAGTACTCTGGGTACATTATCCCGTATCGTATGGCTTTGTATATTGTGAGGAAACCATAGATAAATACCAAGCATCACAGATCCATAGAACGTACCACAAATTTTAAATAATTGTAAATAAAAAAAAGTGCTTCTAATGAAGGAAAATATTCTTTTTTTCAATGAAAGCAAACTTATCAATTTGTTGATTGTAAAAGATGAATTGTTCTTAAATATGCAGATTCATCGAATATTTAGCTTTTATATTTTTATCCACAAAGAAAATCGCCATACGTATGTGTCAGAAGTAACACGAGTATCGAAAAAAAAAATCTTTAAAAGGCTTCTGAAGGGGTCGGGAACCTCAAGAGCAGGAAATAGACCAAGTTCTTCAGCTTTTCTTACTTCACAGTCATAGTCATCGTTCTCCTTTACCACTTTTACACTGAGTCTCTACTGCTGCTTCGTCTCATTGGCCATCAGGCCGTCTCCGTGTAAAGCCTAAACATTTTTTTTCTGTAATATAATTGTCGGTTTCTTCCCAATGTTACAAAATAAACGAGGTAGGCTTTGCATCTATCCGCTTTTCAAAGATAGAAGAACACTACCGTTGTCCATATGGCGCAACCCCTTGCTAGCCACCGTAAAATCAATCGCTTCGGCCTATCCTAAAAGAATACGAGACGTTCACGCGGTTGCTTCGAACCCTCAAATTAAAATCCATTAAAGATTTCTCGAGATTCCAGGTTCTGGGTGATGCACTCGACTCTATTTCGCTCGATATATATCATGTATCCAACGACTAACGAAATGTATCCAGAATTTTTTTCAAAAATATAATAATCGTCTCAATTTTCGTGTAGCACAAAAATTTTATTATTAAAAAATATCGTTTTGAACATGGAAGGTAAAAATCGTGCGGTAAATCAAACTTACGAGAAGCGGGCTCATTATCTTTGCGTTGCACTGTATCACGTTCCTTTATTCTTACCAAATGATAATTTTCTTGACAAAATAAAAGAACCAGATAAATATTTTTTAAATATTTGATCCGCCTTCGAAATTCTATTAACGTAAAATATTGTTTTAAACGTTAAATACAAAAAAAAAACGTGTCATAAATCAGATCACTGATAAGTGCGCGTGTTGGCTTCGCGATGTACCGTACAATTGCTTTCTCTGCTCTCGAAAAATGTGTTGTGCCTTGCGCGTGCAATCGAGAGTCTTTCCTCCTGTTGCGTACACCGCTTCTCTCGTGCCTCGGTCAACACGTCGCGGAACTCGGACGCCCGCAAGTCCTTTGTTGGCATCCCACACGGTTATGTATCAGCTATACACCGTATACATATATGTTATATATGTATATATATATATATGCATGTATATAGTTTGTATAGCCGCGGTATAGCCGTACGGGTACCGCAAGCTCCAGAGACACAACTTAGTTCACTTTTGCTCGTAACGGTAGATCCGTCAGGAGTCAGTGAGTCAACGAGTCGAGCACACACAGAGAGTCAGAGAGTCAGCGCTGCACATAGCAGCGGCAGAAGCAAGGGGAGCCCCCCATGCTTCTCTCTCAATCGATTCTCGATCACGCGACACCAGGTTTACTCTCCTCGCACTTAAACCCAAGCGCAGGAAAACAGTTTCAATGTATGATGTAATGGAACAATAACGTCTATCGCCTTTCTCGCTCTTGTTAAAATTATACCAAAGACGGAGCCTCGTTTCCACTTTCGTTCGAGGCCCTTGAAGAAAAAAAGGATTTTCGCGCATCTCCTCTATGTTGTTGCGTTATCGTTCGGAAGAAAAGAAAGCAACGATTATTCGAGGTATAATATCCCGGAACTGTGGAGATCTGTCGGAGAATAGTCGTTATCCATCGATCATTAGATCTTTGTCATTAGCCAGTTATAAAAGAATTTCAATTCTCGTGTGTCGAGGGAGCAGCGCGAAAGCTTTTGATCGATGCCATGAATAAGTCTCGTTACTCTCTTGTCATCGTTGCAATATTTTCCGTCGTGACAAGGACGTCGGTTGACTATCATACCAACTCGAAACAACGTTTGCAAAGGAAATTTTTTTTTCAGTACTCGTACGTGTGTAATCGCTGATCATTGACTCAGCGAAGAAAGAACGAGGTACGGTCGTGGTAAAGAAAAGATAGGAGTGGTGCGTTATTGGATTATAGTTGAGTCTCCGGGACAGAGAAGATAACGCGAGGTTACCGCATGTAGGTAATGAAACGGAGAAGAGATACGAGACATACACTCGATTCCGGTATAGAAGTCAGCCGGTCGAGAGCACCCAGTTGAACAACTTTGATAAGCTATTTGTTATTCTTGCTCCTGCTTCTGGCTCCTGCTCCTTCTTATGCTACTGTTGGTCTTGGCATTGGATTTAACTGCTCAAGATATACCAGGAGCGAGCAACGGTGTGACGCAGATCACGTGATACCCAACAGAGAAGCAAAAACTTACCGAGAAGGAGAGATAACTGTATTCTGCCTCCTCCATTTCTTGCCCTCCCTCTATTTCTCGCTGTTCTCTTTGCTCTTTTACTTCTCTTTGATTCTTCTTGTGTTTCTTTAAAGGCATTTACTTCCTCTTTCGTCTCTTCCTCCGTCTGCCCATCTACTTTTATCATTCAGAACCATGGATGTTTTATTCTAAATGCAATTTCAATTCCAGTTGAATCTCGGATTATTCCAGAGGGAATCACGAGCGTGCGAGAGGGAAATGAAGTATCGAATAAGAATCGTTAAAGCTATTAAGTTTCGCATTAACAGACGGTTACACGTTCGACTCTCCCGTTACCGATCTCACTGGTACGATATTTTGGATTTAAAAAAATACTCGAGTGCGGAGAAAAATATTGAGTTGTGGCGCGTTACGTCGAGTTAGTTATTCTCCACACGTTGTACGTTGTTCTTTCGCACTGACTACGACGACTATTGTCGTCCTCAATACGATATCCATCGATATTCGAGTCGCGAACGATCGAGATGGAATAATTGAAGCCGACGAACTCTCGACGATTTGCTGTCCTGCGTTCATAGCAATGCTCTATCTTCGTTTATGCGTATGTCTGCCATCTCCTCTTATGCAATTCGGCATTCGGCATATCGAGTGTTATTCGCTTTTCGTTCCGTAACTCCAATGTGTATCTACAACAGAATAGTTTTAAATTGAATCTCCTTTCCACGAACCACGTCAAAACGATTGCGGAAAACAAGACGATCAAAGATATTGACTACCAGATGCGCAAACTGCTTGACTATGAGCGTTTCTATTTCATTGAACTCTCGTGAAGAAACTGGAATACACTTGATTTCCTTGGGTTGTTCACTTTTCACCTCTGTCTCATCCATGACGCTTTACTACGCGCTACCACCATAATAAATTCAGCAGTGCAAGTTGATACATTCTCTGATGCGTGCTCGTCCAACTGTGCCACTATTAATCAGAGATACGGATGAACAGGTTGAATCAACTGCTTCATAATCGAAGAAGAGTTACTCACTTTACTTTGAGATAACATTCTTAAAAATTTATTTATCACAATTTATTTGATAATGATTATTAAAAACTAGTTTTAATTAAACCCAGTAGACTAATATTAAAATAAATTATCCAACAGGAAGTTAGCTCAAGCAGCTACGGCCATTGTTGATTACGTTTACAAAATAATTTATATTAAATAAGTTACGGCATAAATAAACAAATAATGATTATTTGAAAGTAACAAGAAGTGATAAATTTTCTGATTCGCGCTCGTCCAACTGTCCCACTATTAATCAGAGGATATTATGGATAAGCAGGTTCAATCGACTGCTCCATAACCGGAGACGAGTTACTCTCGCTACCTTCAAATAACATTTTTTATTATTTATTTATCAGAATTTATTTGATATTAATTATTAAAAATTTGTTGAAAAGAAACCCAGTAGACAAGTAATAAAAGAAATTATCCAATAGGAAGTTAGCTCAAGCAGCTATAGACATTGTTGATTACGTTTACAACATAATTTATATTAAATAAGTTACAAAATAAATAAACAAATACTTTTTATATTTATATTAAATTTATATTAAATAAGTTACAGAATAAATAAACAAATAATGATTGATTAAAAGTAGCAAGAAGTGAATATCTCTATCCAAGCACATTATAACACATGAAGAATTTACATAGAATTAAATGTACTTTCAATTATTAACATATATAATATTCGTTAATTAATTACGGATAATCTATGAGATTTTTCCATAAAAAAGTTCTGCGTTTACTCGGAGTTTCACGGATGATTCCTCGAGTGATTCACATGGAAATTTACGTGAGCATCACACGAAGAAATTATCTCTCGGGACACTTCTCATTCACTCTCTAATGAAGCTCTAATAACAAGATTGTCATTCCTCTCTATAAGTCAATTATTGTTTATTAGTCAGCATTATAAAGTTTCAAGAACTCAAAACTCAGATGGACCTTCGGATCCAAAATCCTTGAGAGCGTCGTGACCCAGTTTCAGGCTGGTGATCTTGCCGTCGATGACGCAATCCTCCCTTCTTCCTTCTTCTCTTTTAGGTCTTCTCGATCGTATAGGTAGGGTCGCACGTACATACACCTAGCAACGAAGAACTCGTCGGTGGCCCAGGGGGGTATCTCTCCTACGGCTCCGTCTTGGAAAACCCCATACCAGCTAAAATCCCATTTGTATGCATTCGTGTGTCGTAATAATTCCGCTCGACGATGGAGAGAGAAGAAGAATGTTAAGAAAAGAAGCGAAGAAGGGACGAGGAACGTGTAAACTCACCCAGTGAGTCCACCTTCTTGAATCTGTATGGTATATTTAAGAATTCATCGCCTCAACACCACAGACAAACAGGTAAATGCTATATAGACACTTTATGGGGGAATATATTTGTGTGTAGATCCCTCCATGAGTGGGCCCAAGACATTTTCAATGCCCTAGCTCCTTTCCACCTTATTCTACGTGAGTTCGTGTGGTACCATCAGCAATCGGTGTGTGAGACTGGTCACTACCGTAGTATTGCTGCAGGCATGAGTGTTAAACAGTGTGTTAGTGTATGAGTGAGCCGAGTACCCGACGCAGAGAGTGGGTTCATTGGACGCCAGCGGCCGCGGATTTACCGTTAAGTCTCTTCTTGGCGAAACCAACCGAGCTAGCTCGCGATGGTCTCTGTGTGTGCTTCTCGGGATCTCGCATAGCTGATACGACAACCAAAGCGTCTCTGATACTTCTCTAAATTCCAGTTTGTGGTACCAAAACGCGAGAAGGATACGGACCGGTAGAAGCGTACAACCGAAAGAGAAAGAGGAAGAGAGCGTTACCCGCTATTGAGAACTCGAGAGAGTCACTTGAAGATTTGGTACAAATAGATTTTAAATGTATACCGTGTCACAGATGATATTGACGGAAAGTGGCGTTTTGAAAAATATTATTTTTCAGGTAAATGACGATGGTCGTTATGGTACAGAGACTTTATTTTATAGATTTTTATAATTATTGAGTAATGGACACGTGAGCTTCCAGAACCAACTTTGATGATTGCAAACTACTAAGTTAAACGTTCCGGTAACCAACCATTATATTGTTAGGCTATATACAGCTTTCATGGTTCTTTTGTTAAACAATTATCGAATCTAGTTGCTACAACTTTAATTACATTTATCAACTTTAATTTAATTCGTTTAAGCAATTAGATACGATATGTATAAAGATTCTCAAATGCGGAATTTGAATTATGCCTCTCTTTCCCGCGCTTAGAATCGCGATTACGTTACTCACATACCGAGTTCCGTTTCACAAAATGTCCGTCTTACTGACCGATCATAGAAGCTATAGCTATATCGATGTTAAAATTTATACGGTCGCTTGCCGAGAATTACTATGATATATTCACTATTAAAAAACGGTGGTAATATTAACCCTCGCGCGGTGTTTATACGAGTCCACACTGTCGATCGGTGTCAACGGCCGATCTTCGATAGCTGGTGTCGATTTGCAATATAACCTCAAAAGTTTCAACGCCTTTTAGTTGGAAATAAACGAATGAAATTCAATGAAATTTTTGGTTTATATTCGTAGCATAATTCTGTATTGATTGCTCTTAATTTAATCATTTTTATCTACTCATTCCGAGCATATACAACGTGAGCTTTTTATCTTGAGACAACGAAATATCGCAAGAAATATGCATCGCACAAAAAAATGTCCGGAATATAAAGTTTTTCATCTCGAAGGGGAAAACTAACCTTGTAAAAATCAACCTCCATCCCAGCTTCTGAGGACGAGAGGGTTAGTAACTTTGGAATTTTTAATAGGAACCCCTATTTTTTATTGCAGATTCAAATTCTTGATGACTAAGTACGCAAGTTTAATCGGAAAAATTTTATTTTATACGAGACACATGTTGCTCTATAATTGCAAAAAATAAAATTTTTTATTATCTCAAGGAATGCGCTTTGAATCGAAGATAAGGAAGAACGTGTCGAATATTTTCAAGAGAACAATTCGATTGTGCGTAATGTCACCCCAATCAACACGACCCCACCCTTGGGTGGGATTAAAAATTTAAAAAATTCAAATTCATTCTTTTAAACGCCAGCTTCTCATCGCAACAAAAAGGATGGAAACATTCAACGAAATAAATACTCTTAGCGCTACCCAGGAACAACGATGTGGACGTAGTAGTTTTCTGTTTCCTTCAGGGTGCGTTTTCGTTGAGTCCCCTCACCTGTTACAAGGAAATTGAACTTTCTAATTTATCAAAGCTACCCCGGGTGGGAAGGGGGAGGGGCGTGATTGAGGAGAAATTACACACAATCAAATTGTTCTTCTGAAAACATTCAACACATACTTCCTTGTCTTTGATTCGAAGTGTATTTCTTAAAATAATAAAAAAATTTTTTTTGCAATTACAGCGTCATGTGTCTCGAATCGAAAGAAATTGTTCCAATAAAACTTGCGTATTTTTTCATGAGGAATTCAAATCTGCAATAAAAAGTAGGAGTTCCGATAAAAAATTTCATAGTTACTACCTCTCTCGCCCTTGGAGGTTGCGGTGGGAAGTTTATTTTTACGGCGTCAGTTTTCCCATTCGAGATCAAAAAGTTTTTAATCCGGACATTTTTTGTGCAATATGTATTGCTTGCGATATATCCATGTCTCAAGATATAAAAACTCACCCTGTATATGTTGTAAATCATTAGGTGGAACCTAATGATTATAAAACAATCGCTTGTGTGAATTAAAAACTGTGAAATATGTTAAAATTAACACCAAATGGGTCAACACTGGTCAAAAGTTCACACCAATTGCCTTGAACACCATTGATTTTTAACGGTGTATAGCTATGTATATAACGGCATTAACTATATTTAATATCTTATATATATATATTTGATATCGTTGTAAATCAGATCGGTTCAATATTTCGCCCTCGCTGCCGCCACCGCCGTGTGGAAGAATCGAGATCTGATCCGACCTGAACTTAACCGATCTTATCGTATGAGGGGGAGCGAGGGGGTTAAGGTTTTTTCCGGAGCCCGGGTTTTCCCAGGGGGTTGGCGCGCAGGTGGGGGGGCAAGGTCCCGCCCCCTTAATCTACTATATATTTTATATCTAATATATATTTTCCGTCTATGTTACTAAATCATAGGCTAGCCTTGTACTGGTTCCTGGGACGTTTACCTTAATAGTTGAACGAACAAACAGCATGGCTCTGTGGAGGTCGCCTGAATTAAGCATTATTTCGTGTCTTAAAAAAGGGGAAAAAAAATACAAACTACTCCTAAAATAACAATTAGCAATCCTTCGTTGAAATAAAAATCGAATGTTTTACATTTTCGATCAGAAACACAGGTCCCCGTATCAGATGGCTGGTATTACGAATGTTCTTTAACAATGTCAAATACGAATGATTAATGGTAGGATGAAGATTTTTTATTGAATCTGTGTTAATATCGGCATCGTCATGAGAAGACAAAACTGGACTCGATGACAGCACAAAACTCGAACCCTTCAAGCATAATCGGTGTAAATTAACTACAGTGTGGATGGTATCCTGAAAAAAATATATAAAAAATCGTATGTGTAATAAAAAAGGGGGAAAAAATATTTTAAAAACCAAGTGAAGCCTATAATCTTGGCTCAAAGTGCTCTCTCTCTCTCTCTCTCTCTCTCTCTATTTCAATATCTTCTCGAGCTCCTCAAGTAACGTCCATAGCGAATATATATATGCACATCCTGAGACTGCAAGAGTAAGAATATGAAGAAAAATAAGCATAGCCCCCGGTGACTGGAAAAGTTTTACGACTGCAGGAACTCGGCACGTTTCGAAGGTGCCTCGTGAAGTCGAAGAAGGGAACAAAATATTGCAGAATTTCCGAGTGTGTCAATTCACGCCTCGTCACTTCCTCATTGCGCTTCGAAGAACGGCCATTATTCGCTACGGTGTATTCTTGTTCCTCGAGCATATATATTTTTGCTTTGGATACTTCGGGTTACCCCGGTTACACAGATCTATGTTTATCATTTGAATATGTAGCCTCGTTTAATTGTACTCCTTTATTATTATCGATGAATCGACTAATCAACGAGTGAAAAGTACACGCTATAGTTACATATATAGTGTATTGCATAGATTAACGTGTGTTATTTGTGAGTCTGGTTCGATTATCTTTCGAGGGATCGTTCGATCTTGTATCCTTTATTTTCTAAAGTCAGAAAACTGCATCGGGCGTAGTGATCGACTGCAACAACTATCGTCTATATATATACATATAGAGTGCATGGTATATCGTTATTTTCTCGGCGTGCGCTCTCGAGAAGTCGATCGTTACGGTCAGCGCTCATGCGCGACAAAGTCACGGTAAACAGGTTCACGAACGCTTGAACGAGATGCTTCGACGGCCGTCGAGACTGCCCCGCACCGATTCGGTCTTGCGGCGGCACAAAGAACGCCCTTTCCTCCCCCAGCGGAGCTAAATTACTGGGCGATCGCCGACGTTTCTCGATGTTGCTGCCGACTTCGAGGACGAAGGAGACGAGAATCGCTCAGAAGCGAAGGACATCGCGTCGCATTCTACGCTCAAGGAATAACCGTGAAACGAAATGTCTCTCTCGAGAGCGAATATCAGTTTATCTTTCAATCGAAACAACAAAGACTTTACTGTGGTACGTGTCTAATTGAGAAACTTGATAATCCGAGTCAATTAAGGCTCATTATCAATTGTTTTGATTAAATCAATAAAATACTTTGTTATTTGTTTGCATGTTGGTTTTTAATAATAAATAATAAATTTTACGCGCCGATACATCATTTTCAATTAATATTTATGGTGCAGAATAAAAATAAACTCGATGCGTAATCTCTTGAATGGTTAAAGACGCTTCGGTAATTGAAATTAATTAATTTTTTTCTGAGTTCATTGATATTTCATCAGAATAGTAATTTGATTGATTTTTCATTCGAGTAGTAACAGTTCCCGATAAATAAGATTTGCGAATCGGCTCAACATAGATTTTCAATAAAAACAATTAATTCGTTTGCTCAAAAAAATATTTTTAATGATTATTTGTAAGACAGGTTTGTTAGGATTGTTAAGAATTGTAGGATGAGATACAAAATGGCGTAGAAACGAGATGCAAGAATTCAATCGAAATCGGAACGACCGGTTTCACTCTCATCGAGCAGTGGTATCAAGCGGTACCCTGGCTGGCGAACGCGGGCACCAGCACCGTCGGTTCTCTCTCCTCGCTTCCTGAAGGCACGGAGAGGCCTTTGCCGGCAACGAAGCACCGAGGAACGGTTCTTCGCGGTGGAGAATCCACCTGCGTCGGTCTCAGCGAGCCCATTGCGAACTCGTGGCGTGTATACCTAACATATTCGAAAAACGAGGCACGAGGACGCGACCGTGAACATCGAGACGAGGCGAGCCGTTCGGTTTCGGTGCTGGTCGGTTGGTCTCAGACGAAGAAGAGGAAGAAGAAGAAGAAGAAGAAGAAGAAAATGAGAGGGGATATGTTCCGCCGCCCCAACAGCAGACCGAGAACCCTAACCTGACGTAAGCTGACCTCCGCACCTTGGTTCGCAATCCGTTCGCTCGGCGAACGCTTTGCTCTCGTCTTGTCTCGTTCAACGGAACCGCAAAGAAAGTAAATTATAGCGAGAGCTAACACGACACGCGCATTTCTCTTACCCTCTGGCTTCTCTCGGACGCCAAGAGTTTAATTATGCACGAAATATTACGTGTGAAGTGTTTAGGTTCTAAAAAGTTTTTTTAATTATCATTCAAACCACGTTTCACAGAAAATCTTTGACTCGGACTTTCTTTTTTTACCCGAGCGATATTACTGCAGCAATTTTCCAAGTTTCACGATCCTCGGTACGAAATAACGCAGGTCTTATGGTATATCTATCATTTTCAAGTTTCTCACGCGATAGTGTAAGCAATTTTGAGCTCTGGAACAAGAGAGTGTTCCCATGAGTTTTCTCGCGTAAAAGCTTCAAGTATATAAACGCGCGGACGATAAAACCGACGACGTGGATTCACGGCTGTGCGAAAACGCATAGAGTCCGACGCGTACGGCAGACGGAAGACGGTAGCTCCGAGAATTCGGCAAAGTTCTGAAACGTTGGAAGATGCAATACGGTGTTGTTGCTCTTTCTCCTTGTAACGGTACGGATCGTTCCGAAGAACATCCTGGAAGGAAATTCTCGGAGAATCCTGATGCTGGCTTTTTACATCGCATGGCAATTGATGTACTGGTTATCCGCGTTTTACTCGGCAAACCAACGACGCTGTAAACAGAAAATAGGGTCCCGTATGCAGGTACCCGCTGTTTCGAATACTCGACTCTGTTTCTATCTATGCCTGTCTGTCTGTTATCAGTTGTAGTCACTTTATGCCGGTTTAAGATTCGATAGTTCCGACATTTCTATCGATCCTGAACTCGCTCGTGAACCTTTCAACCATAGTTACACTGTTAGTTTAGAATCAGGGATTTTACCTCTACAGCTGTTTAACATGCTTGGTAAACCAACGTAGAAACTATATCTCGAGTTGTTATTTATTATATTGGCAATAACTTTTTACATTATTTGTTATGTTATCGTGTAAGATAAACAGTAACCATGCCCCGATAATCGACTCTTATCGACATTTTGTACAAAAATACCCGACGTATAATATATAATTGAACTCTGCGAATATGCAAGAACCTTTGAGAGATCGGTAGAATCAAGAACGAGCATATAGAACGCTCGATAAAAACAGATATCGGAAGAGCGTAACACCAAAAAATGGTTTACTAGATAAAATACAGCTACTGTGATGTAGAATCGAATTTGTAAATATAAGGAGTAAGCTAAGGAACCCAAAGTTGCAAATGCAAACATAAAAAGAACCATATAATATGATGTTATATGATATTATATTAGGTTATATTGTGTTATGTTGCATCATGTTATATTATGGTTCAAGCAACCAATGAAAAAAATATTATCAAGAGTGATGAACGGGGAATGTAAAAGGCTCAACAGGTCATACATGGAATAAACAAATTACTATCCGACGTTTAATATTTTATATATCATTTGAGGCGTAAAAGAAATAATAAAAGCCGGTATAGTAGAGCCCTGTGGATAGCTTGCTTATTTATTTTCCACCTTTGACAAAGCGACCTCTCGGAGGAAGTATGTTGATCGATGTTGGCTTCCTCGTGGAGGAAGGTTTGCAAAAGTTAGAAAATTATGAGAAAGCAACGAGCAAAGTTCTTTCTCGCACACTTGTTTGCACACTGCCATGGACTTGCTCTTATCTGCACAAAATTTGTAAACGTTAACGAATGAATAATCTTTAAAAAATGACCAATTTCATAAACTTTCTGTACTCATTGACAATCTCCGGCAATTTCAATATCAAGCTGAGTCGGAACTACATTTGTGTAGTTAATTTCAGTTCGAATCCAAATCTATATGGATTCATACATCGTTCAAGAGTTGAAAAAGTTCTTTTTAACGCACCGGTCGATTTTTATTAATTTTTTCACGATGATCAGGCAGTAACCGCTCCGCATGATCATCACATTTCAACCTGATAATTCAAGTCGTTAGAGAGATATAAAATATGTCTCAAGAGGAAGCGAAATGAAAAATTATCGTAACCACACGATCGAATTTCCTCAAATTTTATGACGATCATCCTCGAATTAAGTTTCAGTTATAAACCAAGTTTAAGTATGATCGCTTAAAAACTGTTCAAGTTATCGCGTTCACCGAAATTTTTAAAGCAGTTAAAAATCCTATAAACTTTCAATCGTCTTCATGATTTTAATGAAAATTACAACAAACGAAGGACAATGTATGTTGTACTCGAGTGCAAATTTTCATTGCGATCCATCAAACCGTTCTACACTCTTAAGCGCTCTACTTTCGAAGCCCTTGGCACTGACAGAAGCACAGAAACTTTTTTTCTAACCCACTTTTCTGGATAATTCAGATAATTTTAAGTATCCTGATATTAACACTAGAACTATCGGACCAGTAAAAATAACTATTTTAACAATAGTAAAACCAGTCATTACAACAACAATTTATTACTTGAAATCTTGAAGATATTTTTTTCGAAAGATTGTATTTCTAGTGAATAAAATAAAAAAACGCTATTGTTCAACTCCTTATCATAGAAGTTCATGATCAATAGATTACAGTACTCTTAGAATCGATTAAAATACCCACAAAGACAAAATTGCGTGTCCCTTGAGCCAGGAATTTTTTTTTTCTTAAGGGTTGCTGTAAAGGTAGGTGAATTATTCGCCAAAGACAGAAACGGAGTTACGATACAATAAAGTCGACGCATTTTCCCACCCGACGAGATATTCTTCGAGGTTTCGAGATAGTCATGGGAAATGATTATAACAAGTCTCGAGGGATCGTTACATTCGCGTCGTACTTAAAAGACTAATCTCCCGGTAAGACAATTCATGATCCAATTTCTTCCAACATTTTTAGTTTCTCACTCTCCACTGGCTCAAGCCACGTTGTTCCAAAATGAATCTAACAAATCATCACCGATTTATCGCGTTCGTATCACAACCATTAAAACTATATAATTAAGGCACGCATTAAGTATATCAAAAAGCGAGTGGCAGAGCTTTATACCTGCAAGACGCGTTATACCGCACCGCCACACACATTTCTCGTCGCAGTTAACCTCGCGTTGCGCACTTCTCCTCGTTCATCGTGAGCCGCGAGAGAAAGATATGGTCATGGGAAGCGACCATTAAAACTCGACTTCCTCCGCGAGCGAGAGAGCAAGCGAACGAGTCGACAAGGAAAAAAGAGCGAGTGAGTGAACGCGAGAAACGGCGAGCAAGAAAACGAGTCAAGTTCGTCCTGGCGTATGTACGTGACCGCAAGAGTGTATATAGAGTCTCTCGTGGCTGGTCCGGCCAAGAAGACGACGCGGGGAGGACTCGTCGTGGTAGTCGTTGTACTCGTCGTCCCGGGACCAGGTAACAGCGTTCCCGTGTTACCGGTCCGGTGCCACGGTAATTTATTCGTTGTAAGCTCGCGCGCACACACTCTTGCATCCTCTTGCGATGCGAACGAGCCTAGTGCCTCGTACGATTTACTCGCGTAAGACTCTCTCGGACGATGATCTCTCTCTCTCTCTCTCTCTCTCTCTCTCTCTCTCTCTCTCTCTCTCTCTCTCTCTCTCTCTCTCTCCTGCTCACTCTTTCCTTGGTTCGTGTGCAAGTAAATCCTTGAATCCGTGGGTAAAGTCTCGCGGGGTTCAGCTCCTCCTTAACTTCGTCCACTTCGTCGCTGTCTCGTTGCACATTGCGTTGCATTGCGTGTAAAATCCCATGGCCGCACATGAAGCGCAACTATACGGCATAGAGGTGCATACATGTGCTACGACAGAGGTAATCGCATTCGTGTGGGCGATGCAAAGCGCGTTCACCAAGTTTGCAAAGTGGGTGTTCCTGTTATTGACCAGCTAAGCCCAATTACAGACTGTATAAGTAACGAACGACAAAATATTTAATCCATTACTCTCTTAATTCACGCTTTTTTATAATTAATTGATAACCACAAAAGATTACATATTAAAAGTATATGTTTTGAAGTTTTCTCCCCAACGTTGTTTTTCGTTTTATTCGTAGTTTGTTATAAAATAATTTCGGATAATCAATGGAACGTGATTATTATTTTTATTTATAGAAACAATTTCGTCATTTTTTCTTATCATGGGATGGCGAAGGGGGCGCCTAATTCAGGTTTAAAAATGTGTGTTATTTTCGGTTGAACAATTGTATCAAAAATTCCCCATACGATCAGTTGTTCTAAACGTGTAAAAAAAAATTCCCAGATTCAAATATGAACGGAAACTGAAAACAGTTAATTTTTTAAGAGTTGAGACTTTGAAGAATCGGGTTTCGCAGAGACGCGATAATGCCCGCACTATATATATAGCAAAGAAAGGGAATGAGAAAATGTTTTTTAAAAAATAAGCCAGCGGACGAAGAGGAGGACGAGAAATAACGAGACGAAGATTACTCCCGGATGGTAGAAGCCTATGGGAGAAACCTACCGATACGCGAAGCGGTGATCGGTTCTCGAAGAACCATTGCGGGTACCCCTGCTGGCAAGGGCATCGTCGGCAAAACTCTCGAGTCGCACGGAGTTGCATGCACCGTACTGTAAGCCGCGTAAACTCCATCTTGAGCGTCTCGTACACCGAGCTTATTCGAGAGAACACAGTGCGGTCCCGAGACACGGGGACCGGTCCCTCGGCAAGTTCTTCTTGAGGTCACAAACGCGCTCAGCGAGACTGCCTTACAGTCGATGCTGCTTGTTATATTCCTCGCTGACTCTCTTTTACGCGTGCGCATTCATTAGCCTCGCGGCCAAGACGTCTACGAGTTATTCTCGAGGCTAGCCGCGTTCTTTCGCGGTCTACCCGACATTAAACAAATATAGGTACCGCACGCGGTATGCGTGTAATGCAATATACAAAAGGCGAACTGTGTTACAACCGGACAATGGATAAACCACAAAAGTTGTGAATAGAGCGGGATATTTAAAAAAATTTCTGTAAAAATAACTATAATAATAATAATAATAAGTCATTATAATTACGTTTGTTTAAATTGTCAATCGACTGTACATCGATAACAACAACAAAACAAATATTTACCATAGAACGGTAAGAAGAGCAAAACAAATCCCGCGTGATATAAACTACTTAACATTCGATACAATAACTTTTATTGACCTTTATTGATATTTCATAGCAACGAAATATATTATTGCGTCGCAGTTTTTATTACATAAAATGTTGATACAGAATGTTGCCTGTTGTGATGTAATATTGCAGTGCGAGAAAAGTACTCGTGAATGTACATAGTGCACACGACAGGATAGAGAGAAAATATTTTCAGAGAGGACAGCGACGACGTTGGCGTCACGATCCATGCACGAGTGGACGTGGCTCGCGAGCTTAAGTCGTTGGAAGAAGCCCTTAATTGGTCAAGCCACTCCAACACGGTATATAGTCAGCGGCGCACGGGAAACGTACGGGACTGGCGACGTGTCTCTTCTAGTACAAAGTCGAGCGCCTGTTGCACTTCTCTTTCCCCTCGAGATCACTGTATACCGCATGGCGCATAGGTTTTATACCGTGCGATATACGTACGTACGTACGTACACATATCTGTACATGTATTACAGACTATTACACTGACTATACTCTTACATGTATAGTTATCGCATACCATATGGCTATTGGTGAGACCTTTAATTACTATGGCGTAACTACCATTCCTCATTGCCCGGAATGTAACCCGTGTTAAGTTTAATCAAACCGATAGACGCTAGAAGATCTCTACGATCAGCTACGTCACTGCGAGAACGACCTGAAAAATTCAATCGATCGAACGTCGAGGCACGAACTTCGGAACGTGACGCGTCGTCGCAAACGTACACACGTCGCGACTCAGTTGTAGATACTCGATTGTGATTATTGTTATTATTTTTATTACGAACCTTTTAATTCATTCAACGATGCGAGGAGTAATTTTTATTCATTCGACTCGTCACACACACGCTTACTTCCTGTTACGAAAATTAATTTATACGATCACCGATAACCAATTGTCTCGCCCGGAAGTAAGTCCCAGATATATAACTATATCGATGACACTTCCGCAGGTGACAGTTTAACGATCCGTTGAACTAGAATTTTCAAGCGGTAAAATTATTTTCCTTTTCTTTCTGCAGTTTCGTTTTTATCATGCATAGATTCTTTATTGCGTTTATATGCAATTGTTCAACATTGGAAAAATGAAGAAGAACAATTATTAACGTGTGAACATCGCTCGTCTGTACACGGTTTTTACTCGTCGCTCGCACTGAGGTCGATTCCCTTCTCGACTGCATGCTGCGAACCTCGTGTTCTACTCGCAACTTACACTCCTCACGGGTCTTTATCGTAGCGGTATTTCGACTTTGGCGTTACCTAGAAAAATCCGCGTATATTTCTATCCGTCTTTGTTACACGAGACCGGAAAATAACATTGCGTGGCGTACTATGAGACTCGACTCTGGTTCAAGAAAAACCTATGAAAATATGCTTCTTTGACGCATTCAGTTGCCGTAATAACAATGATAACGATGATACAATGTAATTTACTTGGAACATCTTTGAGTCGTATAAAATTATTTTCAGGATTGTACTGTAACCGTGCAACGAATTTATACGCTGCACGCTTCTTTTTCTCGTATTACGTTTAAGAATTACGAGATATCCCAAAGTCACGGGCGAGGAAAATCGTGCGAAGGAAATTCACGTGACTGAACGAGTTATTGCGCAATATAAGCTCGTCGGTTGAGGACAATGAAACGGGCGTGAACGCTCTCGCGGCTGGCTCTAGTCGTAGAACGCGTGAGCAGCGAGCAACGACCGGAACTCCGTTCGCGTTTAGTGCGCAAGAAGGTAGCGGAGGATAGAGAATGCGGCAATGGCAGTGAACTCGGGATAAAAGACACGATGACGATGAGGACAATTCTTGCTCTTGCAATAATACGCTTGTATTAGTTGTCGTGAGTAGAGAAGAATGGAGAAGAGAAGGAAGAGGAAGAAGAAGAAGAAGAAGAAGAAGAAGAAGAAGAAGTGGAACGAGAGGTGAACTAGGAAGAAGAGAAAGGTTTTGTACAGAGACTGCGTGGACGACGACGAGGATGACGACTACGATTTGAGAATTGTAGGAACATTACGGCTTCCGCGACTAATAACCGAGAGAACCACGCAGATTCCAGTAATTTTATGTTTTAGATGGGAATCCCACTGACGAGTTGAACACGACAGTGGAAGGATACAGTTGAATGTCTCGTAAATTAAAATACCTTAAAAATATGTGAAACATGTATGCGCGTTACTACGATATTCGGGACACCGTATTCTGAAGGTGAATTTCGTTTGAAATTGTGAAAACGTAGAAAAGGTGACGAAATATGCAGCGAGTCGATGTCAGTGATTACTTTATCATATTTTTATTGTTTTAGTTGATAATCCAAATTGGATTGGATGTCATCTGGTACCGTTTTTGTCGATCATAAGTTATGATAAAAGTCGATATCGCAATTAATTTGCGAGATATGATTTTTCAAAAGCTGTATTATGATATACTAGACACCCTATTTTGACCATGAATTGGGCACCTTGGAGACATGTAAATGATACGATAATGTACCATAAGTCGATATCTCAATATCCTTCGTAATATTTATTTTGTTTTCTATTTAATTTTTTGCTGACTTGCCTGATATTGTTGCCTTTGATTACGCTTTATGAGAACAATTATCGCGTAACAGTCTCGTTGAATCTCTCTTAAATTAAAATGCCATAAGAACATGTGAAAGATTTACGCGCATTTTATTACGATATCCAGGACACCGTATATTGACGATGAATTTCTTTTGTCTCCAACATAGAAATAGTGACCCAATATGCGGAAGGGTCAATGCCCGTGAATACTTTATTATATTTTAATTGTTTTAATTAATAATCCAAATATTAATGATACGGTGAGATGATCCAATTTGAATCGGATGTCATCCAGTACCATTTAACGATTCAAAATTTGTGGTAAAGTCGATATCGCAATTATTTTGCGAGATATGAATTTTTTTTAAGCTGTATTATAGTATGCGAGACACCCCGTTTCGACCATGAATTGGGCACTTTCGAGATATGGAAATTATGCCATAATGTACCGCAAGTTGATATCAAATGTTCTTCGTAATATTTATTTTGTTTTTTATTTATTTCTTGCTGACTTGACTGACATTATCGTCTTCGATTACGCTTTTTGAAGACAACTAATGCGTGTTAGTCTCGTTGTAGATGCTTTCATATAAGAAACCACAAGTCTAGTTTAATTAATCCCCCAGCATGGTTTGCCCCCCCCCCCCCCCCCATCTTCCTTCCCTACACATACACGCGGAATACTAAGCAGATATTGGAAATTTCACGTTCGAAATACGGTGCCCTGGATATCGTAGTATCCCCCATGTATAAGTGTGAGAGAGATAGAACTAATCTTCGTATTCCAAATTTCTCCGTCACGGATTATCTACCGGAGAAAAGAGAACGATGCCCTGCATGATTCTCAGGCGGGGGGTACGGTACTCTTTAATTCGAAAGATCAACCGTGGTAGTAACATTTTTATAACAGTTTTTGTTTCTAAACGAGTAGTACACCTCACCTCACCTCAAGACGATGCGTATTTCTCTCTCAGATCGTCATGCGTACAAGAGAGATAGCAGAAATTTGCATTACAGCTTTTGTTACCAACCAAATGATAACACATCGTCTTAAGGAAGTCAAGTTAGATAAAAAATTAAGATTTTCTGTGTGAGATTTTTTTTTTTCTAGCGACGTGATCACTTCTATCGAAAATCTGTCAATCGAGGACTGGAATGAACAATTTTCTGGCGTTCTAGGAGCAATTCGGTCGGTCGGTTTCATCGTAAACCTCAGTACTGGACTTTATCAACTCTGCGCGTCATTTAAAAACCACGTGATGGATTTTAGTCTATGTCGTCTCACATACTTCGCAACAACATTCTACACCGGTTGAACGGAGAATATTTTTTTACAGATCATCAGGTCCTAACTATCGATCAATTTAAAAACAGTTAAAATAATTACAGTGCTTGGAGCCATGTACCTCTTAAAGTTTTGACTGTTTTTAATTTTTGCACCGCTTAACCGGTACAGAATGCCATTGAGAAGTAAATGAGACATCATAGATCGTAATCCATACATCAGTTTGTTCTGAATCACGTGCATAGTTGAAGAAACTCAAAACTGGTTTTACGAAGGAACCAGTTGGAACGAATTGATTCTGCCATGACAGAAAAATTCTTCATAACCAGTCGATTAATAGTCGATTGACAGATTTTTTACTACCATTTATCGGTTCGCTGAAAACAACATTTCTCATTCAAAAGATCTTCATCTTTTAGTTCGCTTGGTACTTAAAATATTTCTTACTTGTTAATCATTATTTAGAACCGAGATGTCAATTATTATCTAGGGTGTCGTACGGCTTGGGCGCTATGTCCCCCCACAAACTATCAATGGACCTCCCTGTCCTTATAATTGACACTTCCGACGTGACCTTATCATTGAATTCCTTGTCCTTAGGCCTCGAGGAGCTTCTATGGGAACGTACATTAATCTAGGCCTGGGATAGAGGATTTGGTCCCAGTTTTCTCGATTGTTGACACCGCGGCATTATTGACAATATAATTTAATCCGTCAAGTAACATCACAGTAAATATACGTCGTTACCTTTTGCAAGTAGCGATAATTAAGCTATTCATTAAAATTTTACAAATGTTTGACAAGTTCTACAAAAAAAAATGTAGTATGACTATTATTACTTTGATGGTTCAAAAGAGAATTAATTTCTCTTATCCTTATTGTTGTTATAATTGAATTTATTGGTGATTCGACTGTACCGACAGAAGCCGACCAAGCAGTCTTATCCGTTTCTCAGAGGACACAACATATTTGAAGAACGTTGCTACGTGTGCACGACGAAAACCATAAACTCATGGAATGTGAATCACGTTCAGTAGAATATATTACCTTTCTATGAAATAACGATGGCGATGCGCGTATATAAAGTTTACGTTGGAAATTGCCCGACGTCGGATCGTAAAGTTTATCGTAAATTCGAGGAGCAGCGTTCGAGGACCCAGACGATTCAACATCGGTGAAATAACGTGAACTCATCGATAATTAAGGTTGTTGATAGGAATAGTTAAAATGATGTCAGCTTTTTAAAATTTATGCCGTATACATTAACTCAGTGTCTACATCGACTGAAAAAAGTTGACAGCAAGCACCATGAACATTCATGGGTTATATCGCGCTAACCATCACCGGTTACAATTATTAATCAACATCTTCTGTATAAGCTATATGCTAACCATTCAAAAACACATCCCAGATAGACAAATCACCTTAACTCAGCATCATGGTGGAATGCCGCAAACGATCTGATGCGTGTACGCTTTTTTACTTTATGGTTACGGTTCGTATGTATCAGACTGTACGATGGCTGCATAATACCAGCATGGATATGGCACACGTTATGATTCGTCTTTGGATACCACGACGTGCCGGTATCATACCTGTTATTAAAACTATTTTTATTCGGTCTAACCTCAAAAAAATAGATGAACCGGGATGATCACTGGAAACATCAATGAGACTTCACGGCGTCGTACAGGTTTTCTACCACGAGACATAAATATTCGAAGCTTTGATGTGAGGTTGTCAGATCTCTTTCGCTAATATTTAATCTTTGAAACTGTATAATATGTACAATAAATAATAGAGATCGTATAATATATATAAACATACGATAAAATGTATAATAACATAAAACCAACCGGGTATTACGCCGTCAAATATGATAGTTTTTACTGTATTGATAAAATTGGGCAACAATTGTTGTATAATATTGATAAAATATATCCAGAATCGGTAATTTCCTTACCACACAAGAATATAAAAATCATGGGAACTTGATAATTTATTTACCGTTACCCGAAATTGAGATCATACAACGTAACAGAAATTTTACCAACAAATGCAAAGGCATCTTGGCGCAATATTTGCGAAATGGTTTCGCAGGAAGGTTCTGAAATTTAGTCCCTACGCAGTCATACCTTTGTAGTGGTGACGTCACGAAATGGAAAAGCATAGAAGCAACTTCCCTTCTGCCCTCTACCCTTGCGAGGAATTTAATCGTCGATCTTAAAAACGCTGGAGACGTATGAACTTTAAAAAATATAAAGAAACGCATAGATGGTTTGGATTTAGCTCGGCGTAACTCAATGAAACTGAGTCGACCTGATCAGCAGGTGTGACGCGTGCACTTTCGAGCGTCTGAGCAGTTGCTGAGATTGCTATTATGTACCTAAAGGTATAACGTAACTAGCGCAGGTTTCAGCTTCAGCTGTTTCGGCGAACGAGACTCGACGCTAAGTTGTGAGATAACGAGGCTATTACCGATCTAGGAGCAGCCGAACCGCATCGAGCTCTCCTATATTCGAAGGCGGTATCCTTGTCTTTCTCATTCCCATCCGAGCGATCGGTTTGTCGGGCTGAAAAGGTGCGAACAGGTGTACGCTTTTTGTGACCTCGACCGCGTACGACACAGTTCGCGTCCATATGGTCGACGCTCGGGACGAAACGATATTGGATAGGCGAACCGCGTGCTCTCGATTATGGTCAGCGCGCGGTCGAACCATTTCTAGCCGATGGATACGCATACCGCTGGCATTGGATCCGCTCTGCTCGATCCATCCATATACCGCGCTCGGTAGTTTCCGAGGTGTACGTACGAAGCTCGCACATCGCATCGCTGTAAACGACGACACCGTTCTCCACTCCCCGATTAGCATCCGTACACGAGGAAAAAGGATTTCGAAATCGGTCATTCCAGTGTACCGCGGTTAACTTAAACGAGGAAATTGTCGATGACGGTGGCTAATCTTATCGCGACCGGAGTTACGCGCCACGAGTAACTAAGACGAAAAAATCGGAAGGTAATGCATGTCATCATTATTATAATGGATCCAGGCATGGCGTCGCCCACAATGCGCGTTTATGCTTCAAAACTACTGTACGTGCGAAAACAATTTAGTGGAAAACCTTTTTCTGAAATAATACTGAGGACTGTTACAAATTACAATTATTAATTTTTATTATGCGATTATTTTCATCGTTGCCGCAACTACATTTCATTGGTTTCACTATAAAAATATTCCAAGCAACCATAAGAAGAGTTGTTGCATGGTTGTCACTCGATAGTTTGCAGAACTTCCACAATTTCTCTGAGTTTTGTATTTGTGTAACATGTCAGATGTATATATCGAAACACAAAGGTCAAATTTATAAATAAAATTTACAACAAACGATTATCATAGATAAAAAATTATATGACAAAATATTTTTTTCGTAATAAATTGTTGATATTACGAATATTTTGTAATATATTTGACGGATATATCCTGGAAAATATATTGGAAATATACTTTTTGACAAAAAAATCGATTTTTTTAAAATACATTTCATTTCCATGGGGGAAGGGGGTGCATCTTTATACCACACCATTCGCTTTACCGTCGATCGTTTTTTCCATGGAGCGGTGCTTTTCAACTATTTTATTACATGAATTCATCGAGTAATAATTGCCCATTCTGCCTTTACCTGCCCTCGAGATATCCGTTAGAAAAATAAGAACAATGGGGGACTTTGCTGGGGCTTTTCTCGCAGTCCTGTTGTCTAACGCCCTAGATCTATTGTCTTCCGAGGGTCACGCATTATATCGAAATTCCTATCCATACGATTGTGTACCTGCCGTTCCCTCTGCTCTTGACCAGGGGTTGCACGTGGTGCAATTTAGAATTACAAATTTTCAAGGACTCGTCATGTTCGAAAGCCAAAGCTCTAGGGGGGGTAACAGGGCAATAAAGTTAAAATTACCAATGATTATGATGCATTGGTCGCGTGGATTATAAATGTGGAGGAGCTTCGGCACTGACCGACCTTAATATTCTTAAACCCTTCTTTTACGTTTCGGTCCTTTGATCGGGGTCCTCCTCAGAAATGCTTTATTGACATTCTACAAAAGTGATATAAAAAAAAAAATAACAGTATCAAGGAAACCATTTATAGTTTATGTTTATAAAATGTGCAATAGTAGTGCAAGGTTTCACTTGCACTACTAAGTAACTTACTATATTACTTGCATTATTTATTGTCTGTTTTCATGCCTCCATGAAAGACAAGTTACAGTGCACAGAAACATCTTTTGTTATTCGATTTCTTTTAAAAATATTAATTTTTCAGTCCCGGGATTCACATGGTTTAATTTTTTTTCCCAGTTGTTCTTATCTTTATAAAAAAAATCTACACTGACATCAGAATTTATAAACTTACTGATTGTGAGTAGTTGTTATTTTCCGAATTGTTTCTTTTTAGCGTAGAAAAATACGCCAGCCTATTGAAACAAGGGAATTTCGTAAACCCAATAGGATATGTTCTGTATGATCGGAGAACTATTATAACAATTTCAGTGTAGATTTTTTCTACAATTTTTTTAAGATAAGCACAACAGGAAAAAAAATTAAACCATGCGAATCCCTGGACTGTAAAATTAATATTTTTAAAAGGAATCGAATAAGAAAAACTGTTTCTGTGCACTCGAACTTGTCTTCCATGGAGGCATGAAAAAAGACAAAAAATAATCCAAGTAATATGCAAGTAGAAGCTTGCATATTACTTATAATATAGTAAGTTACTTAATAATATGCAAGTAGAACCTTGCATATTACTTTTGTTGAATGTTAATAAAGCATTTCTGAGGTAGCCCCGACCAAAGGGCCAAAACGTCAAAGAAGGGTTTAAGAATATTAAGGTCGAAGCTCCCCCACACCTATTAACGATGATTATCGATTCGATTTATTTGAATGAATTTCTTTTGGAAGCTTACACTTTTATGGCAGACAATGGTGGATCAGACAATAATTATGTCGCGTTTAAAAGTAGGAGACGACAAGTGCAGCTGTTGACAAATTTGTTTTTCTTTTCTCTCTATTAAATCCTTTTAAAACCATATACTGCGAAGTATAGGTCAGTAATTGTCTGAGACCGACAGCTCCTATTGCTTTTTTTAATCGTTATAGCAAAGTCTTTAAGAAACGTCTGATGATTGATTTGTTCAATTAACTCTTAAACTGTAACCATCAGAGTAAAAAGTTTGATATTTAAATGAGTCCTGTGCGAAGTCCACACTGACGACTGAAGTCAAGAGTCGGTATTTAGCAGCTATTGTCAATTTGCACCATAACCTGAAAACTTTTAACACATTTAACTTGAAAATAAGTTAATGATATTAGATAAAAAGAATTTATGACAATTTAAATCAACATTGTTAGTTAAATTCTCCCATTTTCTTGCTGTTTGCTTCCCTCAGTTTATCATTGAAATGAAATTTCGACGAAAAGTGCGTGTTACATTGGCCCTTTAATCGATTCGTGTTTTCGAATTCTTCCATCAACATTTTTTCTTCCATTTAGTCAGTAACGAAAGTACGATATTAAACATTTTTTAACATATTTTTCGATATCGATTTTTTGACAAAATTGTCGTTTCTGAAACCATTTCTTCTCTTAAAAACTTATGATAAAAAAAAAAGCGATTGCGCTTAACTGATAATTCATTAATAACTCATCCCTACATCGAATAATTATTTTGTATACAAATTATTTTCAAATAATTATTATACAAACAACTACAGTGAGGTTTCGCTGTATATTTGAATTTTTAATACAATCTTTGCTCTCGTATTATCATTTTATTATCATTTAATTCTTGACAATTGATACTCGAGGGGCAATATGTAGTCCTTTGGACTTGTAATTAGTCAGAGCGGATATGTATGAGTATCATAAACCGCGTGTGGAGCTTGACGTACCGCTAACAGGTTTCTCGAGCATGCATCGATTAATCACCAACGATCGTAATTCGTCGATGTTTGATATAGCAGCGCACATCGGAGTACACGTGTACGGTACATAGCCAGTTACAGGTTCTATATATGATTCTACAAAGCAAAGAACAAATATATATCTATATACATATGTATAAGCGATACCCGCTACACGAGACGATTGCTCGCCTGTCTGACTACCGCTTGATTGTACCTGCAATTCCTATTTCTCTATATATATCTATCCGCAGCAACGTGTCTCTTATAGCTAACAACCACGCTTGCTGCGACTTTACACGGTAGTTGCATAAGAGATTTACCTCGTGGCCTTGACTTTGGCTCTTGGTTACGACAACAGACGGTTTCGCAAGCGTTTTAACATCTAGCACCAGCAGGAGAAGGAGCTGTTCTAGCATAATAACTCCGGTGCAGATCTTTGCGTACTCGGTGCAACGATTCACATTACGTGAGAATTATTTTATGTATTTATTTAACTATTCTTCCTAGTTGCTTCAGCAGTTGTATAAATCTTTGATGCAATGATGCCAAGATTTATCATCGTACTTATAAACGATGATTTGTGTTATTTCTCGGATTATTTTTCTAATGCTTAAACCTCAACAATTTAAAACGCGTAATTGACAGTTTATTAATTTAATATTCACCTGTTCTCTCAAGTTATTTGCATTCAGGAGAATAATATCCCAAGACGAAATTTAAAACTTCGTTGATACTGCAATTTGTAACATTAATTGACTCTCAACATTGGCACAATTTTATTTAGTTGGATTGAAACGAAGGGTAACGAATGGTGATAGCATACTTTGTACATTCTTCGTTGATTTTGTATTCTCGGTTTGGTAATTCGGGTTGGATAAAAAATTATGTAGGTGGTGTTTTAATATTTTTTTTGATATATTTAAGTTCTAAAAGAGCAAAAGTAGGCCGTTGCTATCGAGAAGAGAATGAAGAGTTTACGGAGGATAACGATGAGTAAGATAGAGTGAACGAAGATGGACTGTTAGGGGATTTGAAGACACAGATTCGGTGAGGTTACAGGAGCGAAACACTTCCGAAATGGTAAAATTGCTTCAATTCGGAGCACGAAGACAGTATTCGGAGGTTTGAAATTTCGACTTGGAATAGCAATCGTCCCGATACTCGTGTAGCATTTAAGATATATTTTGGCAGTTTGGCAATTTTTATCTCCCAGTATCGTTACGTCGTTACTCTGTAGGAATATGTGATTGACAATCAATTGAAAAAATCGTCAGACAGCCGGAATATATTTTAATTGGCACACGAGCGTTGGACCATTGCCATATTCGTCTCTCCGTGTAAGATATTTCATCACTTTTTATGCTCAAGATGATTACAGAACGTAGGAAGCATTTTGTGAATTAATTGATTCATTATTTTTTCCAAGCTGCTTATATTTGCATGAAATGAAATTCCGTGAATGTTCTTGCTCGCGATATGTGCGCTGTACGAGGCACGTGATCACGTTCAAGAGAACGCAGAGAGGCGGAGCGAATGTAAGAAAAGAAGACGAGTGAATGCGTGCTCTCCGTGTAGAAGAGATGCGCTCGCTTAGAGGAGAAAGTAGGCTCTCTTCTCGCTGGACCACTTTTGATGGTACACCCGTTCACCTCGTACACCACTACCATTTCACCTGCAGCGCTTTCTAAGCCATAAAACCTTGTAACAGTGGAACTGCACGTGCGAGTATTCAATACATCCACGTTGTATAATCGTGGTGGGAGATGGGATGAACGACCAGCAGTGAAAGATAGAGAAAGAGGTGTCATTAGGTGCTTTCGATTATGGAACCCAACGTTTGGTTCAAGGTCTTCTCCAAACATTAAGTAATACATTAGAAAACGATGAATATATATCAAAGAATAAATTCATTATCAATTATATGTTTATTACGTTATCGTTATATTCGGATAATTAAATAGAAATTGAGATCAGCTAGAAGGAACTTTGGCGCTATAAAGCAAATAATAATTGTATCAACCAACGAACGATCAATATACAAAAGAATAAATTTATTATAAATTATATGTTTATTGCATTATAGTATATTCAAACAATTAAATAAAAATTGTGATTTTCTAGAAGGAACTTTGGCGCCATACAACGAATAATAGTTGAATCAACAAAGATATTTTTTGGGTCAACCATCTTATTCGTTGGTCCAATAAAAATGTTTATTAGTCCCAATTATAATTTTTTTTTCGGCGCTCAAATTGGTTCTGGTAATCCAATATATTTTATCATTTTTTTATTTGAAAGAATAAAAAAATAAAATCTTTATTAAAATCTTCATTAAATAAAATGAACAGTTGATTGTATTTTTTTACAAACTATCTCTACACTGCACATCTAATAATAAAAATATAATTACAAATGGTAAATATAATAATAATATATTTATAAAATTATAATAAAAGCACAGTAAGCTTATAATTTATAATTTATGTATTACTTAACATATTCATTGGTACGTTTGTTATTCTATATTAACAAATGATATGCGAATAAATGACGTGGTGTTCGTAAAATTCTTTTTAAAAATATTGTTACTGTTATTTAATACGAGCCAGGTGACGTAGATTACGCGAATTGACAGAGTGGCGACACTTGCCAAGAATGATCATTGAGTAAAATCCTTATGTCGGAAGTATAAGAATAAAAGATACACTTAAAGTCAACCGGCTGGTACGTAGTCGGCTAGTCAAAATGCGGAAGTACCGAGTTCACCACAGGTACCCACTTGAACACAAGAATAAAGAGACAGAAGAAAAGGACAAAGAGGAAAAAATATAGAGACGAGAAACCACAGAAAGCACACCGGTTGAAGTCTTTGCTGTTTCATACCGCGTGCGTCGTTCAAGTACCATCGGTACAGCTCTGACCGATGCTAGGTAGCAATACCGATGTATAGTACCAACGTACAAGGAACCATGGACAACGTTCTTCGCGTTCGCCACATGCCGTGACGAGTCGAGTTATGTTTTTCTTATCTCTTCTTACCTCCCTCTAACGCTCCTCGTCGATTCACTTCTTACTTTTCTTATTCTTATTCGCATTCGCATTCTTTGCTACTCTCTAACCACACGAAGAACTGATGTGTGCCGTGCAGATGGTTCTCTAATGGCGATCGCGTTTCTTTATTTTCTTATGGATACAGGTACAGAGTGCTTAGACATTGGATAGCAAATCATCGGATGCACTATTATAACCTAGAGAAGAAAGAACGAAGAGCGAGTACCCACGGAGTGTCAAGAGCACGATGGGAGGATTATCCTATTACATTACACCGTATGATGTAACACGATAATGAGGAAAATTGATTTTAATCATGATAATTTTCTGTGAGTAAGAGAGATATCTCTCGTGTACACGAACTCAACGAAATTAAAGAGACGCATGAGAAAATATGTTTCCGCGTTCAACATAATGTAATATAATAATTTAATGGAATTGTGTCGTTGTAATGCGTGTATGTTACAACAGAGTGAGTCAGTGGCGAGTCAGTGAGCTTATGGCTTTCCATGGGTAATCGAATATTATAATTTATAAGGAAAATTGATCACTCTCTTTCTCTTCGATTTTTTACTTCCGATCAAATGTTATCACTTTTGAGATTATTTCATTTCGGTACATTTTTTTTAATCAACCGCTCAATCTCTTCTTAAGAGGACTTTGTTCCACTCTGTTCTACTTCGTTTTACTTTGTTTTAGTGTAGTTTTCGAGACGAACAATGGCAATCAGCATTTTTAACTGTATTTCGTGAAGCAAAGCCGTGAGTTGCACAATAAAATGCGTCAGAGGAATATGCGATAGACACAGAGGATATACACATGGGGTGACCTGTTTCTGGGTTTTGGACCCCCGCACAGACGCCGAAAAGTGACGATGAGGCAACCGAGCGATAGGCGAGACCCACAGGACACCCTCGTCTCTATCCATGAAGATCCTTCTTCCAGTGAAAAAAAGGTCGTAAACGTCCAACGTAGTACGAAGTCGACTGATTTTACCTTGATCTCTTGACCAGCAAATGGATCCATCGTCGTTCGGGCTGCTGCCGAGATCTTCAGAAACAGATTTCCTGGCGCAGATCCTCGCTGCGCGGGAACACATAATTCAATGTCTTCTCACTGCCTTCCTCGGTCGTTTGCATCGTGGCAAGTGTGTCTCGGAATTTTCATCTTTTCCAATTTTTTCCTCAAGGCTGAGGAGTCTGGGTTCGGCCCATTTTTTTTTTGTTTTCAAGCTAATCTATGTAAGGTGGAAAATAATCTAGAGTTTGGTATCTCCTGATCACCGGGAAAATCGGACACACGAACGAAGGAATATAGAGACAAAGTACGACGACATATTCATCTTCCGAGTAGAAAATCTTTAATTTTACTTCCGGTATTAATCAGGCCCTGCTAAGGCTCTGTCAGGGCAAATATGGTTCTCAATAAGGCTTTAGCTATGCCTGATTAGGACCCGATTTCCACTCGGGATCATTTTATTTAATCGATTATTAATTATTTTTAAATATCAATGAAATAAATTTTTAAAAATTACTGATATATTATTGTAGTTATTTTATTGTATAATTAAATTTTCTTTGTCACTACGATGACTCTTCGATCGCCCAGAACAGTCCTTTACGATTTTCTCTCTCACGTATTCGCGGTGACTTCGATGCCCGCAAGACGAGAATGTACATAAAGATTGAGCTGCTGTTCACGCAGCAAGTAGGTAAACCAGCTATAGGTGAACGCGTTGAAATCACCGATTCGATCCGTCGAACCCCGTTCCTTGTTTTTCACTCTGAAGTCTCGAGCGATTGTCGAGAATTGTTCAAAGAGCAAAGAATAAGCGAACATTCCCCCATCGAACGAGTCTATTCCATCAACAGAATTCGTTCGACGTTGTATTTCTATAAAACAACTCGCTTCGTGCTAGAATTCAACGAGACGCACTATGCTTCGAGTCACGTCGCTTTCGCGAATCGCGTCGTGTTTTCGCGTTTCACGTTCACCGAATAAATAAATTTTTTTAAAAAGTCATTCGCTCACGCGAAATCTCTGTCAGACATCTCTGTCCGCGTCTCTTTGATTGCTTCGTCGTGAATTCACGCGGGCGTACGAAGGCCAAGCTTACTCTTTTAGATACAGTTGTACGTGTTATGTATTTCCTATACATTATATCGATGCGTATAACCAACATATCAGAAAAACACGCGTACTCGAGCACGAATCCTCGAGTACCCGCACAATTCGTGTACAACCTGTCATACGTGGAATATGTATAGCAAATCGAGAGCTGAGTATTAAACGAAACAGTTGTAAAGAACGATGTTAAAACACTACAACAACGTCATAAAAAATTCATTGTATTTCCGTTGGAAAAAAACAAACAATCCAAACATTTTGATAATGTATATTAATAATTTTACAAATACGTTAAGACATTTAAAGGTATGTAGTAATAAATGAACGTTAAACGTCAAACCTTTCCTCGATTAATACGGCAAGCATGAAAAAATAAAACATAACCTATAATGTAATGACGCCAAAATATCATTATAATATTTGTTTGTCTGTTTGATTGTGTATGTGTGTGTGCCGTAGTGTCGCACGCATCATGCGCGCGATTTCCAAGTCAAAAGTACAATAAAAAATCGTTTTTTGCAACAAAAATTAGTTCATTGTAATGATTGTGTTACTACACCTTAACCTTGACTTCTTTAAAGTAAAATAAAGTAATAACAAGTATCCAAAGTGAACGTGTTCAATATGGCACGCCAGGAACTACAGAATTTGATGAGATTCGCTCGAGAGATTTACAAACGGAGGATTTGAACGAAATGCATCCCACTATCGTTATGAGACTTCGATACAATTTTCATTGATACGATGCCACCGCATTTAATACGCGGTCAATTAAATAAAAAATAGTATTAACTTAAATATATTTTGTCATTGACGGCAAATAAAATTTTTATAGGTCAAAATTTCAATGAAATCTCTTTGATTCAATGAAACTTTTTCTCTCGGTGCAATGATTTGTACATTTTAAAAAAATACTTCATATTTTATAAGCATTGTAAGAAAATTAATGAAATCACATAAGAAATCGAATCAATTGTAAAGATGAAAGAGAATAAAATGTTTAAATCGGTAATCCAAGTTCTAAACAATAATATCGGACAATGATAAATGGATACGGACACGGATAGAAGAATAGCGTGACTTCAGGGCGTTGCGTACAGCAATGTCCAAGCGCATTGTGCATATGCAGTCGAATCACGGTTTCGTGCATTGTAGTTGCTGCAGCTCGCTAGACATATACCGCTTCTCGCGGCATAACTCCTCGTACGTTTGTTTCTTCTTTCGCGTTCGTTCGACGCCCGGACATCAGTGCGATATTCTCGAAGGTAAAATACAACGTTGCTTGTAGCTGCACTCACGATTCAACGCTTCTCGCAGCACACGATTTTACAGATGCATGCTGCACGCGAGAGAAGAGAACAGGGACCGAGAAGAGAGCGAGTGCGCGGGAGAAACCACGCGAGAACGCACATACAACCAACTCCAAACACGTAAGATATGAATACGTTCACAGGCAGAAATCGAATACGAGTATGAAAGGAATGCATCGGTGTACTTTTGCGTTTACGATGTGCATCCTACTGTATAGCTAGAAACGTACACGAAGTACAAGAGATACACAAGGATCCGCATCTCGATCCGAAGGGATATTTCTTCATGGATGATACAGGCGGTAACCCGAGTGGCCGAAGGTACAACATGCTCGTGCACGAAGAAGAAGATGCTTTCCAGTGTATACAGGTATCTCTCGTACTTCGCATATATATCCATCTCGAGTCTCAGGAACCAGAGATAAATTAACAAAGTCATCTTCCGCGGACATCGGTGTACAAGCCAGTGTATCGGTGCCCTTATTAGTCACGTGTATAGGTGTATCCGTAGATGGATTATACCTCGACGTAATTGCAAACGTGACCAGCCGCGATTACGACTCACCGCTATTAAGTTTTAGTAATTAGAGTGCGAGCCCTAGTCTCTTCTGTACCGTTTGTGGACTGTTATTACAGAGTCTCGAAAAAAAAAAATCACATTTTATATTAGAATAATGCGAGTGGAATGAACAATTTTGAAAAGACGGTTGGTGAACAGTTAGAAAAAAAAAAGCGAGTCGGTAGCAACGAAATAATATGTGCGACTAATTTTTCACAAATGTTCTCCGTTAATAATGCGCATGCGCTCGGTCGTGATAGCGGCGAAGACGACGAGGAAAGAGCAGCAAGAGAGCAGGAACAACCACTACCACCACCGTGAGGACGACGAGCTCGGAACTCCTCCACGATGCCGGCAAGCGGACGAACGAGCAAAAGAAGGACCGAAATACATGCTCCGTTGCCGTGAGGTACAGTACGCGGTGTACGGCAGCATAGCGGAGTCCGGGTAAGGCGGTGGGGGTACCGAAGCGGAGTAACCGAGCGAGTAGTAGTAGACAGTACGGTGTAAGCGTTGAGTGGATTCTCTAGAGCGGAGTGGGGGGTCGAAGACTGGGCCTCTCGGGTAGCCACCGCGTGAGTCCGCAGAGTGGGGGTAACTCACGGTCGGGGCCCGGGGTCCCGTCTGGTATCCCAACGAGGCCCCAGTTGCTCGCGAGAGACCAATACGATCGTGAGTGCCACGCAAAACGTCGTGTACATCGGGTGTCGGTAGTAGTGTTATACAGACGGACGGACGGAACACACGACCTCCGGTTCGAGGTCCCGCGGTCTTGAACAGTCGATAACTGTAAATCGAGACGGACGGTTCTTTCGAGACTTCGTCATCGTGCCGGTGTTTTTTTTTTTTTTTTCAATTTCAATTCTCTATCTTAAAAAACTTGAGTTCTACTCGATTGAAGAAAAAGAAATATTGGAAGGGAACTTTTGTTTTATAAAGGAAATATATCAAATAAAATAAAGGCACAATCTCTCATTTCCACGTGAGTGAAAAAACTAAAATAATTCAAGTGCCGAATGCCGTTCATTCGCAGCGAGGAGAAAGAGGAGAACAAGTGATCTCGCCGATGTGTTCGATGGATTTGGATAAAATCATTGTGACTTAGTTGTCGGTAGTGTCGGTGCTACCGATATCCCAGAATATTATCTGGAGTTTGTCGTTGAGAACATTTGAAATAGAAAAAATATATATATATAGAATATTTTGATAAAGACATTTAATATCATAAGAAAAAGGATCGACCTGACTTTCTGTTACGTCCGATTCCAGGCTCCTCGATAACCCTACAGGGGAGGTGGTCATTTATTCAACAACAGAATACAGCAGTGACGACAGGTGTCGCGGCCTTGGGTAAACCGAGAAAAGGTTGCCCGAGTTTAAGTTACACCAATGGTGGCGTGAACATAATAAAATAACCGATGAAGTGACGTCGTTCTACGTCATCGAAATTCGAAGAACGAACGGTGGTATATATTTAAACGTAATAAATATATATCAATAATACCGCCAAGATGCCGAAGATATTTCTCCTCAAGAACAGACTTCACCAGCAGCAACTGAGGCTGCTGGAAGCACAACATCTCAGCAAGAGTCCACCGCCCGGTAGCGGCAAGGATAGCCCACTCGGAGGATCCGAACCACTCAGTCTCATCGTAAACAAGCATCAATGTAAGTCACAAACTATATAGTTTTCATCCATAAACAGGTATACCAACTCCAGCGAAAAGTAAATTGGGATCGTTAACTGGCGCAGCTTTCGCGGTAGGCCTCGGAATCGTTATAGACGAGCGGGAACTTGGTCGTTTAGAAAATTACGAACATCTTTCGCGATTCTTATAGACTTGCGTTTTGCACGCGGACACGCAGGTGTAGACACCTGTGCGCAGGTGTCGCTGGCCAGTAGTCTACTTGCCACGAATTCCTCGACGTGTATTAGACCAGTGCGTTAACGCTGTCTCTACGAGACCATAAAACGCTCAAACTGATACATAATAATAAGGTAGACCTTGAAAATTGCAAGAGAACGAGAGACCACGGGCTTCGAACGATCATCCTACCGGCTCATAACGATTCCGCGAACGTTCGCCACTCGAGGATTCTCTTCCTCTTCCTTTATCTCGACGCGCATCTCAATTACTAATTATTTATCTCTAACGATGATTGAAAAAGTATATACGCGATTCACGTAACTGTACGTCCAACGATATTATATCTATAAATGTTTTAATCTCTTTTATAGTTGTTTTTTTTTTTTTTTAAATTTTTTTTTTTTAAATATTATTATACTAAAACGAATTTATAATTAATTGGAAGAAAAAAGGAAATTATTTTTATTCTTGCAACAAGATCCAACGTCTTTGGACTCTGTGACACGTTGGAAAATTTTGCATTCTTGCGCACGACGCTTGACCTTTGTCGCGTCGATCGAATTGAAATTGTGCGCTACGATAGAATCATCTTCTCGGGACGCGATCCTCCTCGTCGTCCTTAGTTGTGCAACTTCCATGAGCCCGCGCATCTTCTTTCTCGTGAGGTATCACGCCGCTTCTCGACTCCTATTATCGCGCGAGGACGAACGGTACATTGAGTAGGTGAGACGATGCCGTTTCGGAGCTGGCCGCCTGGTCCTATACCCCTGTTGCTGCATCCCCGGTGTTCACCCCGAATCTCCTGGCTCGTCTCATCCTAAAACTGGTTTAGAAAAAAACGGTTCGACCTCTGGCGGTGTTTCGGTTACATTTTTTTCTCTTCTTTCATTCACTCTTCTCTTTTCTATCTTTCTCATTCGGTCAAATGTTGAAACGAATTTCTTCGAAAAGTCACAGATAGTTTACCGTGAAAATGATTGAGAGGTGATTGAATTAATTTATTCAATACATGTTTTCCTTTCATTCTTCCACGGAAATAAATATGCGATATATATATATTTCATATTTAAACAATATGTTTAATGATGATAACAATAAATTTTATAAAATATTTCTATTATCTTATGAAATCTCCGAGAAAAAATCGATGTAAAAAATTAATCCTTCGACACAAATCACAGTAAACCGTTTAATTTATCTACAAAAAATCTAAGCTCTCTTCCCTAATTATAAATACCATGGAGAAATAATGATAGAACGTGATATAAAATGAATGAAAAGACTCGAGCATAACCGAGCAACGTCACACGTTTGAACTCGATATCGCAAACCGCACGCCGGTTCATAACCGGTCTCGCCATGCAAGAAAGCCACACGGTGTAAGGCTGAAAATCATGATCAACACCGACGATCAAGGGCGACGATTGGACAGGATCCAGTATATGACGTGTCCTCCGAGACTGTAAAAGTGTCGTGTGATCGCGTGGGACGACCGTGGAGTATTCTGTATGTACTCCTACACGTACAAACGCGGGTAACTCCGTGATGCATGGAGTACACGCACTCACGCACATTCGAGTAAATCCGTTATGTGTATGCTTGTGGGGTATGCGAAGCTCTCCAGGCTCGTGAATCCAAGCGGCAAAGCATTCGCTCGTACCCCGGAGACTTCGATGCCTTGCACAAGAGATGAATCGTTCGACAGCACAGAAACGCACGTCTCCCGTTATGAACGCATTGATGCCGCGAGTGCGTGACGAATCTTCCATTCTTCGCGTGTTCCCTTCATCGCTTCTTTATTTTTCTATTAATATCGTCATAGCACTTTTTTTCTCATCCTTCACTGCGGATGTTTAAACTCGATCTGCATTATACATTAAGCGTGTGAATTATAAACATATTTGTAAGAGCTACGCGTTGAATTAAGCCATAATCGTTAAAGATAATTTTTTCAGTCAAGTTAGCATTTTATCTTCCGTTGACTCGTTACACAGTTATTCGTAAAATTTGCGATTTTTATATTCAATGATCAATTCAAATAATTGCAATATCCAAGTAAGTTAAAAAAAAAAAAATTCGACTATCGTGCGGAGTAAAACATATCGTACAGAAATAACGATTTTCGATTTTTTACTGGAATTTTACTCGAATTAAATCGCTGATTCGAATGTTCCCATCGACGATAACTATGATCAACGAATCAGGAAATATTTTGGAATATGAGAAAAACATATTTCGTTAATTTTTCATTGAATTCAGCATAAATAATATCCCATGGATTGTTATAAATAATCATGGACGATATTACGATTTTATTTATTTATTTATTTTAAAAAAAATTTTTATCGTGATCAAGATGAATCTTATCTTCTCTTCCTATCAAGATGAATCGATTTGGCAACATTGTAATACCCGAATGGTGGAAGCAGTGGACTCAGTTCATTTTCCAGCGTCTGCCGACAGTCGAAAAATGGCGACACCGGTACACGGTTATAGGTTACGTTGTCGTCGAAGGCGATTTTCCACGATAAATAAAGATAAATGGAAAGGAAACGTAAGGCTTTCGTGTCTCTGCCTCTTTCTTTAAATCCTCACTCATAAATAAGAATACTTAATACCATTTCGCTAATTGGTAATCAACATACTACAGGAGATGTGTTCGCTAACAAAAATTTGATTCGTGGGCTTTATATCCACTACGTGTCGTCATCATTGACGCTGACAAGTTTACGCCGTGTGAGTTAACAATATTTTTTAAAAACGGCTGCATTTCACTCGAAACAACCGTGTGAATATGCGGGCGCGTGTCGATTATATATTTTTTACGTGTTATATGTACTACAATGCTACCGTATGAAAGTTTTTTTTTTGTTTTTTTTTTCAAAAAAGTACTCTAGAAGTATTTGTTTTGTTCAGTGTAAATGGCTCTTTCCGCCTTGCTTACCCGCTGCCCTATGTTCCCCTTATTAAATAAGTCAACTTTAAGCTCGTATATCTGAGTAACTAGGTGGGCAAATATTTTTTTTTATCTTAAAAGATGCCTTTCCTATGTATCCTCGAAAAAATTTAACTGAAAAAGTAGATAATGCTAACTTACATCCTTAAAGTTAGCTTAAAAATGTTCTGATCTATAGATTTTTTGCTTTTATACAGATAATTAAAATTGAGTGAATGATCAGCAGTGAATACTCATCCCATTGTACATTCGCTCATATAGGATTATAACAACGATAAATTACTCAACGGAGATCCTTGTTGATCCCTAAAAAGAAAAACGTGTAAAACTTTTTATTATAATTAATGTAAATAAGGTTTAAACGAAAAAGTTATATTTAACTATATCACCGAAACTTTGAGATTTATTAACGCCATGATAACAAAACTTGACATTCTCAAGCAACCAAACATCATTCGCTCATCATTTTATTTGTCATTCGAATGTATTTGTTGTTTTCTATTGTTAAGTCACGTAATATTATTTCTCATCGTCAATGATACTTGTAGTAAAGAAAATAATTCGAGTTGAACTAATTTTTCTTTTCACTACAAACGCACAACGTTTTCCCATCACTTTTTCCGATGAGTCGGAGCGAGAGGAAAAGCAGTGCACTCTCTCACTCGTTTCTCTGTCGCTCTCTGTTCCATTCACGGCCGTTAAAGCGCTGATGTGCGCCACAATGAAAATCCAGAGTTAAGCTCGGATGCGGACTTGAACATTAAAGTGGCGAAGCGTTGTAACGCGTGGTACTAAATTTAAGTCTATTCACTTGGTTGTGGTACCACGCGTAACGGCCGGTAATCTCCTTAAGTTATACTTGGCGGTAAAAATCGAATATTTTCAAAACAATTTGTTCGATGCAATATTCCCAATTTCAGAACTTCGGTATCAGATCGCAAGATCATTTTGTAAATTTATGCCAATAATAAATATGAGGAGAACGTTACGAGGTGCCATCGCGTTATTGGCAGTTTAAAAAAAAAATAATTGCACGTTAAAGTAATTTTTTATTTATTTCAATTTAAAAATGATGTAAAATGATGTAACTAGAAAGTCGGCCAAGGTTAAGAAAACTAAGCTAACTGTATAGATATTGAAAAACGATTTCCTTATGAATGGGTTTTAAAATGAATAAAAAATATTCAAGTCTTAGATATTTCATCGATTACTGCACGATTAACAGTATCTCGTTTAATTATATCTTGGCCCTGTGAAGGAACGTAACTCGATACGCACGACGAGTGTGGAGAGCCATATACCGGAGAACGGTCGCGCGTATAGCACACACTTACACACACACTTACACACACACACACACACACACACACACACACACACACACTCTTAGTGGACAGCGGTCCCACGGAATTCTCGAGGGACCGGTTTCTCGGCTAGGGCCTCACCTTCTCGGCCGAACCGAGCATCGAGCTGAAAGGCACAGGACCATGTCCTTAAACTGCTATGAGCTTCGACCGTTCGTACGTATCTCCTCTCTCGCTTTCGTCAAGTTTTTTCTCATTCAAATAATTAAATCAATTTATCTATCATTTCGAGTCGAGTGCCGGAACTAAAATCCCTAATGACCGTTCGTAAAAGGTCAACGTCCAAGACGAGATAAATCACGAGAAGCAGCGTAAATAATTTGCAAGAAAAAAAAATCCAACCGCATAATTACTGCATAGTCCAAGTATCGAATTTATTAACGAGATCTTGACTGGCAGGTCAAGCGGTACCAGTTGGCATAGATATTCCTTAAGCTTCGTAAGATCTCAGGATCAATATTGTTATATATTCATATCACAATATGAATATATCATAATATGGACTTGTTGATCGTGATGTACATATTGCAATACACATTTCAATATTCTAAATCCCTTAGCATTATGTTACTCGTTGTAAATTAATTGAGAGATTTTATCATCGCGAGTGCCGCCTCACTTTCCTCTTGAAATGAGCTTCCTCGTGCTAATTGCAAAATGATTCCCTGAGATATAACAGAGGACAAGACGAATGATATGCCACTCGTTGGATGGAAAGAGAGTTTGACGATCCTCGAAACTAAATATAATCAGCGAACAGCACTCGATCGAGTAACGTAAAGTCTAGAAACATAGCACATATGAATCTCGATTTAATTAACAAGAGCCATGAGAATCGCTAAAAGGATTTTTAGAGCAGGTGACGCGAGGGAAGATTGAACTGTCTTAAGTATTATTCGTTAAGTATAATACTTAAAATATGTATACGTTATGTCTATCTATACATTTAAGATACTGAGAAGAATATATCGGGATTAGAAACGGCGTTAGAAGGTCGCGACTCGCAAACGAGTAGAAGTTTTTTTTTTTCTTCTCATTCACACTCCCCTCTCTCGTGTCATTCGATCTTTCTCACTCTCGTAAATTCTACGGTTCGTGAAGTAGGAATGGTATAAAGTAACGCGCCGTCCTGCATTCCTTCGCGTCTTAAAATGGACGTTGGACATCGAACCGCGAGCTCCTTCGAGCTGAAGCCTTCTGTTCCTCTGTGGATCGTGACCGGGCGATTTTGCCGCTGCTTTTGCTACTCCGCTTTAACACAACGATTCGAGACTCTGTCTCCACGGTCACGAAAAGCGATTGACCATTCCGTGCACGCGCATTCCAGTTAGCCTCTCGTACAAATGTCGTTCTGCTTCGCGTCGTTCTTATAGCGCTAGAGTTACTTAAGAATCTTTTCTAACAGATTCAATAATACAAAGGGGAAAAATATTTGGTGAATAATTTTTTTTTAACTTGAATTTTTGTTAAATCAAATCAATTTTTTAATTAAACACATGTTTTAAATATATTGATTAATTATAAAGCCGTTAATTGTATCGATTCCTTGAATTTTCGATAAATTTTAGAAAAAAAATCATCGATTCATTGACGATACGACATAAATAAAATCTTTAAGGTAAACTCGTGCCACGTTTTCTCCGAATTTTCGTTAAATTAAATGAATTTTGTAACGAAATAAACATTTAAAATATCATTATTAATAATAATAACTTTGATTGTATCGATTCCATGAATTTTCGATAAATTTTCGATAAAAATATTCGATTTACTGACGATTGTTCGCGACTATACGAAATTTTAAAAAATCTGTATGTTACGTCCTGGGTTTTAACGAAGGGACGCAATGAAGGAATAATATTTTATTTTCCCTATTTTGAGACAAAATGTACTGCCTCGGGATTGGAGGACGGCTGGTGAGGGGCGGGTTTAAGTAAATAATGTTTATTGGGTCCACGAATGTATATTGAAACAGTTGATCAGTTAATAGATGGCGCGCTGGACAATCATTTCAACGCTAAATCTATTAGAACGGTAGCACTACAAACGAATTAATTATTCTGAAGCTGTATGATAAGTACGATAGTATTGTCCCAAAAAGTCTTTAAACGGCGCGCGGCACAATTGTAAATTTATGGCGCGCACAAACACTAATAAATGTCATTGTAATCGCGCGTTATTATTGCGATATAATGTTTATCGGAACGCGCGAACATAAAGGTATTAACGGTTAAAATATTATATTAATATAGAACATGTATAAGTAGGTATTTACTACTGTGTTCAAAAAGTAAGGTGAATTTTTTATTTAAACTTCCCGCGTTGACCGAATCGGACGAATGAATTTTTTTTTCAAGTTGGTAGGACTGTTAGTGACATCTGTGACAAATTACATGTCAATATCATAATTAGTTTTTAGTTTACGCTTGGTGGTGTTGTGAACAAAGAAAAGTGAATTTGGCAATTTTTACGATGTCGAATTTTGTTGAGCAAAGAAGTGCTATTAAATTTTGCTTGCGGAATGAAATTTCCGCCGCTGAAACGTATCGAATGTTACAAAAGGCCTTCGGTGACGAGACTATGTCACAGAAAAATGTTTACAAGTGGTACAAAGACTTCAAAGAAGGCAGAGAACGTGTTGATGATTTGGAACGCTCTGGACGACCATCGACGTCAATTGTTGAGCAACACATCAAGAAAATCAAGGAATTGGTGCTCGAAAATCGTCGATTAACAATTCGAGACGTTGCCGACATGCTTGCAATATCAATTGGATCAGTGCAAGCAATTTTGAAGGATCATTTGTGCCTCAGAAGAGTCAAATCGTGTACAGCACTGGTTCTTCGTGAGTTTTTCGCCAAAAACTCCACTCATGTCGCTCCACAACCATCGTATTCGCCTGATTTAGCACCGTGTGACTTCTGGCTGTTCCCAAAGCTCAAGAGACCACTCCGGGGAAATCGTTTTGAGTCGATTGAAGAGATCAAACGTGAATCGCTACGCGCATTGAAGGCTATACCTGAGGACGACTTTTTAGCATGCTTCAAACATTGGAAAAAACGTTGGCATAAGTGTATTGTAGATAGAGGGGGTTATTTTGAGGGGGACGAAATCGATTTGGAAGAATAAATTAAATAATTTTATTTTAAAACAAAATTCACCTTACTTTTTGAACACAGTAGTATATATTAAAACAGTTTAGTATTGCGCGCACTCAACATTATATATATATGTTTATTTAAACCGTTAGGTTATAGTTAAGTTAAAATATTATATTAATATAGGTACGGTATTACGAGGACCGACCGTCGTTGTTACGAGGACCGACCGTCGTTGTTACGAGGACCGACCATCGTGATCGGCCCCCGGAGATGATCTGACTAATTAGCGCAGTGCTCAAAGTAGTGCGACATGAACAAATGAAGGATTTGCGGGGCGCAGCGCGTCTCATCGATGCGCTCCGTCTCGCTGGCCAACGTGTCAACGCTGGCCTAAGCAAAAATGTATGTGGACGCGTCTCGCCGGTCAGCGTGAGAACGCTGACCTGGACAAACGGCGTATAGGATATTTGTAAATAGATACACTAAAAAAAATTTATTTACGTGTTATAAAAGGGTGGGCGGAGACCCAGGACGTAACAGACAAAACCCGCAAGCGTGCGGGACGGCAACTTAGGGAAAAACAGGGCCAGCTAGCGGAGATCGATGAAACGACGACTGCGAGACCCGTCCCGAACCCGAACCGCGGGTTACCGAACGTAACGGTTCAGTTACGCGATTGGTCCGACGGCAAGGGCGGGCGAACCCTAAAAAGGGTTGCAGTGGCTGCTATACGGCCCATGGTCGTGAAACGCTGCACGATACGCCCCGACGGAGAGCGAACGGAGCCGCGGGCAAGACCGTCAACGTCAACTCGCGTCGTCGTCGTCCTTGATTAATTTCTGTGGTTCAGCACCAACTAGTTTTAAGGTGAGTAAACGCATATTTCCTTTCGAAAAATAAAGTATACCGGCAAATCGACCGTGCTCGAATAGTAGAGTGTTGCAGACTCGCAACCAGGTGCGGGACCAAACAGCACGTGGTCTGGATGTGCAACGAGTGTCGCGCTCCAGATCACCTAAGTAGAAATGAAAAGCCAAAGGCCACGGGGGCCCTACGATCAAGCGTCACACAAAGTAGCTGGCCCACGAGAGAGGAATCGCGGCCGGCTTGGCGACAGAAAAAAGTAAAGAAGACGGGTTTGGAGATGTTAGGACGTAGAGGGTGACTCTATGAAAAATCACGGAACACCCTTGTATAATACCGTTATGAATGTTTATTGGCGTGCGCAAAAATCAAGGTGTTAAATGCGCGAACTGTAATGTTGAATGCGCGAACAATAAAATGTTGAAAACGCAAACGATGCACAATGAATAAATGTTGATTTGCGCGAACAATAAAATGTTGAAAACGCAAGCGATGCACAATGAATAAATGTTGATTGCGCGAACAATACGAATTTCGAATACGCAGCCGAATAGGAAACTTTGAAGTACGATGTTTCAAGTCTGCGCGCACGATGAGGACTGCCTCTTTTTAAGACAACGACTGTCGATATGATGAGTGGCTAATTGCCCCTCCAGTCGCCTACTCTCAAAAGTGCAGAGTCGCGAGGTCTCTATCTTGATTCTAAGAATCGGAACAACGGGCCTCGCAGCCTCACCGGCCTGTCGCCGTAACCTGGCCGGGTGTCGGGCTTATCGCTTCCGTTCGACGGTGGCCTGGACCAAACACCACAGCCCGGTACGTGGGACTGCTTACGTTAGCTTAAAGATTTGAAGTGGCTACTCGCCAATGGATAGCATTGGAATGTGGCGAGCAACCTTATCCCGTTTAGGGTGCGAGAGAGGCTGTGGGTTGCTACGCTAAATACAAAGTCATATCCAATAACTATGCTCTGCTCTAGTCGTGGGACTAAACAAAGTCGCACGGGTGGTTATCGCGCGATGATTCGCTCAGCGTTTCTCGATTATACCCCAGTGAGCGTTTGAAAATATGTGCTAATGTATATGTGCATGTACGTATTATACGCATATTTATATGCATCAAATACGTGTATATGCATGGTGTACGTATTAATTATACGTATAAAATGTACGAATAAAATTATATGTATAGAGTATAAAAATAAATATATATATATATATATACATATATATATATATATATATAATATGTAAAATACATGTTTATAATAATAGAATAAATTTTTTTTTTATTTCACGTAGAATATTACGGGGAACCAGGACGTAATACTGTAAATCAAACTCACGTCACGGTTCCTCCCGCACCGTGCGTTACCTCTATGATGAAGACGCTGTGATGCGCAAACCACTAATAAAGCTCCTCTCTTTCTCTACGTGGAGACCATCAGTCGTTGACACGTAAAGGCAATCCCGCTCGGTGCGCCCGGTGACGCGCACCTGTGCCAAAGGCCAGTATACCAGGATGTGCAGTCATTGTGACGAATTACAATGCATCGTTCCACGGTGCGCCGTGTGGCATTTGTCCGCTTGGTCATCGGTACAGGCGTCACACTGCGGGCTTGACAATCTAGGTAAAGCACATAGCGTGTCGTCCAGAACGAAAAATATAAAAAAATCCTAGCACAGAGTCACTGTTAGAAGAACGGAATGATTACCGGTTACCCCGTGTATTGTAAAAATAAACAAAAACTAAACATTGAAACACTCAGGAATATGGAAAGTTACGATTTAATATTCTAAATTTCTACCTTAAATGATACGGGTTTAAGTACAGTAAACATGGGGTGAACCATGCAGGTACATACGACCCAACTGTACTTCGATACAAGACGATACGTGTGTGTCTCGCTGTATTCCAAAGAGACCGCACCCACATCACGTTCAAAGAATCCCTTTTTTTTATTCCTTCTCCGTTCATTCTCTTTCTGTCCTTTGTGCCAGAAAGTTTTGTCCTCGCGCGTACGTACAATACAACGCGTATATATCGCTTTTCCATCCTTTCGTCTTTGTCGCTCGCATAACGCAGTTTCTCGAGAGCGCATTGTCGAGTTTGAAACCGCAGAGATCCGAGGAGGTTCGAAAGACGAATCAGGTAAAGAGCGCTCTTCGTCGAGAGAGCTACCTGTTCGCAAGCCCAGCAAACTTCTTGGTTCTCTTAGCTGGTATACCAGCCCTACGTAAAACCGAGTTCTCCAGTTGTTCGCTACCACCAGCAATTCTCAAGCACCCGCAAGAAACTTTAATGGCGCAAGAGAACCCTGACCGAAATTCCGGTTATACAAGGGGGCCAAGTGCAGACGAGAGCCCCTTCGATGCTCGCTTTAACTTGGTATTGCTACACGATACATTTAATAGTATACGCTTCAGCAACGAAAAATACTCGAACCGTACGAGCGTCTAGACTCTCTTGTAATCGCAATAAGCCAAGATCGAAAACTCTGATATCAACTCGTTATAGAAATTAATTGAATTAATTTAATGCTCCTACGTAACCACGCGATAACGACGGAGGCTCGAACCGATTCAATAGCAGACACGTGTCAACCCTTCGATAAACACTCGAGTATCGACATGTTTAGTTGAGTGTGCGTAACTATTGAGATATCGTGTATTTTATGCGTTTTTAGCAGACGATCTCTCTTTTTCCAGTTTTAATTAACCGCCAGATATTTCACGGTTCGTTGTAGACCCTCACCCTTTCCCTACGTATATTTTGCTGCGAGAATATGTAACTCGTAGATAAAACTCTTATACTCTTGGTATGATCTCTTCTTATCTCATCCGTCGAATCTTTCCCACTCTCGGGTATATATGTTTCACCGCTGCACAATGATCCAGTCCAAAAATTCTCAGTTCTCATAAGACACGGAGGGCTCAACCTGCGTAACATTATCCCACGCTTCATACAGAGACTCTTCCTTCCTTTGCCATATTAAGTACAACAAATTTTATCAGAATCACAGAGTTGAGATTTTTTTTTTTTACATTGTTAGAAATCGTACTGAGATACGGTTGGATGTGGACGGAGTATCGGCAACGGAAGAAAAGAGGCGCTTGCCGATCCTGGATTACGTAAGCTGCGATTTACCCGCGAGAGATAGTCCTCGTGCGTGAGTATCGCACATACACTTCGTCATTCTTTTTCTCGTCGCGCGTTGAACGGAGCAGCACACCGTTCGTTCGTTCGTTCGTTCGTTCGATCGTTAGATCGTTCGTACGTCGTACACGACTACTCGATGTCACCTTGCCTGTCAACCCACGCACGATACCGCTACTTAAATAGCGGACGACGATATATATATACATACGCGCCTATCTATGTATGTGTAATGCGTTTACTGGAATACCTATGTTGCAGGCATACTATGCCATACACTGTATTGCATTGCTTCTGTCAGTGCCGAGTAAAGTCCCGCACCGAAACAAATACGAGGCACAACCGTGATTCCGTGACGCCACAAACCGGGTACGAAGAGGAAACAAGAATAATTTTAACGAAATCTATCGTATTAGCATCTAAACCCATAATTTGTAGGGTAAATGTATCATTTTTTGTGGTACTTGTACCATTTATGACGATCCCTCGTATTTTACAATGTTAGGACATTTAAAAAATTTATTTGATGAGTACACGGAGAAGAGTTTAGTTGCTTCAACCGCAACTGTATGATTGACGATTACATTGGTTGGATCGACGAATTAGTCGATAGCCAACGAATTAATTGGTAATATAAAAAAATCACTTGGTTGAACCTAACGTGTAATTTGATTAACCCAACGAATTGGTTGGTAATCAACTAATTCGTTAACGCAACCAATAAATTAATTGGCGACTAACAATTCGTTAACGACACCAATTGACACAAATTTAAAGAACCAAAATTAGGTTTATGCCAATCAACTTATCGATCGGTGTCACTGATTCATTTCTTTACCCAACATATTGATCGCCTGGAGCGTTGTAAACCATTCATTGGATGGTTGAAGCAATCAATAATTTATTTTCATCTATCAATGTAATTTCTCAGTACTTTCTAATTAAACATGAAGCTTTTGCGATCAAGCATGTTGAAATACTTTGAAAGCACCTGTCACCACAAATATTAAAATTGTGGAATTGGTATTTATTTCCTTACTTTGTCGTTTTTCGAAGACGTTTTAGAATTTTTATCGTAAGAACATGTAATTATATCCTGTTACGACGAAGACTATGCGTAAGAACGAGAGGTTGTTTTAATAATTATTACTCTACCGGAAGTCTTTAAAGTTTGGAAAAGCTTAATAGTGGCCACATCGGTGTACATCTACCCTAACGCATATGATTTCAAATTAGATCGTTCATTCGTGAATGACTTACCTTTAAAAAAAATGTATAAATATAAAATATTCAGTTTGAGTTGTCAAGCCTGAGACACCGGAATTCTACTGAGCGAAGGTCAACAAATTAAATTATTTATATACGGATCACGTATTTATCATTTAAAACCATATATTACGAGCTATAAAATGATAAAGCAGCATATGGGAACACGAGTACGTTGTTTATACGATTAATGCATAAAGTAGAAAAGCGTAAGAAAATAGCATTGCGTGCAAGAATGAAATTGAGTTAACAAGCGTTCCAGGTAAAGTTGAAGAATAATTGTTTCGAAGGGTAGGTCGAATGCACCTCGAAGACACATTGCATTATTACTCGTCTGTCCTCGAAGAGAAAGATTAAAATCTACCCCTCGGGAGTTCCCCCGGGTTTTCTCGTGTTTCTTCAGCGTATAATACGGTCTAAGCAAACGTGTATCGATGCACCTTGCACCGGGTAAGAGTAACAGTCCATACAATGCGGCTCTACCTACTCGCGGAATTGCACATGCATCCGCATACCGGTGCACACATTTTTATATAGCACACATATGTTTCCTCTTCATCTTTTTCTTCTCTCTGTTGCTATAGTATTATGAATTGGGGTAAGTGTATGATCGGCCTTACAGAGCTCCGCAGGTTGTCTCTTCTTTCAACCTGGCCCGAGTTTATGTATAAGAGTACGAGCTGGTTCACGGGACTTTTAATGTATTCACCCTTTTCTGTACTGGGACAACTCGGTGTTACTGTCTCGTGACTCTTCTCTTTGCCCTCCTTTTCTTATTCTTCTTCTTCGTCTTCTTCTTCATCTTCTTCTTCATCATCATCTTCTTCTTCTTCTTCTTCTTCTTCTTCATCATCTTCTTCACGGCTCGTAAACGGTGTAAAGTGGCACGCTGCAGGTGCGGACATCTAACGTAACTGAGACACACTCGCTCAGTCTTCACCCCTTTTATATTCATTATATTCTTCTTTCAATATTTTCAAACAACTCGTAACAGAGACTAAGCGTTTAAGTATATATTATCGATAAAAATTTCTTTTAAAACGCGATTTATCGTCGTACTATTTGCCGGTATTTGGTGAATAAAAGCGACTTGAATAATAAACATTGAAAATAAATCCATTACGATACGTCTAGTTAGATAACCGTTAGCAGTTAGCATATAGTAAAAGGATATAATATGCTCAAGTAGAAATCGTGGATGCCTGTTACAGGCTCCTCCGTGCCTAACAGTAATTCAAACGTTATAGCCCGAGATCCAGACATCAGTATTTCGTAATCCTAGTTTTGTGTGTCAAACGGATAGTTTTCACTCTCTAAGGATTTTGCAGATTGCCTCGGGGCGCTGATAGTTTTGGATAATGTTCGACTTCTATCCAGACGACCTCTCTCTCTCTCTCTCTCTCTCTCTCTCTCTCTCTCTCTCTCTCTCTCTCTCTCTCTCTCTCTCTCTCTCTCTCTCTCTTCTCCCCTTCTTAACATTCTTTTCTCAACAAAACTCTCTATACAAATTCAATGTGCATATCAGTTTAGATAGAGTAACCATTTCTCTTACTCAACAAGAACGTCAGACTCGCGATTAGTTAATATCTAATCGTCGTGCACGACGAATTCTCTCACCAGTCGAGTGCATAACCGAGTGCATAACTACACGTTCCATCGAATTTTATTTAACAGATTCGATTACCCTTCCATTCGACACTCGCTTTGTTAGCCAACTTGCGAGGAGATTAATTGACTTCAACATTTACTCTCTTACGCGGATTCGAGTTCACGATAATAAGGATACACTTGGCTCAAAGAAATGAACGAAGAAAAATTTCTCGAGGGAGTGGCCCTACGCTACTGCAGCGCTGCTTGCGGGGCTCCACAGAAATAAGTAGGTCGAATAGGTTGCGATCGCACTGAGAAATCGATAGACCGGATCTGGAGAAAAGACCAACGGCGATGGGTTAAACACCCTTTGTGCGCCAGTCATTGAATAATCGACAAACCCTTTTTTATACGTTACACGTCTGACAATTAAAAATTATTTTACGATTAAACAATTATCTGAACTTTATTGAAATCGTCCGAGCATCGGTACATCGAGCATCATTAACTTTCGTTACATCTACGTGTGGTAAGAGATAAAAGTAAAATAAAACTTGGTGAATTACGACAGCAGACCGCAAATGTGGGAGTCACGTCGAGAGTCAATACCAACGTAATGAAAGACTGTCAGAAAATTAATGCTGTAAATCGGGCTTGGTAAACCTTTCTCTCTCGCTCGTCGAATATCCGCAGGCGAGAGTCGCAAGAACCAGCGAACGCGACTAACACAACCAACGATTCGTACTCGTGCCCGCGTCGTTGGCACTGACCCGAATTTGTCCCTCGCGCCTACTCCCGCTTCTACGTCTTGCCGTCTCGTCCTTTCGTTATCCCAAGCACGTCGTCGTTGTCGTCGCCGTGCGGAAACCTTGCCCTGCACCTGACCTTCCTTAGACCCCGAGAAACCCCCCTTAAGCGTACCTCGCGAAACATATTCATGTCTGGGAAACGAAAGAGCCGGTTCTTAATTTTTTTTTTTTCATTTTTTGAAACGTTGTCCTATGAAATCGAGTTTAACTGCTTTTTTTTTTTAACAAAATCATATTTAAAATGTGTATGTGTGTAAAATTGAAATGGTTATATCTCAAGAACGGTTTACTCGATCTTTATGAAAAGTTGCGTACAACTTTTCGCAACCCTCCTCGGTTTGTTGCAATTTTCGCTCAAATAGTTAACGAGGAATAATCGCTAAAAGGGTGTGATCTCTCTAACTTTCGTAACTTTTGTGCTATCGAGCTAAAACTTTCTACGAAAATAGGCAATGTAACAAGTTTGTTCATTATTCAGTTTGGTACGAATCGATAAAGGCGCTCAGATTTTATATAATTTACGAGTTTTCGCAATTTCTCGAAAAAAAAATATATATATATTTTTGCTCCAACTTTCATAAATGTTCATCTATCAAATTGAAACTTGGCATACAAAGTATGCTAGAAGATAAGGATACTTGATCTTGAATTTGGTTAAATTCGATCGAGGGGTTATTAAAACGGAATAAAATTTGCAATTTCACTTAATTAAAAAATTTATTGAAAATTTTTGATACAACTTCCTTCATGAGGAAGCCAGAGTTGAGATAACCATTACCCGTAATGAAGAATTCGTGAGTTGGCGAGAATCACGGAGAAGCAATCACGGAGAAGCACGCTTTTTTAAAATGATATTTAAAAAATTATTTATCAAATTAAATAATCATATCTGGTGTTCCGTCATTCGTTCGAGTCACCGAAGAACTCTCGTATCGCATCCATTCTCCTTTTATTTTTTTTTGTCGCTTCTCGTTCTTTTCGCTCGCTTAACGCACATCAGTACGAAAAGTTGCAGAGAACACTTATACCCGTTTAGTATTTGCGGACTTTGCCTCGCCCGAGACTTCTCTTCGAAGTACCGGTTCCCATTTCTTTCTCTGATTCTCTCTTTCCGTTCAACTTCTTGTCTTTGCTATTCTTGGTGCTTTTTCTTTGTCGTACGCTGCAAATTCTATATCTATGTATATATGTACACGCCATTAGCGCAGGCAACGTTCCGTCCTCCGTTCCGAGGAGCACACGTTAGTTGGTACACCGGTCACGAGGGCCCGTTCATATTTATAGCTCGACTACACAACAGCTCACACACGGAGCTCCGCTGGCTGGTGGTTCTTCGACCAGTTAGGAGATTTAGTTAGCGTCGTGAGCGTACAGTACAATACAAGCTGGTCTCTCTCGAAGGTTGCTCAACGACGACGTCGAGGCGACGCGCCTGTTCGCCAGCGGCAGGAGCAGCGGTGGAGGTTCCACGACGCCATTTTGGATCCACCGGTAGCTTCGGAGAACGTCGTGCTCGGTTATAACGATCAAGGTGACGCAATAACCTCTTGCGAAAAAGGCGTTAGAAAAGAGCGGCATTATAATACTGCTATACACACTGGAGTTTCGAGTCATCGCTTACCACGTGTTACCACGAGGACATTGCCAAAAATTAACCGTCAGAATGTCCCGAGTTAGTTTCGAATGTTCAACATTAACACATTTGTATTGCTTCACTCAATAATTATGTTCGGAATGAAACTATCAATTACGTATTCATTCAGCGATTAATGAAATCTTTTTTTTTTTTTTTTGCTATTCAAATCATCGATGAAAAATAGTACGAGATAAGTATAATATCGATGGTCTAACGTCAGAAAGGTGTATAAACATAGCTTATACACACACGATGTGCCATTTTGACTTTATGCCATCGATATATTTGCGGATATTTTTAACAAAACTAGTTTTCGTTCGATTGCATTGAACCTCTAGCTAGTTTGTAAAAAAATTAAACAACATTTATTCCAATTAAATAAATATCCCATGGTAAATTGTTGAACCAAATTGTGTTCTTAAATGTTACGGAGAAATACGAAAAACGGTCAAGAATAATCGAATAAAGCGATTTTCTCTCTCAATTTCTGTTCGTATCAAATTTAAATAAAACTAACATAACGTATACTTTAAATTATACCGAAATTTAACGATTATTTCAATTTACTCGGTTCCAATTGCTTGGTAAAACATAAAATAATTATTTTCCATCACGATGCGTAATGGAAATATTTTTAAACAGTTTATTTAGCACAGCGTATACCATGACTGATAGATCATTAGTAAAAATGGCAATCTGTACAGGGTCACACAGCTATTGAAATAAAATACATAATGGATTTCTTGCATCTGACACGTATGCCCGCTACTTTCTTTATCATTGACTTTTTCATATTATTTAATGTTGTTAGTGATCTATGGCGTGTCAGCCATTATAAGATATATCTATGTATCTATTCCATCGATGGTTATTATTGTCGGACTGGTATTTCTTCGGGTGCATGACAGACACGTACATATCTATACGGATAACGAGTTAGATATAGTTTATGTACTTAGCCACGAGGAACGATTGCCTTGATTACCTCAGCGGAGCTTGCGCAAGGTAAAAAAAGTTCTCGTGTCCTTGATGAGTCGATGGCTTCCCGGTTTCCGCTTGGACGACGACGACGACGACGTCGACGACGACGACGACGAAGAACGACGAACAGCGACGAACGAACGACGAACGACGAACGACGAACCACGTCGTGCGCCCCGATCGGCAGTGTCCTCGTGCCCCATTCGCACGGAACATGCGGCGTTCACGATGTCAAAGTCAAGAGAACGCGTCAGTTACCAATGCTGTTACCAACGTCGTCGGCGCAATTCAACTCTGCCACGAGGCCTTAGAAATATATTAGCGGGGTTTCCCTATCAGTACTCGCTCTCGCTCTGAACACTTTTTAACGACCTTACCATTAATTAACTGGAGCAACTACACTGCCGGCGTTTCCTTTCTCTGTATAATACACAATTATTAAACGTCTTAACACTTGAAGGAATTATTGCAAACTTGTATCATGACGCTTAGGATCGTTACGGCATGCGACATTTAATTATACAATTAAAAATCCTGCGTCGGAGCGGAATTTTTTTTTTTTTTCAATTAATCTGTTATTTAATTAATCAATAATAAGTGTTTTTTTAACGATAATCAACATTCTGGCATTTTTCGAATTATTTTATTCTACATTAAAATCGCATTAAGAGAAATACTTAGCAAAATCTGCAAAATATTTGATTGCGGATGACGAGCTAAATATTTAGTTGATTCAACCAATATTAGCAACAATCGAATCTTTAGTTGATTTCGCTCTAGATCTTTCTGTATACATTACCATTAATAAAAATAAATTGTCACTGTCAAACCTTTGATAATAATAATATTTTTTAAATGAAATCGCAGCTAGCATTAATCACATTTTCCATACGCATAATATTATTATTCAATGTCTCTCCCTTGATGAACGATCGACCGTTTCCGGGTCGCAGAACGCCGCCGCTTTCGCTACAGCACACAAATCTCTAGTATTACCGAGTTGAACAAGCAGTTCGTAGAAGAATTACAACAAATAAGAGAATCTTCAGCTCAGGATTGTCTTGGGTTCGCGTAAAATAATGTCGAGGACTTACCGCTGACGTGCGGAAACAAACTGTTTATTGATATTCTCGGGGACGGTAGAAGAATGTTATATGATATTCAGGGTTGCGTTACTCAGTCGGATAATCATTGGGGATCGCGTGTATGGAACGTATTGCATGTATAACGTATTTACGCGAATGTATATAGATAAACTGTCTTACAGTTCAGCATTCGAACAACGGTGGGATCGACGTGATGTACGGAAAGAGCTCAACGACCGCTGTATTCTCGTCGTTTCGCGGCTCTTTCAAATTCAAGGCTGGTTCGCGCGATTATTTCGTTGCTCCGAGAGTCAGCGGATGACGCGCGTGTCCGCTCACTCGACGAGATTTCATATGGACGCGATGCCGGTAAACATAATAAAATATTCAGGAGAATTTCGATTCACGATTCCAACGGTAAATGCTTGTGATTCTCAAGGCCAAACGAGACAATTCGAGAAATCGTGATACCACGATATAACTCGAAGGGCCAACGACCATCAGGGAAATCTAGCAACTTGAAGAGAAAAAAAAACAAGGTTCATGAATTAAAGAGAGAACTGTCGCCGAGAACAATAAAAATCACTATCGGCGACATTAAAGTCCACGAGCGACCGGGCACCGTTCTCAATTTGCATAGACCTTGCGACATACCAGGAATAAAAAAAATGGACAAACAAAATAAAACATAGATTATAACTGCTGTTGTGATGATATTTTCAGATTGATTTGGTGGTTCTTTTTTTTTCTTAAAGCTTTTGGTATTTAACGATTTTTGGAAATTGATGTATTTTACTTATAAATATATATTTTTTTGTTTTGTTTTTGCGAAGATCGTGACCGAACGGAGGATGACCGCGCAACAACACCAGAGTCTCTGCGTAGCAGTAGTCCACCGAGTTCGCCTCCACCCCAGTGGCAGCCATCCACCCCCACGAACACGCCACCTCGACGATTCATCTCGAGCATCCTCGGTGGCGACGTACCTTACGGAAGTCGTGGTCACGTGTTGACGAGAGCAGAACGCAAAGAATACAGCAGCCCACCTATCGCCCCCACTGCCGACAAACCTCTACCTGGAAAATCGGAGAGACTGGAACTTCCTAGACCACCGACGCCACCGAAGACACCCCGGGTCGAGCCACCCACGAGAGTCTCCGTTATACAGAGGGTTCCACCACAGAGTCAACCGCCCAGAAAAGAACATACCAAGATCGAGCTTCCACGTACTCAAGAACCGGAACAGGTAATTTGTTGATTCTCATTGATGATGTAATAAAATTAATGTTAAACTTACGATATTCTTTAATTGATGCGCAAATGTATTGATTTAATCGTTTGTAATAAAAATTGAACTGATTTATTCAGGATCAGCCGATCGACTATGCAGTACCGAAAAGAAAGGAAGAGACCGACGAGGAGAGAGGTCGCGAGGGTGCAAAGGCATCTCGTATCGGTAATTCGATTGCCAGGCCAATGTTGGCGATGAGATTGTCGGGAAGTCAGACGATAAACGCAGCAGCGGGTCACGTCAGATCGACAAACTCTGGTAACACCGGAAGCGGTGGTTCGAGTTCCGGAAGCAGTGGAACCTCGTCGAGTAGCAATGGTAGCAGCGGAGGCGGAGGAAGCGGTGGTATCAGCTTTACAAGCGGAGGCGGTGGCAGTGGAGGCGGAGGTGCTTTGGGCGGAGGTGCCGGAGGCGGTGGAATGAATCCCGGTGGAAATGGTGGCCGTGGAAACTACGGACCGAGTTCACCACCTACGGGGTCGTTGCCACCGTTCTACGAGTCGCTCAAAGGTGGCAACAATCTAGCGAACTTTGCGAATCAGTACAACGGCACGCAAGGTATAGATCTCATGATTCTCTTGTCAATATTTATTTTCATTACCCTGCATTTATATCAAATTCGATTGCTAAATATCTATTGCTCAATGTTTTTTATTAGGAAATGGCTACCTCACGCCATCATCGGCCGTCGGCATGGAATGCGATACCGGTCAACAGGACGTAAACTCCCAGCACTCTCAGTATGGAGCTCAAGAGGGCAAACAGTACTCTCTCCTGCAGAACGTTTGCGCGTCCTACGGACTGACCCTGAAAGAAGAAGAGGAAGATCTAGCGGCCTACAAAATTCAACCGAACGACTTACTGTCGGGTCAGTACGGTGCCTATGATGTTACGGATTCGGGAATGATGGTCGATATGGTGACGGGCGCCGTGGTCGATCCTCTCCAATTCACCGCGACACTCACCTTCAGTTCACCGTCGGATCACACTGCCCTTCTTGAGAGCCTGAGCGACGCCGCGGATCTCTTCTTGCCGAGGCATCCGGCGGAAGAAGGCGGCAATGACCTCCTCGAGGATTCTCTTAACTCACCCGCGTCAGCCGGAAGCGCGATCGGTCAGGATGGCCATATGGCGACTCCCGTCGAACCCAGCGTCGATCCCTTCCCCGAGCACAGCATGGCTCTCACGCGTGGCTTCGACGCCTCTAGACACTACTCCACCGCACCGCAACACTTTGCCTCCACCAAACTCTCCGGCATGTCCTATCCTACCGGAGAATCGAGCTATCAGCCACTTCCCAAAGAAAGACCCGAATTGGCGTTGCATCTCAATCAGAATCAACATCAGAATGAACCGCAATTGCAACAACTGCAGATTCAGGTGCAGATGCAACATCAACAGCAGCAACAACAGACAGCGGCGACGTCGCCGCATCAGCAACATCATCAGGGGCTTTTGAGCCCTGGACTGAGTTTCACTGGCAGTGGTGAGTTTTTCGACTATCGTTTTATTATTAAAAGTCTTTTCAGTTTGAATTGTCTTCTATTTTTCTACGATTATAATGTAAAAAATTATCTTATCCCCGTTGATGTTTTACATTTAATTTTTACAGGATTGGAACTCGATTCCGGAATCAGCGCTAGTGGCAGTCTTCCCAGTCCGGGTGCAGCGAGCTGTTCGCTGGATGCAACGTCAACGAGCACTTCGCCTGCCTGCGCTCTCATGGAACACGCGCCTAGTCCATCCGGCGTTTCGGCAACAGTGAGTCCATCTTCTATTGGAAAACCGCCCGTGAATCAACGTTCCGGTGTACTGCAGCAGAGGGTAAGCACCCCGGATTGATCCAGGCAAAAGCATAACGTCTCGTTTTGCGCTTCACGCGATCGAGAAATCAATTCACTTTCAAGTCGAGACGCTATTACTAACATCAAATGCTTTCGTGACAAAATTAAACTGAAATACTCTAACGTCAACTTTACTTCACACCAAAAACTTTGCTTAAAATCGTTTAGTATGCAATGCCAATCAACTTGAGTGCTACATCCTTCTGTAATGCCCGAAGAGTTTTCCTCAATTTTAAATTAGCGGTACGTGCTGGTTGTAAAATAAAAAATTATTGTTTTTCATTGCAGTTGGGACTTCCTGGTGATTGCCAGTTGGAATTCGTCAATGGCGGTCACGGCATCAAGAATCCTTTGGCTATCGAAGGTCAGAGGCAAGCTGCTGTCAGTCGGGACGAAGAACGATCAACCCGACCTCCCCCTGGCAAGGTAAACATTTATTTTTCAACTTTACCGATAAGTTATCGTCACAAGTTATTTATCTATCGAAATATTTCTTTCGTTCTTATGCAGGATGACGATCCGAGTCGATTCACTTGTCGCGTATGCAGCAAAAACTTCAGTCTCCAAAGACTATTGAATCGTCATATGAAGTGTCACAGCGATGTGAAACGTTATCTTTGCACTTTCTGTGGCAAAGGTTTCAACGATACATTCGATCTTAAGAGGCACACGAGAACACACACCGGTGTACGACCTTACAAATGCAATCTCTGCGAAAAAAGCTTCACGCAACGATGTTCACTCGAGAGTCATTGCCTCAAGGTTCACGGAGTTCAGCATCAGTACGCTTACAAAGAACGACGCACAAAGGTACGGAATATATTGTTCGAATTATAATAAGAAGTTAAGTCAACTGTCGTTCAATAGTTAAGCAGATTCAATTATTTATTATGGAGTTTTACAAAAAGAATTGATTCCAGATCATTCGTGATCATTTTAACCAACAACCTCATTAACGAATAATGAAAAACTAAATTTAAATCATCAACAACTAAACCCGAATCATGATCAATTAAACAAAAATCGTATTTTTATCACAAGGTATATAAAAATTAACATTTAGAATTAAAAAATGGTAAAACCCCATTGAATTAAAGGTTCACTACTTGATTTTTAATAGAAATCCGCGACAATATAAATACGATAACGAATTAAAAAATAATATTGATTTAAATCGACAGAAATGAACTCGACAAAAAAAAAGTCTTTCATTCACTGGTAACTGTTGATCGACCGGTGCATTCACCCTACATGCATTTATAATGGTTATAAGGAAGCATAATTTTCATTCAATAAAAGAGAATGCTAATAAATGATTTGTATGATGTGCAGGTATACGTTTGTGAAGAGTGCGGACACACGACGCAGGAGCCAGAGGTTCACTATCTTCATTTGAAGGACAAGCATCCGTACAGCCCGGCGTTATTAAAATTTTACGACAAGCGACACTTCAAATTCACGAACAGTAACTTCGCCAACATGTTGCTCCAGGTGCGCACGTAAAAAACAAGATGATACTTGTACCAAGAAGCTCGATACGATATAGAGAATCGTCGCGTTAGGATTCCGCGAGTGCGGAATAAGATAAATCGGCTAGCAATAGATTTTTGTTTAAATGATAGATACAACGAAGAAATCAACAAGTATACAGACTGAAATAACGATAGAAAGAAAGAAAGAAAGAAAGAAGAAGTAAAAATTGAGGAAGAAATAAATTAGCTCTAGCTCGTGTGTAAATCTGCAGGGTGGCCTTCTGCAACGAGACTCAAGGGATTCGGGCGTCAGCTGCGTTAAATCGGCTTCCAAAGCTCTAGAGACACCTTTGTGAAGGACAACGAGCTTGTTACAACCTGGTCGGGCGTCCTCGTACCCAAAAAAAATACACGTGACTCAACCATACGCGACGATTCGCATCGAAGAGGATGAACGAGGGAGTCGGGAAAGAGCGTCACGGGACGGGACTTGCTCTCCCTCGTTGATACTTTAATCATCGACGATAATAATATATAATGCAAATACATAGTAAGCTGTATCGATGAATCACACTGCAAAAGCACAAGGACTCGGATGGAACGTAAAGGGACCGCTTCCCACTCACCATTAATAAATTATTAGCTTTAGAGAGGATTTAGTATGACTCTGTTTATTCTGACGCAAGGCACGAGGTGAGTTACGTTCATTTCCGACTCCACGGGCTATACTAAGAGATCTCTGGAGTTCGAATAACAAGGAAAATATTTCCTCAAGACATCAGGGACCTCTTGAAACCCTTAATCCCTGGAGATCTTGTGAGATTTCCACTCGATTAACTCGACAGAATTAGATAGAAGCGATGGTATTTATCTTTTTAAACCGCAACTCGATAAACACGGGTGCGCACAAATGACTTCACTCACGGACCAGAGGTTGACGCTTTACGTTTTTTTTTTTTTTTTTTTTTACGTTCAATAATCATTAATCATTAACGCACACCTTGCGGTAGGGTAACCTGTGATGTAGGGAGAAGGATTTTACACTTTGTACACACATTTCCCATTTCATTATCGGACATTGCATTTAACACATGAACACAGAAACGTAAATGAAAAGCGTGCACACATACATTCACAAATTTCGTTAGATACCCTCCTCAGCCTCACACATTCGTAATACACAAACGGGGTTTCGTGCAATTTTTGCGGTGGTAGGAAAAAGCAATGATTACTCGAGTAGTATCAATGTGAGATGCGCAGTATACGCGAATAATTAAATAAGGCGACACGACGAGAGTTATTTGTCCTCTTTTATCGCGATTACTGTTTGCAATACTAATTATGTATAAAGCTAAGTGAATGTACAGTAACGATAAACGAATAATCGAATGCTATATATAAATAGTAATTCAACTTTTGATATATACGAAAGATGAGAAAGAGAAGAGAGACTCGTGTTGTTTCGATCTCGATCGTCCGCCGGGTGCTTAAGGATTATTATTTTCTTACTAAAATCAAGTTTGTATATCTCTTAAATATATATATTCGCTATTAACTAATTACTATATAAATATATATATATATATATATAATATAGTAATTAGCGAATGGCGAATGGCGGACTGCGAGTGACGCGGTGCTTACTTCCTAATAAGCTGAAAATTCTGTTAGCTCGATGTAAAACTATAATATAATATCAACTTGTAAATAGTATGCGATAGTTTAATTATTATTTAAACTGTTAAGTAATAGAATAATGTTAAAAAGTTAAGCGAAAAACGTGAGAAAAATCTGGTGACGAAATGCGACAATACAAAACACTCCTATAGTTTCGAGCTGTATCTTAAAGACTGTAAATATACAATATTCTATATAAATATCAACAGCTCGATACGCGTTTGGTGTTTAAACATTTAGTCGTTAACCCTTAGTACCTTGATTATTGAGAAAGTTATGTATAGTGTATAGTACGAAGCGTAACGCCGTGTGTAAAGGAGCGTGAATTTTCGGTAAGAGACTGGCGTTCCCTATGCTAATACTCAACGCAAACGAAACGATTATATATTAAACAGAAAAATAAATAAATAACTAGAAGAAAGAAAGAAAAAAATAAAAAAATAAAAAAAGAAACCCAAGAGCTCTCGCTGTGTAATTACGTGCAGTATTGTCGGATAAGACGTCATCGAATATTATTATATTGAAAGTATAATAGAATTATCAATTATTACTATTTGCTATCACCACAATTACCACACGGTACCGCTATCGCATCACGATTATTATATTATATTATATTCTGTATCAACTTCTGGATATATTATTATTTTATATTATCCTCGATGATCATATTATATGGTTATTGTCTTTATTAATTAATATTATTATCATTATTAATATTATTATGAAAAGTATTTATCATCGTTAACTCTCATTTTATGCGTTTCCGCGTCCTTTTCCCTTTTCGGAGAGTCGTAAGGCCGGTAAACTCGTTAATTCGAGAGATTCGATTTAGCTAAAGTGATTGATCGTATGTGTGGGTTTCGCAGAGTGTGTCCGAAGTATGTGCGAATGATGTATCGTGGACCATGTTTTTTCATTTGTACGATTGCGTTACTTCCTCTTCTGTATTGTATAAAAAAAAAAAAAATAGAAAAAAGAAAGAAAATCCCGTAAACTCGGGTCGCAACGTTCGGATATTGTTCTAATAGCTCGTAAGTAAATCATTAATCGATTTTAACGGTAAAACGTGGTTACGCACTTTTGTGTATGTAGAAACTGAAGAGACAATAAAAGTAATGTTATATTGGAAAAAAAAGAGAGATTTTTAAATTTATTAATCGATTAAATAATGTGAGATAATTGTGATAGATAAATAAATTTATAATAAACAAGGAAAATAATGCGTCCTGAAAGGCACTTGGGCAGTCTCTATTCGATCACGTATGATCGAAAAATAAATGATTGGAAATTATGGCTAATTTCGAGGTGACAAATCGGATTTAGCGTTACGGCTAAACAACTACGCCCGGGTGTGATTTATCTGCAACAAACAACAATGTTGTGATGACAAAGGTAACTACGTAAAGTAACGCTGATCGTTATATCTTCCGCGTTGCGATTCCTCTTGTTCTACTCACTACTGATGACGGTGCTAAAAGGCATCTGACGTACGTATTTTGGCTTAGCAGGTACATCTGGCGCTTTCTTTCGCGGTGTCGAAGACAATTTTCCCTCTCCTTCGAAACGTTTTAACTAAAAAAAATTGTTAAATGAAGCACACAAGTAGAAATATTTCTTTGAAATATAATTTTTCTTGTCAATTAATCGAAACTTACCCGATCGTCGATAGCATTGAACTGCCATTTCCACGTGTGATTGTAGAGGAATGGACGATGATCGGCTCTCTTGTCCTCGGGCGTGTAACTCTCGACGTGGCAGGCTGGTGTCAAGACTGTCATTTTATGACGATTTATCGCGTAACACCGATAAAAGTGCTTAACCTTTTCAGCTACCTGAAAGAATGTGTATTTTTCATAAAATCATCGACTCCTTAAAATCTAAATAAAAATGAAATAAAAATCAATAAACAAATTTGTGTTCTAACTTCCTGTGGCGTGCATTCCCACGTGCACACAAGCTTACAGAACATGGAATAAGGTCCAGCGCATCCATCCTTCCTTAACCGTCCGAAAGTACTGAGTTCTTTGTACGTCATACCCATGTCAACTTCATCGAGTTGTGCCAACTGACCTCCCTGCAAAGGCTCAAGCTCAGCGGTCGGCGGGGCATCCAGAATATTTCTCAACGATGTGATTCCGTGTTTGTTTCCAAAGTGGGCGAGGAATCTCTTTAGATCGTCTTTTGTTATTCCACCTATCGGATTTATATCAGCGCTGCTGCAGTCATACTTGGTGAAGTATCCTCTGAGAGCTTCGTCCACGTTGCTACTCCCGAGAACAAGAAGACCTCCCGGTCGCCCTCTCACCCACAGCATCAATTGCGCGAAGAGATAAGAGATTACCATGCGGAGACGAGCCTTCAAAATAATATTTGGTAAATAAACGTTGTGTTCGTTGGACGCAAAAAAAAATTATTACCCAACGAACCTGTACGTTCTGCAGAGCCAAATTTTCACGAGGCGAACCACCGTGTATCTTGAACCTCGGTGTCATCGAGGAGATCTGTTTAAAGATTCCAAGGATTGCGGAAACCGCTGTATCTATAATGATACTGTGATGAAAAGAGCCAATCTGACTGGCGAACTCGGCGGCTCGCGCTCTAGTCTCGACGGAAGAATTCTCCGTCGCCATATAGCAAGTAACGAGAAGAGTGTTACACAGTTGCTTGGGATCGGTCGGTACGTATTCGGCATCACCGACGATCTTCTGAACGTCCGAAAGAGCTTGTGCATCTAAATGATATTGTTTGAAGAAATCATTCAAATAATATTAATGATAAAGAATTATAAATGAGAAATTAAAGAAATTAAAGAGCACCCCACCTCCCGCCTTCACCGCTGCGACTACCATGGTACACATGGAATATACCATGCAAGCCGTTGAAGAAGAGTCCACGCCACCGCTGAGAGGTAGAAAAAATCCACCTTGGGAAGAGCGCCTTCGAAGAAATAACGAAATAATAAATAATACAAAAATTGTAAACGTAATTCTAATGAATTTTTATTCTACCTAAGATAATCCCACAGCCAGCAAGGTGGCCCCATTGCCATTTCCTCCTCGGGTGTGTAATAAAAAAGTCTCGTTGACGATGACGCGCTGTCTGGATCAATGGAAGAATCACAATCTATCGGTTGATCCGTAACATTCAGACAGTCGGATGTCAGAGCGAAATCGATTTTAACGCGTGGATAAGGTTGCGATCTCGCTGCTGTCGTGCATCGCGATCTTATTCGATTTCTGTAACATCTGTAAATTATAAAAAAAATATTATTACCAAGTTGTAGCATCGTACGATTACAATAACAAGATTTACCTTATGTCTTCCAAATCAAATGTGGCAGTCGTGACCTCGACTTCCTCCAGGGAAAATTGTTTGGCACGGCTGATGATTCTACCGTTAACAGTGATACTCGAGGCGCCATTGAAGAATACCATACCACCGTCGCATCCCCGAAAATTGTTGTACATGTAACAGCCGCCGCACTTGAATGTTGCAGTTTTAACAAGATCCACCATCTCGTAAGCTTTCCGGAGCTCAAAGATCGAGCCACTGGCTTTAAATTGAATTTAAACCTCGTTACTTTCTGATGTCCGATGAAATATATTATAAAAATGTTCTTAGTACCATTTGAAATAATTTCTACACCATCGAGAGACATTGGTACATGATTGCTCGAGGCAGTCCAGAGTTCCTCGCATATCTCGAAACCCAAGCAGGTGTCCCTCGTTGAGATAACCGCATCGCCGAACGGCACGATAGTCTGTCCAGTAATTTCTGATATTTTTCTTGGTAGAAAGTGATCCTCGACTGTGCGTTCTTTGACCCACGCGGAAAACCATCGGCTCTCTCTGTAGGGTCCCGTGTCGCACATATGCATCTTCGGTCTTATTAACAATATTCTACGATTCAAAAAAATCACTCGACAATTGTACGTAACATTTTTGTGCATAACTGGCATTCCAACGTCGATAAGAATATCCTCGCATGCGCTGCTTTTTAAAAGAGCTTCGAGAACCTCCCAACTATGAAGTATCGTATCAGGCTCGTGAAAATGATCCTCGCAAGTGTATCCACTGTCAACAAAAAATAATACAAAACAAAAGTATATAGAAAGCTCTTCGAATATTCGCTAAAAATTTTACCTTATTTCCAGTTCCGGTCCACTGCGAAAAGTCGCTCCAGCGGCTTTAGCCTCTTGAATACTGTACAGAATTCTCCTGTAGTTACCATTGAAATCCATTGCCCATTGATTGAGGGTGCAAACCGCGACAGTCACTGTACGACTCATTTTTATAGTTGCTGCTGATCCAACTGTACAACACGTTCAACTGCGTAAGAAAAATCATATAACTTGAGCGAAGGACTATCGATTCAAATTCATCGTCGCATGAATAATGAAATTTTTTTTTTAAATGTCACTAGAATTCAAAATATAAAAATGAGAAGGAATCGCAACGACGACTCCAAAGCTTCCTTACTTTCGGCGTGATACCCGTTGATTGATCAATAAGCACCGTGAGCTCCGGGTATCCGAGAAATTTCTCGGCGTAGTTGCAATTCTTCTAGGAAGCTCGTCGACTCTAACGAAATATGGTAATAAAAGATGCCTCGAGGAATTCCAATTACCCAAAACCAATTACATCTGGTACTCTACATATATAGATATACGGTAGTTTATATATACATCATCTTTCCTCGTTACATTTTAATATTGCTACATACGCCCCACGTGTTTCCAACTATCGACAGATATATTACGGCATCATCATTTCATTTCCTCGAGCTGTCCAATTTTTTGTTATACGGCTAACTGCGAATGGTTCTTTGATCGAATAGAAAAAAAAAAGTTGAAATAACGATTGCGGAACTCGGTCGAAGTGTAGCGATAGACTTGGAAATCGATTAAATTGAATTGCAATGTAGCGTGAAGCTACTTCCACAGGATAGCGATTCATCATTCAGGTTTGCGAAGGGGTAAACCCGTTGATATAATCGGCAACACGATACCAACATGCAAAGATAAGTGAATAAATGAATTATTTTTTATGTTTTAGAAAAGAATGTTCTGCCAAGGTAGTATCAGGATCCATTTGTTGAGTATGAACTTCCCCGAGATTGATAAACCGTTGATTATGTTTTAATCGAGAGCACAAATTTCTATGGCTAAATACAATTTGTATCTATGCGTAGTAAACTTTTTATTTTTCATCAACGTATTTCGCTTGTATGGATTGTTCTTTAAGTGTACGATCCTTCAACGGTTTTTTTTAAATTGAAAAAACATCTGGACGCATGTACGTGCATTTGCGCGCGCGTGTTTGTGTGTTTGTGTGTATGTGTGACGGATGTAAAAAATTCAAACGTCTCTAATTCGAGACCGGTTTGAGCTACATGGCTGCAATTCCATAAATAAGTAAAGCAGTACAACCCCTTAACCCCACACAGAAAAGAAGAATATCCACAGATATATACGAGATATAGAACTTTTTGCCGTAAAGTACATTATAAATATCTGAGATATATCGTAAAATATATCTGAGATATATCTTCTAGGATATAGACTTTTTCGTCGTTATATATTATTATATATTCTGTATATATCTTGAGTTTACTTTATTTTCACGGGGGGTATAGACTGTAATTTTTTTTTCTAAGGAATTCATGCAATCGCTTCGAACGCTCTATATTTCACAAATTTTGAGATACCAGAATAAAAAATTCCACGTAAATGAAATATTACTGAAGGATAATTGGTGTTGAATTCTACGAAAATCGGTGAAACGATACCGGTGATACGATTTTATAAAATATTATTGTTAATTCGTTAATTTTTACTAATTTATCAGGAAAATCGATCAACTTCGTCATAGAGAAAACTTCGTGAAGGGTAAAAAATAATGAGGAAGCCATGCACATGGCTTTCTCATTATTTCTCGTTATTCCTTCTACCTTGCAGAATTTTTCTGCAAAGTCTGAAAAAATACAAGAAAATAAATTAATGTCAGTTAAAGTTAAAGAGTGAATAAGCTAATTGGCTTATTATTTGAAAAAACACACATATTGGAACGAATATGGATTGCTTCATACTGAATATAAAAGCTAAAAAATAAAGAAAAACCTTCCACGTTGTTTTAATTTTTCCATTTTTCACAAAGCTATGAGAAAGTATATTTATCGGTTTTGATTTCCTCATAGAGAAAACTGTGTGAAAAATGGAAAATAATGAATAAGCAACGTGTAAGATTCCACTTTGCATTGTTGTTTTAAAAAAATTGGAGAAACAGAATTATAAGGTGAGGAGAAATTATCATTCTACAATGTATCACGTGACACCTGGTGCTCTCTCTCTCTCTCTCTCTCTCTCTCTCTCTCATACACACAACACGTACGCAATCTCTATGGAGATGTCTTCCACACTGGTAGCGTAGAAAGAATGTTTCACTTTATTTACCCTGAAGGCTTCGAAATTTCTGTCAGGGAAGTGCGCGGAATAATCCTGAAGCGTGCGGATTACTGGGCGGACAGCGTGCGATTGAGAGGCTCGTGTCACAAGATCCTGTAAACGAGTTTTGGCTTTTTTTCAATTCTGTGCATAATTCAGAAGAAACCGCTAAACGGATTGGGCTCTATAATGTCTCATTTTCTTCGCAGCGACATTCTACACTGGTAATGCTGAGCAAATGATGGAGCAAAATCCGCTCGTTGGATTTTATGATAAACGAGTCCAAGATAAAAATTCTTCATTTCAATCTTCAATTGACAATTCAATAAAATTTATCATATCGCTGGAAAAAAATTCGTCACACGAAAAATTACATTTTTTAAGCTAATTCAGCTCTCTCAACACGCGCACACCACAACCATTCAGACATTTTTTCTCTAAACAACTTTTCGCGACATTTCGTACCATTTGGAATATTCTGAAATTAAAAACCCAAGAAAAAAATGTCATTAAAGCAACTTTTCCTCTATTTGAAAGCAAAAATAAAGAAACTAGCTCTAATCATTGGAACACTGAGTAAAAGTTCAGAAGAACTGAGGGAGCTTCAATTTACATCCATAATTTCTACGCTAAAAAAAAAATAAAATAAAAAATAGCATCACGCCGGATATCGATGCACGCAGGGAGAAGTAATAATACGAAAAAGAAAACGGATATAGCTCAGGAGCATTGGCTCCGCCCACATCGGCTTTCGTTGTCAGGCAATCACCAAGCACTAAGTTTACAAACGAATCATACCGGCACCGTGGGTACGGGTGCCATATATCCATCGGGCATACGGATACCACGAACGAACAATCGACGATTCGGTAGCCGGACGATATCATTTCGAACTCCCTGAATCCGGAACCCTTGCGCCGTAGCGTATATCGTGAAACTCGATACTTCCTCAATGGGAAACTATAAATATTAGAAATTATTCATAGTACTTGGACTAAAAAGCACGGTGAATTCAGGGAAAGCGATCAACTTGAATAATAAAAAAATAAAAAAAAGAAATGAAGAAGAAACCGTGTTTTACAGAAATTAAAAAAAAATGTTTCAATAAAATTTAATTAAGCATCGATGAGTGTTCTTTAAAATTCTAATAAAATCCACAAAACGTATCTAAACACCATAATAGATATCATAGGTAAGACCAAGTTTCTACGATGATGAATGAAGAGTCAACGATGCTGATAAATGTGGCCATCAATCGCAACGTCCAACTTGGTCATTCAGTCGGTGAGGTGAGACATGAAGAATTTCATCGTCAACAGCAAAGTCCGAGAATTGCAAGCGGCCCTATTTCCGGTTCAGCCAATTCCAGGTGAGAAATAAAATGAATTAAAACAGTGTACTTATAAATTCTATACGACGTATACGATACAAGTGAAGCAGCAATTACATTTATCATTCCTATTGTTCTCGATATGATACGCGTCAACGATTGCTATCGTATCAACGTTGAATACCGCAACCATTCACCCCTTTGCAGGGGCGTTTCGGTGATGCGTCAAGCGTGTTGGATGCCAACCGATAACGCGAGCATTTGGTTCATTGACCGAACGAGTCGTGTAAACGCGAGGAGGTTTCTCCTATTGATCATGATAGTATTAAACTCGGTCTTTTGATTCGCGTTTACCGTCGGGAAGACAGCGTTCTGGCCATCAAGCACATTCTACCACGTACGTTGCACCGAAGTTAATCTCTATATCCTTTGTCTGACTATTAACATTGTACAGTACGCTTTGTAAAGGGTGATTTTTTAAGAGCTTGAGAACTTTTTTTTTAAAAAAAACGCATAAAATTTGCAAAATCTCATCGGTTCTTTATTTGAAACGTTAGATTGGTCCATGACATTTACTTTTTGAAGATAATTTCATTTAAATGTTGACCGCGGCTGCGTCTTAGGTGGTCCATTCGGAAAGTCCGCTTTTTTATCGACAAATTTTGTTCAGCGATGAGGCTCATTTCTGGTTGAATGGCTACGTAAATAGGCAAAATTGCCGCATTTGGAGTGAAGAGCAACCAGAAGCCGTTCAAGAACTGCCCATGCATCCCGAAAAATGCACTGTTTGGTGTGGTTTGTACGCTGGTGGAATCATTGGACCGTATTTTTTCAAAGATGCTGTTGGACGCAACGTTACGGTGAATGGCGATCGCTATCGTTCGATGCTAACAAACTTTTTGTTGCCAAAAATGGAAGAACTGAACTTAGTTGACATGTGGTTTCAACAAGATGGCGCTACATGCCACACAGCTCGCGATTCTATGGCCATTTTGAGCGAAAACTTCGGAGAACAATTCATCTCAAGAAATGGCCCGGTAAGTTGGCCACCAAGATCATGCGATTTGACGCCTTTAGACTATTTTTTGTGGGGCTACGTCAAGTCTAAAGTCTACAGAAATAAGCCAGCAACTATTCCAGTTTTGGAAGACAACATTTCCGAAGAAATTCGGGCTATTCCGGCCGAAATGCTCGAAAAAGTTGCCCAAAATTGGACTTTCCGAATGGACCACCTAAGACGCAGCCGCGGTCAACATTTAAATGAAATTATCTTCAAAAAGTAAATGTCATGGACCAATCTAACGTTTCAAATAAAGAACCGATGAGATTTTGCAAATTTTATGCGTTTTTTTTTAAAAAAAAGTTCTCAAGCTCTTAAAAAATCACCCTTTATATAGTTGAACGAAAACTTTTTGATTCGCCGTGCCAACTATCATCCGAACAAATTGCTCCGTTGAATTGAACGGTATTAGAGAGTTTACGCGATGAGGTAACGCGTTACGTCTATCACTTGTCAAGAATCTGGACGTTGTACCCACTGATACTGGAAAGAAGTTCCAGCGGGGGTAGTTTTAGTTTTGCGTTTATACAACGGTTATTGGTCGTAGTGCGATATCGACCAATCTTCGCGTGTAGCCTACCGGCATTTGCTGTTTTCCACTATGCCCTGAACACTCTACAACTGTATACTGCGTTCTATGTTGTGTAGTATGGGAGCAACGTGTTGTGTATAAATCGCGAGTACCTTGCAAAGCCAACCAACTCTCGGCCCACACACTCGGTTACTACAAACCATTCGTAGTAGCTCCGGTCGTTGACGCAAAGCTCCATTACGATATCGTTCATTAACGCCGATTACATTTGGGTTACATACATAACGCGAATGATACGGTAATTGATACGATTAAAACTCGATTTTATAAAAGTTTTATGTGTAGGATTGAAAAGTGATTTATCAGATTTTTTTTTAAGACTATCAATCGTTTTATCTTTGTGATAAAATTGGTTAACTTTATATTTTAAAAAAGTGCACCTTTAGCAACGATGATTCAACATTTATTTCGTCTTATTAAATTTAATTATTTTTTGTATTCTAGTAAAAATTTATTAAAATTTCAGTGACGAATCCTCGATTAAAACGTTAAATATTATTCATAGATCGGCGGTATACTAATTTGCATTGGCTGTTGTATTGGCGTTGGACTAATTTTTTTATTTATCTAAGAAAATTGTAAGAAAATATTTGACGGGTGTTGAAGGAAATGACGAAAAAAAAAAATCGTTGAAACATCGATTTGTGATTATGTTTATTGATCCGTTCGATTCGTTCAAGAATGGTTAATGGCAATCTACCATAAACGTGATGCACTTTAAGGTTTAGTTATCTTATTAGAATGAAGCATGTATAATGTTTAAAACGACGCAAATTATTTAACAAACGTTCATCAGTATAGTGTGCATGGACTAATTTTTCCAGCGTCTTACCTAACTAGCGTCGTGTCATTGGACGCGGAGGTTGTTATGCCGGAATACAGGGAACCGGTGTCAGAAAACACCGATGATATTGGTGAATATTATGAAAACGACTATGTTTTCCATAAATTAAGATTACCACTTTCATTCAATCGCAACAACGTTCACGCCTCGTAGGAACAAAAAAAAGTTTAGCATCATCGTTCATAATTCATATTATCACTTTCACCGTATTTTACATTTCATTTATCATTCATTAGTGACCGTTAAAAATATAAATTATCGCTAAATCATGCAAGTTTTTGCACCTTCGACTATAAATCTATCGGAAGATAATTTTTTTTTTTCGTCAAATCACATTGGCGATCGATGATGATGCACGCAAATCATCAACCATCACACGCCACGCTGCTGCTACTCGTCACTCGAGAATTCAGCTTACTTCACGTCGTAACAAAAGACATAGAAGGAGAAATAATGGGATTGATTTGTAATTAACATTTTTTGTTCAAGTATCAATGCTGCATCGTCTACTGATGTTTTTTTTTAAATTTATTTATTAAGGTTTATAAGACATTCCAGGTCAAGTAGACAGATCGGTGACCGTCATGTCCTGGGATTGGGATTTAAAGTTTTATACTCTCGCTACAATCCAAGACATGCGGTTACTATACTGTCCATTTTTTTTGCCTTCCAACTTTCATTGATAATTATTTGAAAAAATGTATATGAAATAAATGGTTCGAAATAATTTTAAAATCTGAAAATTATTCAGATATTGTAATTTTGTCTAACTGTTTGTTTCATGTTAATATTTATTAAATCAATTACAAAGGAGAAAGGATATAGGAGGATTCAAAGAATCATTACTAAGGACAAAAAAAAATCTAAAGAAAATAAATAAATAACATCTTTTTCAGGATTGTAACAACAATATAAACATTTTTTAACCAAATGTCACGGTGCGAGGGTCATCGATCTGTCGATTTGACTTGGCCCGTCCTTGGTACACAATATAAAACAAGAAAAACTTTCGAATTAAATATTGACCGATACCAATAAATATTCCATAAAATTGTTTTCTTATTGTTTAATTTTCCTTTATTTTTCAATATTTTTTTCTATTCAAATATGTTTGTTTTATATTTGTGTTATATTTACACTACGAATATAATTAAGATAACTTTTGATTTTTACAGGGAGTTTGCTGACGACTCAATGCCTTCAAAATCATCTCGGTTTCTCGAGACGCGACGTCGATTCGATATTGCCGATCACCTCGAGTATACTCAAATATCGTGAGTCGAGGGAGAGCTTTCAAAATGGTGCTGACAGACAAAACGGGGTCGATGGAATCAGCCAAGAACCAAGGTGGCCCACCGAGTGCAAGGTCGGCCTTATATATAGCGAAAGCATTACGTGATATTCGGCAAAACTTTATAGAATCGTGAGGTGTTCCAGGTGATTCAGGATAAAATTCGTCACATCGAATTTTCGCCATCTACACCGGAGCCTTACTACGTGCCGACCGGAAGAGAACCAAGGCCTAAACCAGTCGGTGAAGATCTGGGCACTGTTATCTTCAATTACTGCCCGATGAGCTCTACTAATTATGTGGGTAACATAAATTATTATTGTTGTTGTCGTCGTTGCTTTAAAAAGACAATAAAACGAAAATTGGAGAATAAAATGATTATTTTTTCTTCAGTTCAGTAGATCTTGCGCAGGTGGAAGTGCAGTGCTGTCCGATTCTTCCGAATCCTTAACAACACACGGGGAAAGTTCTAATCATGCGGATTTTTCACACTCCGACAATGTTTCTTCCGATCTTCGTTTCGAGTCGAGATTCGAATCAGGAAATTTAGGAAAAGTTATTAAAATTACGGACACTTATTATCAGCTTCATCTTCGCAAAGATTTGTACACACAACGACACATGCAGTGGTATTACTTCAGGATCTCGAACACGAGGACCAGGACAATTTACAGGTGAGTCGAGCGATCCCTGTTTCATTTTTATTTTTTCTTCAACCATGTAATTATGTTTTTTATTCGTTTTTTTAACATTTTTTAAAAGACTTTCCATAGTCAACTTCTGCAAAGAAGACAGTCTGTACAACGAAGGACTGAAACCTCTTTTGTATTCGACGAAAGACGCCAGTATGCACGCTGTCGGATGGAGAAGATGCGGCGACAATATAACTTATTATCGAAACGATTCATCGTAAGTGTAATCGATTGATTGACAATTAAATGTTAAATAAGATTTTGAAATGTTTTTCGGAGATGTATGCATTTGCTCATTTTACAATTTACAATTAGCATCAAACATGTTTTAATGCTCCATTGATAATATTAAAAATTATCAAATTTATGAAACTCTTACAGCGACGAGGAAAAAGAAAAACACACGCTGACGTTTAACATCACTTTTCCACACGATCAAGACACCGTTTATCTGGCCCTCTGCTATCCCTACACTTACAGCGACCTCCAAGAATACTTAACGAGGATCTCCAGCGATCCAGTCAAGACAAGGTTCACCAAACTTCGTTTACTATGTCGCACTCTTGCTGGAAACAGCGTTTACTATTTAACGATAACTGCCCCGACTTTCAATGACGATGGAAAGAAAAAGAAGGGCGTCGTTATCACTGCCAGAGTACATCCAGGCGAGACACCATCGAGCTGGATGATGAAGGGAATCATAGACTTTCTCACTGGAGAATCCAATCAAGCCAGAGTGAGACGATATTTTTAATCTTCGAAATGACATCGGGATACATTATTAAATTTATTTATTTGAATTCGAATGAATAAAATTTGATCAATTCTACGTTGAATTATTTCGAAATTGAAATTCAATTAATTCCAATTAGTTGAGAATTTAATTTGAGTCAATTTCAATCTTATTTCATAGCGAAATTTATTATTGTAACGTACAATCCCTTTGTAGGAACTTCGCGAAAGATTTATCTTCAAGCTCGTCCCAATGTTGAATCCAGACGGTGTAATTGTGGGTAACAACCGATGCTCTCTTTCCGGTAAAGATCTTAATCGTCAGTACAGAACAGTGATGCGAGAGAGTTATCCGTCGGTTTGGCACACAAAGCTCATGATACGTCGACTCATGGAGGAATGCGGTATCGCAATTTATTGTGATCTTCACGCTCACTCGCGTAGACACAATATATTTATCTACGGTTGCGAGAGCAAGAGAGCAGGTTGTTACGGAAGATTAACGGAGCAAGTGTTTCCACTGATGTTGCACAAAAATGCAGCTGACAAGGTAAGATGAATTATAAGACGATGATAATTGTTTTACGATCTCGACAGATATCGTCATTGGGATATCCTCGTTTCAGTTTTCCTTTGAGAATTGCAAATTTCACATTGAGAAGGGTAAAGAAGGAACGAGTAGAGTAGTCGTTTGGTTGATGGGTGTTCAGAATAGCTACACCATGGAGGCCTCCATGGGTGGATCAAAATTAGGTTCGAGAACAGGAACACATTTTTCCGCTCAAGATTACGAGCAAATTGGCAAAGCTTTTTGCGAAACTCTGTTGGACTTCTCCGACGAGGATCCGGGCAAGGTAACGCGTAACGAATTCATCGCTTTTTATTCAATTATTATCTTTACCACACTGGTTTACCTCATAATTACTTTTTTTCTCTGCTCTCTGGGATTCTTTCTCGGTAAGCTGATAATGCGTAATATCCTAGTAGGGATTTATAAAATCGTCATTAATTAATTTTCTAATTGCAGAACGATACCATTGAATGCGAATGCAGGAGAGGCTTCGAAATAAAATTCTGGTACGGCTTATGAAGGAAGGTTCGAGCGCCGATGAACCTACGAACATCAACCTCACCGATTACTCCAGGTAATCACTCGTATCTTGAACAAACATAAAATATTACTTTTCAATTTTTATATTAAATTTACAGCGACGAAGGCGATACATCGGACAGTTCATCGGAGGATGAAAAGTTAAGATCCAGAAAAGGTATGGAACGTGTTGATTCCGAGAGCGGTGACTACCGATCCCAGTATCTCTGTGTTCCACCACCATCGCCTCTGCTACCGAGATCGCGAGCGATCAATAGAACAAAAAAAATACGAAAGAAAGTCACCATCAAAGAGAATCACAACAAAAAAAGAACTTATTTGGTATGAATCATCGGTGACTCTTTGTAAATCGTAGATATGCAATTATTTTAGCAATTGAGATTTATTTTGTCAACTTTAGAATCGTAGAACCGTGATGGATTTACCAGCCACTGATCCTGGAAGTGATTTGTGCGATCTAACCGATTCGGGGGATGAAAATTACGCGCATTCGTCGTCCGATCCTTCCAGAAGAGACGCAGGTACAATAAATTTCATTTATTTCAATTCCACTGCAATTTTTATCAATTATTTTTTCAATTATTTTCTATTGCAGCCTTTCCAGCCAATTTTAAGGAACGCTCGGTTATTATGGAGAAAGACGATTATCTTAAGAAAGATTTTTGCACCGAAGCTCTACCTCTGCCGACGTTGGTTAGACCTCACAGCTTATCGTTTGCCGATTACTTGTTCAATACGAAAACACCTCGTAAAAATATTACACGTTCACGTTGCCCCCAGCCACCTAGGTAATACAATAATATTATTTAATAGTAATCTACGTAGACTTAAGATAATTATTTAAACTATAATCCATTTATCCAAGTATTGAACATTTTATTATTATTTCAGACTTGTTAGAAATTTGTCACCGATTCTTCCACGTAGACAGGACGTACAAATAAAACTTACGTCCCTGAGACAACAGATATGGACTGGTGTTTCGGTGGACGATCAACACCATGGAAATTACGAGAGTTCATTCGTGAAAAGTCCCCTAAGTTGGGGTATCTCGAGTCTCGCGCTTGCTTATCACACGGGTAGCGAAGCATTGTTGAAGTTAGTAAACCGATTGATAAATATTAATCAACGAGATATTTAACGATAATAATAAATACTTATCGAGGTTTATTTATTACTTAAATTACAGATCTTGTTCGAAAAAGCTCGAGTCACTTGATTACGTGGGAAAGTTAGAGTCGAGAAAGTTAAAAAAAAATCAAAAGAAGCCGGTAAAAGTGAGCACTAGCATGCCAAGCGAAGATACTTTCGAGGATGAGTCGCAGAAGACAACGAAAAATAAAAAGCGAACGCGTTTCAAGCGACAAAAGAGAGTAAACGTGAATTTTAGTAACGTGGAAGATACACCGAGCGCAATACCGATCGAGCGTATGAATTCTCTAAAATTATTGGGTGTTGCGAAAATTCCAAAACCTCAACAAAAAGTAAAATCTGAGCCAAAGAAAAAATTTCGAAGGGGCAGTCTTATCGCCACAACGGGTGTACATATAACGAAGATAAAAAGTAAGAATATCTTGGAAACATTGAGCGACGTATCGAGTTCCGAAGATATATTACCGGCAACGAGACCGCGAACTAATAAAAAAAAGAAAAAGACGACGAGTGTTGTGAAAAACAGAGCTTCGAGTGCTAACGTTTTATTGGGATGTGTTAAAAATAATGATAAATGAATTGTGCCTATTACAGCTTCCACCAAGCCGCAACTGCCACTGTAAAATATATAGAAAATTACGATCGTTAGCTTGTAGCGTAGAAAAAAAAAAGATAAATATATTACGTTCTTTAAGCCGATACTTTAGCAAATAACGATAATTCTATTTGTCACCGAACAAACGATTGATATTTTGACTAATTTTCAGGGCAATTATCGAATTACACGAAACTGTTAGAAAGAAAGAAAAAAAACTCCTTCGCGTAACGTGTCTGTGTCTGATTACAACGTACATCGATAAATGTAGACTAACACCAATAAAGATTTTTATGCCACGAATCGTTGGAAACAACGGAGTTGCTTCGAAGAGTGGCCCGAAGAAAAAAAGTAGATTCGTAATGTTTTCGTTGTTTTGATGCACTCGTCGGGACCCTTGAACCAGACCGCCGCTCCGTTCAGCTGATCGGTGAATTTAAAAATTTTTGTTCGGTCCACTCTATTGACACAAAGATAAGTAATGGACTCACTGTCGGTAATAAGCTGTCTGGAATATCTCTGAGAATTCCGTTGTTCACGACGTATGAGTAGAATTTTCGTGTTATCTCGGAGAAACAATAAGTGGAAATTAACTCGTCGCGTCTTTGTGCGTCCTCCCGGCGTCTCTACACACCGGAAACAACTGACCAACAAAGCAACAAACGTCCACGGATACGTACTCGGTCGCAACGTGCGGACAGAGAAGGGATAAGTGGTAGTGAATGTTTCCAATTGGTAAAGGAGTAGCGCACGTGACAGTCGCCTCGGCGAGACGCGCGCGGTGCGTACCACGAACGAGACGCCATCTCAAGTTGTCGGTTCGTTCGAGAACGAAAGTCCCTGGTTCGAACACCGCACAGGCTAGTGATCAACGAGGGAGCCTGGAAAAGCGAGAACGCTCGCGCGCTTTGTGTGTGTGATTCACCTAGCGCGCAGCGCGCCTACATCATGATCCGAACGGCAACAATGATGGCGGTCACGAAGCAAGTTGCGAATGTCCGTTTTTAATGGGTGCTAATAGAAGATTCGCGACTAACGAACGCGAGGGTACGGTTATCGTTGGTGCTTGGAAGTGCGCGGTTTCGCTCGCGTATCACCGCACTCGTTGAATCATGCGATTTATCGACACGGAAACATGAGCGAGGGTGTTAACGCGACAGCGATGAGCTCCGAGGGCTCGCCGCCGACGACGACGACGACGACGACGACGACGTCGACGATGACAACGACCTTGGAGTGTCGCGACGAACCCGAGACACCGCCGCCGCCACCTCCACCACCTCTACCACCATCAAATTCGCATCGCGCAATTACGAAAACCGTGCGAAAGCACAGGAAATATGTTCACACCTCCGAAGGCACTTTCCTCTGGATCGACGGAAAAAAAATTCGCAGCGCCCTGACTCACAGTAAATGGCCGCCCAGGCGGAGGAGAGTCAGCTTTCCTACGAACGACACCGAACTCGTCACGGGTTATCTCGAGCCCGCGAATCCTTGGGAACACGGTAAGTCTCTTTTTTTCACGTTGAATGTCGTCCTGAGATGTTTGTGAAAAAATTCACCGTCGATCTCCACCAGAGCCCGTTGATTGTTTTCTCCAAGTTATTTAGGCTCGAAGATTAACGATAACGATCGTTTCCAGGTGAGCTGCATCACTCATTACTCCGTTTACAAACTTTCCTCTCCGTCTCCCAATCTCAATGATCGCTATTTCTGCAATGTCATGTTTTTTATATCTCCAAAACAACTTTTATGCTGTACATTGATTTATCATTTGTCGACATTCGTCCGCATCAAGCTATAGAGAGAGAGAGAGAGAGAGAAAAAAAAGAGAAGAACACGCAGCTTGCCTCAGCCTCTTTGCCTACTATAAACGACGAATCAGGTTTGTCAAAATGTTAGATCGAAGCCTGTGACATAAGAATCATGTGTCACGTGTTTTATTGCAAGGCGTGCTAGATACCAGACGCCCTCGGAGGTATGCAGACTCCTTGTATTCTGCTACTTGCGAGACTGTTGCTCCCGGGTTTTTTTTTTGTAAAGCTCTCGATAAAAGCAACAGCTATAAAGAAAAATGTCAGGCAGGACCGTTGTTCAGAATTTATTGTAGCGTTAAATATTTTTTCATGGGATGACATAATTGAGGGTGCTATGGCGCATACTGTTTGTCTTACCTAGATATATATATATATATATATGTATATATATATGTGTGTTGACTAAATCGTACATAGTTTAGGGTCTCGAATTGCGGCCTGTTTTATCTTTTAAATGCTATAGTTGTAAAAAACTTGTGCAAGTTAATCGACGTCGTGTTACGAATAGTTACTCTATCGACATATACACTGTCATCGGGCTGTCAGGTTTTTTTATAGACCACACTGACTCAAAGAATGTCTGAGATTTCGCAATCACGACTGTATACTAATTTTAAGTACAATGCTATATAGAACGTGTATACCTGCACGTGTTGTAAGCGTCGCACACTATCGTTTTCAACCCAAAATATGCTTTGAATTACTTTTTTTGTAAGACCGTACGAGTATCCTTAAATATAAACGTCTTTTTATGAGAGATAAATTCGTCATCGTATTATGGTACAACGACAGCTGTTCAGAGTTTACCAAGCACGTATGACCTCCCTTATCTAGGATTCCATTTGTGTCGATGCGGCATGAAAATTATCTCAACTTTGAGTTTGCGCTCAACCTTGGGGTTAAACCTGTGTTATAATTTTTTTTTTTTTCATATAATACATAAAATAAAAAGGATTTTGTGCCTGTACGATACATGCTCTAGGGTACATTATTTTTCATATCGATTCATAGAATATTTATATTTTTTTTTTATTCAATCGTGCTATGTTGTGTCGCGCTCATATTATTATCATGTATATTAAACCGATAGTAGGATTTTTTACATGTGAAACGTGATGTAAGTGGTACAGATAGAATTACGTTTTCTGCAAGCAAAGAAAGAAAGAAAAAAAAACAGAAAAAAATATATAAATGATAAGACGCTTCGGTCCGGTATTCGTTTAGCTATCGCAAATTTATCCGTTAGTTTGTACCAATTCATTCATCACCACGATCATGTTATTATAAAAGAAAAACGCTGTACAGAAATCGATAACATGGATTGAAATACATTATTTTTGCCAGACATCTGCACTGTATTTTCATATTTATCCCACTAATCGTCCCGAGATTCCATCTGTTATTGGCCTTCATCCTAGTTTCTCTTCATTCATGCAACGTATGTAAAATGACTATTTTAACACGAATTTCTATGTTTAAAATATTTTTATAAAATGCTTATTTGTGTCTTTGAGAATCAGATAAAATTCTCTAATATTATTTACGTTAATGAGATATAACTGTTCACAGCCGAGAATGTGAATATCGAGGACTTGATCACGTCGTACCAGACATCCTGCGAGCGACATATTACCGAGCCATTAAAAAATGTCGTTGCTCAACTCGAGGTAAACTGAAAACATGTAACTTTGCCCCCTTAACGTGCAACGAAAAATTTTATCTACTCTCCTTTTATCTACTCGTTATTCCACACGAATATCATGAATGTATCTAACAAATTACTATGTGAATTTGTACGAGTAACGTGACGTAATGTTTATCTTCGTTTTCTGTAGAAATTGGATATTTCTGACGACGAACGTTGTCCAGAACTTTGCTTGAAGAACGAATCTTTGGACCAACATAGTTGCGAGCCACTCGAGGAGATTCTTAAAAGAGTACAATTTGAAAAACTTGACCTGGAAGCAACATCGTTGGACGATGAGGTAGTAGAGGGTCCATCATCAACCAAAGCCAACACGTAACATCGTTACACTAGCATTGAATAATAAAATTTCTTATCTCTGTTTTCAGAGCGCCGTGATATTGTTCGACATGTTGGAGTATTACCAGTCGGCTAAACACTTAAATATGTCGAATAATCGCGACATAGGATCGCGAGGCTGGCACGCTTGCGCTCACATGATTAAAAAGGTATTCGTTATGTTTGTTCAATACTACGAGACTTATTCGTGTAAATATTCGTAATTTAATTAATTTTCCATTGCAGACTACGTGTCTCGAAATATTGGAAGCCAGGGATATAACACTGACACAACAGCATATGAATATTTTGAAGCGGCCCCTTCAGCTCGTTTCTCACTTGCATGTTATGAAATTAGAAAACTGTGGTCTCGCCGGACGGGCTTTTGTAATACTAGGTAGTTGTTTATTCATGCAGTTTCATTATGCACTTCGGTATTCAACCATTCATTCGCATTTTATCCCGCTTCGATTGTTAACGGTAATACGTTTTTTTTGTTGGTGTTTTTCAACAGTTTCAGCTTTAAAAATGAATACCGGATTAAAGGAGCTATACCTCGCAGACAACGGTCTCGAACAAGAAGATGCCATACAGCTCGGTGCGCTTTTGAGGGTTAATAATCACTTGCAGCTGCTAGATATTAGGTGCGTGCGATTAGCTAATAGTCGATTAGAAATCGTTCATCCATCTCTCTCTCCCTCTCTATCCTTCTGAATCATCTGGAGTGTACATTGCTTCACATGTGTCAAAGCTCTCGCGCGATACGTCGCAATTTTAACGTTCCCACTTATTTTTCCAATAAATTTTTCGGGAGTATTTTTTTTTCTTCTTTCTCTCTAGTAATAATCACATCAAGGACGAGGGTGTTCGCGATATATTGGATGGCCTCATCACCCAGTCTAGCGACGATAGAGACGGCAAAGGTCTCAGTATCCTCGTGTTGTGGAATAATGATCTTACCAAGAGTTCGTCAGGTCATTTCACTCAAGCTATAGTGCGTAATGTCTTTGATACCTTAAAAACAAATAATAACTACAAGTATTTCATTGTCTCTCATCGTAGGGATTTACTCGTTGCTGTACGCCTCTAGTCCCAGCACAAATTAATTGTGTGATTTCAATAGCTTGAACTGTCACGTTTTGATTGTTAGATGCATGAAAAAGAACATAAATTTCTTATCAAATGTACTTGACTAATAATTCTCCGCGACATTTTTATCTCCATAGGCACAGTCGGTTACTCTCGAGACATTGAATATCGGTAAAAATTCCGTGAGTAACGAATTGTTGGAAATGGCGCAGGAAGCTTTGATCAAAAATCGTTCTCTCCTTCAATTGGGCATGCAATCGACGAATATAACGTGCAAAGGGGCTCTCCTGTTAGCCGATATCGTCGAAACCAATCGGACGTTACAGGTAAAATTTACACATGGATTAAAAGAAAACAATCTTCAACATTCTAAAGTACATGAAATTTCTTTTATTTTGCTTACAGAGGATAGATTTGCGGGATAATAACATACAGATGACAGGGTTGACGGCCCTCTCGTTTGCGATGAAGAAGAACACGAACATAACTCAACTGGACTTGGATGATGAGCCATGGAGCAAAACGCCCGCGACGATGCACCAGTACTTGGATCTCGTAGCGGAGATAAGAGGTCACTGCGTGAGGAACGAGGAACCAACGTCGACGGACGAGAGTACCGAGGAATCGAGCAGCCCGCAACATCGCAGCAGACTGTCAAGCGTGAGCTCCCGTAAGATCTCGCTGACTTGTCAGACACTGCCTCGTTCTCCTCCATCCATGACTCCGACCTCGAACGAGATAGCGACCAGATCGATGCTGGAACCAAAACGTACCAGCGGCGGGCGTTTACGTTCTCCGGCACCGAGTCCGATTCCTTCGCCCGTTGCGAGCCCGATTCCCAGTCCCTCGCGTAGTCGTTTCGTCGTATCCCGTGTACCCGAGGCTTCCCTGAGTTCAACCAATTCCTCGGCCTCGTCCTCACCCGTCACTCCACTCTCTCTCGCATCCTCGCCCACGTGTTTCTTCCCTTCGACCGGCGGTGGCTCCTCGCGTTTCCGCGTTGTTACAGTCGTCGAGCCTGCGTCCAACTTGCCACCTGCTAAATCCGTCGTCACTTCGACCAACACCAACGTCACAATTGGCTTCAATTATAAGGTTCACACACCCGATAGCATCGGTTCCGATGATTCGGACAGTGTTTTCAGGTTGGACGTCGAAGACAATCCCGCGGTTGGCAACGAGTCAAGCGCGAGTATCGATATCGACGTTAGCTTCGAAGAGGCAATTAAGACTTCTTCCGTAATTAAAACGGACAAAGTGGACGGTAGCGTGGATGATCTCAAGTTCGAAATGGAAGAAACTACGCTAATAAAGGCAAAGGAGATTCGAAAAATTCATTCAGAGTCTCTGGAATATCCCAAATTAGAGGATAATCAGACAAAAAGCGTGGATGCAAAAGCTCAACGATCAGATAATGGATCACCGACAAAAAGTACTTTAAACTCAGTAGAAAATTTCGTTGCAGATGGTACAAAGGGGTCCGAAAACCCCGAAACAGAAGGAACGCAAATAATTCACAACGTCGACAGGGCAATCAACGAAACCAAAGGAGATTCGGAGAAGAAAATGGAGGAATCGCTCCGCGACGAGATAATAATTTCCGTTCAGCCTGAACCGAAGAAACCGGAACCCGTGCAGAGGCAAGCTACGAGTTTGGAGAGGTTACTCGGCCTGTTCCAACATCCGGGTAGCCTCTTCTCCGGGACCTCCTTCACCGAGAGAACGGAAACTAAGAATCCTCTGCAGGATGGTGTAAATAGTATGCTTGCGTTGAGCGACAAATTTCAGCAATATCTTCGAGAAGGCAGAGCCTCTGGTAAATCAGGAACCGAAGATTCGTCGAGTCACGCTCCGCTACAGAGGTCCGCTTCCGATGCTTCGAGATCGACGATCAAACACGATCCCGTTAAGTCCCTGAGCATACCTCAATTGTCAAGCATTCAAGTGACTTGCACAAGGGAATTCGCCTCCGGCAAACACGGCTCAAACTTGCCGGAAACTTCTACGGGGAATTGCCAGGGGCAAGTGAAATCGGACACGGCGAATTCTACGACTCGAAACATTTTCGTTGTCGAGGAAAACCCAACGGATACTCTTACGAAATCCGAAGAGAACGAGGTTCCTAGAATAACCGATAATCTACCGTTACCTGAAACATTGCGGTCGAGCGCGAAAGAGGCCCACGAGGAATTCGGCTCACGCAACACAGAAACGTTCATCGATGTGATGTCTTCACATCGCAGGGACTCCTCTACGGAAATTGTAAATAGCGCATCACTTAACGTTGCGATGGAAACCAAGACGACTATGTGCGCACCGAAATTAAAGGACATACCCGAATACTCGGTTCTAGAGATAAGAACGTCCAACGCGGAAACCGACGCGAGTGTCGAATTCTCGCCAAGTGGCGATAACGTAGATAAAAGAACCGATAACGATGCGGGAACGAAATGTGATAGCAGCACGACAGACAGTATTAATGATCCTAGTTATAAGAATTCTTCCCTTTGTAAAGTAACGTGTGATATAAGCGGCGTCAAAAATGTACATACTTTAGGCAGCACGGACGATGTACATAATTTTTTTAATGCACCATTGAGCAACGATGATCAGATGATGCTCGACGCGCCTGAAGAGTGTGCTGTGATCTCAATTTCCTCGAACGAGGCTGACGTTCCATCCACCGCGATCGCAGTAGAGGCTGTCGAGGATATAAAAAATATGAAGAAAAATGATACTGAAAGTTCTCTATCGGAATGTCCAACTAGTTCTATCGAAGCAGCGCTTTTGGCCAGTACGACAAAATTTGAGGATGCCATTACGAATGAAGTAAAAGAGGGTCAGATTCGGGCGGCGGATTCTTCGGAGCAGAGGCAAACCATAGTGGCGAAGAACATAGATTTATCATTACCAGTGTTAAATAATTTGTGTACAAATAATCGTTTTGATGCGGAAGGCAGAAACGTTCAAAACGACCGAATTGCGGGGAAAATGTTGGACACGGCGATTATTGCTGAGGACAATGAGTTGTCCGACACTGTAGAGGAATTTTTTCCCATCGACACAACTCCTTCACTCGCAGAGTCGACTACGGAACAAGAACTTAACTCTGCAGTGTTAAACAATAATTGTATAAACGCTAATTCGTACGCGGGCGATTTAGTGACTGTGACTAAACCGGAGTTAGACGTCAGCGCTAACGAAGCTCGCGAGGATAACAATTCCACGTATTTAACGAATGAACCAGCGGCCATCGCCATAACTGATCATAAAATTCCAACGATTGATAAAATCGTAGTTGTAGAGCCAATTACGATCTCCGAGCAATTCGTATCATTGCCGAATGCAATATTTGCCACGAGGGGAGACGCGATAACCAAGATCGAGATAGCTTCCACGGAGGAAGACGACTTTGTTCCGGCAGCAGCGATCGAACAGGTTTCCACATCATTGTCCGAGGATTCTGATTATTCTAGCAAATTATCGGTGGATGACGTGAGAACTGGCGAGCTTTCTTTGAATGGCTCGACGGAAAATTCGCCAGCGAACGACACGGTCGAACAAATCGTCGCTCAAACATCAATAATGAATAATATCCATAGTGACGAGGCTTCTGTAAAGACGTCGGAACATCGGTCTTTCGTTCGCGTAACTGTTGAGTCGGTGTTAACGTCGTTCATGAACGTTTCCAACTCTGCTACAAAGGTCTCGACGTCGGAGGTCAAGAGCAGCGAATCGACTGAAGATCTCATGTTCAAAATGACTGACATCACCACCGATGCGGCTTTGAATGTGAATGAAGTTACGAGCGGCATCGTTACAACGGTCCAAGAATGCGGGGACCTTGGGAACTTGGCGTATTTCGAGCCGGGACAATCCTCGAGGTCACCCACAAATTTGTACATCGACAAGTCCAGAAACGTTCACAGAAACAGTCAGGACTCGGGTATCGAGGAAACAACGGCTTCGATATCGGACGACAACGGTCTCGAGGGTAATTGTCAACCGAGGGGAAGTTTTCAGGAGAGCGTAGACTCGGGTATCGACTCGGAATGTTCATCGGTGTGTGCCCGAGTGGACGTTGGAGCAGACGTGCAAAAGGAACGCGCCAGAGATCCCGGAAAGTCTATGATCGTCGATCTGGCTGTTCCCACCGAAATTATTGACTTTTCATCGAGCTTCGTCGCCAAAGAGGGAATTCTCGTAACCGATACAATCGCAAAGATCGGCAAAGCGACTTACAAGACCGAAATCGAAGATAAAAAAAGCTCAATTAAGCTGGCGGATGTTATCAGCGTGGGAAGAAGCAACGAACCAACAACCGATCGACACAACGTCTCAGTCTGTTCTACGAGGTAAGTCGATCGAATATTCTCGCTACAGCACAAATCGCTTTTCTCACGAAATACTTTTGTATACAGTCTCGTCGTCTTCTCGGCTTTTTGCCAGTAAACGCGATATCGACGCACCGCTCGGATGCTAGAAAATATCAAATGAATAAAATATGCTTCGCTCGATTTATCCTTCGCCAACCCGCACTTGCCAAATACCAGTACGCTTGCTGTCGTGACAAACACGCGCATGGTTCTGATTCTTTGAGAAGTTCCCTAAGTGATCCTACACGCAAGCTGATGGATCACAAAATATAAAAGAGCTTTGGCTTCCTTCATCCGCTTTGGAATTTACGAAACTTACGTCACTTTCGTTCATCCCGAATCTTGGAAGAACAAAACAGACGCCGCTACTTCTTTCCTCGATACTGGCCAGCTGGACAGCTGCATGGAAAAGTTTTCGTGCCAGGCAAAAGAGAGGATATTTGAAATTCCATGAATTTCTATAAAAAAAAAAAGATGTATTTGAGAAATGAATTTTTGAATACGCGATACGAGGGTGACCCTGTCTCTGCTCGATGATCCTCGATGAAGCAACAACGTGAAGCACGCAGTTACAATCGTTTGCATCTTTCTTGGTTCAATCGTTCTCTCTTCTCTGTCTCTCGGGCATCCGCTTAAGCGCTTTTAATCGTTATCTCTTCACTCTAATCTCTCTTTTGTCTTCCCACTTATACATCAATTGACATTTGCTTCTCGCTAATGCATTGTCCGCCCCCTTCTCCTATAATTAATTCGACTAACGTGTGTTCGTTAACTGTCGTCGCATCTTGCAATTCTCCTATCTCTCGCAATTTTCCTTACGCATAACGTCCGATTGTGTACCAGCCATTGGTGACTGGAAATTCTGAGCGCGTGTATTGATTAGCCAATCCTTTTTGCTCCACTATTGTAAATTGTTCTTGGAACGAGTAAATAAATATTTTTAAAAAAGAAATCGAGGCTACAACTCTTCTTGTTTTTTTTCTTTACCGCACACAGCGTGCTCCGGGTTTCCAATTTCCATATTTAAAAAAAAAAATGCAAATCAAACTGGCGCATACTTGTAATTCTCATCGTGCTATACGCGTGAATGAAATAAAAAAAAATTTTTGACTGAGGATAACATTGTGAATTTTCTCAGTCCCGAATGACGATGAAGCCGTGGACGACGAGGATGAAGACAGTAACGAGGATGAAGAGGAGGAAACTAAAGAAAAGGTCCAAGTACGCCGCAACGAATACAAAGAGGTGGTGGTGGATCTTGGTGAGGTCAAGATGCAGCTAGAGTCGAAGTATCGTCGCTACGTCAACTGGCGTATATAGCAGAAAAATCCATCCAAATAAGCCGATCACTATGAAAATATACTTTTGGAAATTCTGATCGTTGTCCGCGTAATGTGGATGCGTTTCGTGAATTTAGAAAATTAGTTAAAGCCGGAACAGCAAATGCTGACATCCAGTTTTTTCTTGCCCGTAGAAGCTGTTAGATGCGTTTAAACTCAAATTAATTCTGAGAATAATTGAGAGAGAGAGAGAGAGAGAGAGAGAGAGAGAGAGAGAGAGAGAAAATTATACAGAATCATGTCGTTATTCAATAAGATTTAGATTCGGTATTAATAATCGTGTTTCGATGAACTCTTATGGTTCTTTGGAGAACGAGGCAACAGCAACAACAACGACAACGACTTAAGAATACAATTCGAAGCTCAAGCCGTTGGCTGGGGATGGTGTCGTACTAACACGCATTAGTCATTTATGACTTTTTTGTTTAAAAAACAGACCGTCGAAACCAGGAGTGACAAAGCAAAAGCATAGAGGTCGTGCATAAACAAAAAGAAAAACGACAAAAAATATATATATACATATTATACATAACATACATAATTGTACATACGATATTTTTTAATATGAATGATAATATAATTGGATATACACGGACGATACAATAAAAGACAATTCATGAACAAAATTGGCAAATTTTTGGATCATTGCGCAACGACCGAATCGATTGAAACAAAAAATTCATTATTTTTTTTCTAACTCGAAGACTGAACGAATTATTAAAGAAAAAGAAAAATTTATTTGCAGCCTCATCTTGCCAAGTGTTAATTACTGCGTGTTAGACAGTCGACGCAATGCGACTGAACCAATCCTCAGTCAACCTACGAACCGTCATTTACATGTATACTAAATGGCAAATCTTTTCAGCTTTTTACGTAATTCGGTAATTGATATGTGCGAAGTACGAATACTTATTTCCAAGAATCTTCGATACATCCTGCAATCGTTGATGATTGATTGAACAATTGTCTCGCGCACACTACTACTACTACTACTACTAACTACTACTACTACTACTACTAACTACTACTACTACTACTACTACTACTAACTACTACTACTAACTACTACTACTACTACTACTACTACTACTACTACTACTACTACTACTACTGTGTATTGTAAATTTTCAATGACAATAAGACATTGCATGTATATTATTCCAAATCGACGAAAGCGTGGACGTACTTCGTAAGATCGATTACCAGGAGGATATATTATTATCGAACGTCTCTTATCGAGCGTTTATCCTCTTGCTACGGATACATCGGGAAATGTTTGGCGTCTGTTTTTACTCAAAACTAATAAATGTTACGGGTATTGAGCTCGACGAGTACATAGATATTTAGTAGAGACGCGCTTCAAAGTACTTGAAAGATACTTAGAGAATAATATTGATATCATCGCGGATTATGCATACGCAATATCGAGCGTATCATTCGTTACGTAATCGGATTTTCAGCTTGTAATTTTTTGTTTTGTTTTTTTTTTTTTTTTTTTTTTTCGGACGTTGCGATACGGAAAACGCATAAGGTCAGGGTGACGAGCGTAGCCTGTACCCTGACCATCGATCTTGCCTGAACTATTGATTGTTCTAGTTCATAAATAAATCGAAACGCCTCGATAAGGCTTTGTCTTCGTCGTAGATATTGAGTTCACCTGCATAGAAAGAAAGAGGAAAATAGAGAGATCACCTCGTGAACTGAGCCACGATGAATCTGCTTTCAAAATTTTAACGATGCATCGTTCCAATTACAGAGATCAATTATGTTAATTGATTTCCGTATCCGTATCTCCCGGCTAAACGTATATGCAGAGAGCATTTGGCGAATCGTGCTGTACGGTTGGATATCTCAATTTAAATAATTAACCATGCACTCTGGTTCACAGCACGGTAATTAAAATAAATAGCCGGAGGACGCATTCCTTTATTTTGTTTATTTTATTTTATTTCTTTTTCGTCTGCTTATACGATATAAAAGTTTCGCCAATTTGAGATCAAAAGAGAAAGAGAGAGAGAGAGAGAGAGAGAGAGAGAGAACCTGTAGATATGATTCCCGAGAAGCTGCATGTGCGTGCACGTACGTCACTGAGTCATTCTAGTTTCGATTAAAAATATTTAATGACATAGATTCACGAGATGCAGAGGATCACTCGGGCGGTGAGCCACCTTGATTGGCTGTTTCGGTCAACTCGGTAAGTGATCCGAATCCACCGGGAGATTCTATTTTCAATCTGGCGTTGAACGCAGAACGGTGCCCCTCGTATAGACATACGTGCATGCGCTAGTAACGCGACATAGATTCTAAGCTTATTGTTAGTACGCGGCATAATTAATATTAAAGTTCTTAGAAAGAGGTGTCGTGTAACGACCGAGAGGCCAGCTTTTACACTCGAAATAACGATGGGGACCGATTATTGTGGGTGGTAACCATGTGGCGTCAAAGAGATGAGAATACGAGTAGACGTCGAATAATTTTTAACTTTAAATGAGTGTCGACTTCGAGGATATGACTAATACGTAAAGAGATATTGATTATACCGCGCGAACCCAAGTTGAAACGGAAATCAGTGTGTTATTAATAAATTATTTAAAGCATGACAAAACAGAGCGTTACGCTCTAGGTCTAGAAACGTTAGGTTTCAATGTAAAAATGAAGGAAAGAAAAATATTTAAAGAAAAAAAAAAACACAAACAAAACTAATTCACTAACCGCGTATCTCTGTAACTATATCGAAGTATATCGCGAGAATAAATACGAGAAAGAACGGTGGATATAATAGAAATTGCGAATCAACTAAATTATATTTCTCGACGTATCGATCAGGTCGTCGAGTCGACTTGTTCAATTTAACACACCCTCTGTACATATTATTTTCAGTATTCTGTTGATAATGTTTAAGAGAGTTTATAGATGTTATTAACATATTTGAGAGTGATTTATTTGTACATAATTGCACGCGGGCTTGTGGACGGAGCAAACTTATTACCAACGATACGAGAAATAATACTGTTACTATTCTTCTGAGAATAGCACCGGGCGTTATAGTGTATCTCTTACAATCTCATGGCGGCCATCATTTGAAGTCATATGAAATAATCTAGGCGAACAACCTGAGCCGAGAATAATGAGAGAATTACATAGTGTTTATTGAAAGAAAGAAAAAAAAATGTTTGAAAAAGAAACGAAAGGATGAAACTACAATGAAACAAACAAGATATTACAATTCGAAACGACTGAAAAGATTTTTTTTTACCGCTCATTCGAGTTATTAATGATACACGATGTATACATCGATTTTTAACGCTAATCGGTTATAATATTTATATATATACATCGATTGTATTTGCTACTTCGATCCATTCGAACGTATGTACTTATTTATTGTCTAATTCGTACAATTTTTAATGCGTCGATGGATAACGGCAATTGCGCAATTCATTCGAATGTTTACCACGATTATTTATTTTACCGATATGCTATTTCTTTGATTATTCATCTTGAGTAATAAAACTCTGAAATGATTGTTCGATGACTCGATATGAAAAAATAAAATAAAATGCGTTATGCAAAGGTCGTTATCCAGACGCAAAAATTTACATAGAAACACTTCGTGAATTAAAATTAGGCTTGAATAATAGCTTAAACAAAATATTTGTATAACGTACAAGAGAGACATGCATAATTGGCCGAACTTGGTTGAATCGGTAACGCGAGTTACTAATTCATACGTTTTTTATAGTTAAATATAAAACTTTGTAAAACCCATAAAAGCGTCTGAGTATAAAACTCCACGTTGTCGAGATAATTTTTTTAAAAAATTTTAAGTCGATCGTCGACGGTTTTAATTTAATTAAATTTCAATAACGAATATCATCTCGCAATCGTTTATTTAACTCGAGAACGTTGGGTTTTATTGAAAATATGAAGAAACAACTTTTTGCAATTTTACAATTGTAAGACCGAATGGAATAAGTGAAAATTGAGAGAGAGAGAGAGCACGTTATTATGATAGCAGTACAATCGAATACGTGTTAAGTGAACCGACGGACGATCACATCTAATCTAGTTGAATTTCTCACTTCTGTGCGTAACACGCATCCGCGCAAAAGTATATTTTTATTATTATATATGTTGTATTATTGAATGAAATATTTTACGACGAAGTATTCGCTGCTGTATTGAGAAAAAAATCCATTTATCTCTATACGCAAGACGTACTCGAGAGAGAAATAAACTAAGGAGAGCGATTGGGTTCATACGGATCAATCGCACGCGATCGATTTAACACAAACAACATCAACGATTACGACGTTCTGATCCAAAAAAAAATTGTACCATTAACGTTATTGATATATTTATCTATTATATTATAATACGAAAATTATAAAATATATATATATATACATACATACACACACACGCGTATATATAAATATATATATATATATATATATATATATACACTCATATATATACACATAAAAAAATATATTTAACGTTTCCGTGTACTTTGTCGCGAAGCGGCGTGAGATAGCGTGAAATAATAATTTATTAATTAACAAAATAAAAAAAATTAGTCGTCAGTCGCGTCGTTCGACGATGATCAAAATTGGCCGTGGGTACAAACATCGTTTCGCGCCGCTTCACAATTAATTGTACTATACATACTTATTATACTAATATTAAAAAGAGAGAAAAAAAAAGAAGAAAAAAAAAAGAAAAATACCAACAATCGAGAGGGTTTACATACTTTGTACAGTGTACCGACCACTTCGTTTATCTATGTATAGCAATTTATATTTCCTACGTAGTGTAGCGTCTCTTGAAGAGAAGAAATAAGAAAAAAATACGGACGGATGTATAACATTGAGTCGATCGTATTTTTTTTATTCGAAATTTCTTTAATTCCTCGTTCTTGTAGTTAATATCCTATCTGCAATATCATAAAGAAAAAAGGCGATTTATCAAAGACATTAAATGGGGATAAAGTTCAGAAATATTTTTATTGTAATATATCTCCGGGGGGCGGGGGGGGGGGGGCAGCTCAACAAGGCCTTGGGATATTCATCAAAGGATTATTTGACGCGTACATTCGTTGTTTATTTATTCTACCATTTTTTTATTCAAGGAATTATTTTATAAAAGTGAGATGCAGTTTTTGTAATTGCATTCGTATGTTGTATTAATTTGATTATTTTGTTATTGCTCTATGTTAGGTGAAAAAATTTGGTAAAAAATATTAATTTAACTAACGTATGCAACGACAATTGTTTTATCATTCATTTCTTTGAGACCTTTTTAATGATAATTACTAAAGGTTATTATATAACATAATTTTTCTATAGTTTACAGCACTTTTATAAAATAATTCATGTTAAATGCAATGTCGAAAAAAATCTATAAACAAGATATCTTTCAGATTAACAAGAGTCTGTAATCGAGGATGCTGCTCCTTCACAGATAGTTTATGTCTGGCGATATCTATGACTAATAACGAACGATGCAATCTCATCAATCGAGTTATTATACAGAGTTGGTGGAAAAGTCTCTATTCGGGGCGGCCGTTATAGAGGATTAAGGGAGTTTTTGTCTTCCCGCCTTCGTACATCTCGATGGTGTGATTCCAGCTGGTCCAGGAATCTGACAATTAATTCATCTCTCGTCTCCACGAGCGTCCACGATTCTGCGCGAGCGATATCATTGTCCATCTCGTTTTCTCCGGTTCTCGGTCGTTCTCGGTCTCTTTCCCTCTGCGAGCCTCGTGACGCCCTCGCTACATCAGCCCTTCCTGGAGGGGTTGACGATGAAGATGGTGGTGGTGGTGGTGGTGGGCAGTGGTAGGTTTCTTCTTCGTCTCTGTCGTCGACAACGCACGCAGTCGCGCTTCGCACAACGGAGCAGGCCACCGGGCGGCTACTGCTCCGTAATCGTTTCTCGTTCGAGAAAGAGATATCCTCGCCCCTTGATTTTACCTAATTTTCTCAACGTATGGAAGCTCTCTACGTACATCGCACGAGGTACGTACGTTTAAAAAAAAAATCAATCGCACGTATCACTTGTATCGAGACACCTGTCAAAAAAACATTTTTTTTAAATCGAAAATTCACTGTCGCGTCAAATCGCGAATCGTAACTCTTCCGTATTTACTATTCAGAGATTTATTCCTGTTCATCGTTGGTCGTGCAGTCGATAGGAAAGAGAAAAAAAAACATCGCGTGTCGTCGAGTTGACGAAAAATAAATATACAACGTGCTTTGATTGCAGAGCGTCGGTTCTCGCTCGCTCTCTCTCTCTCTCTCTCTCTCTCTCTCTCGTAAGCTTTAACTCGCTTAAAGATGAAAATGATATTCTCCTAAGAAATACTTGCTGGAAAACTGCTGTAAAAAACTTTTTTATTGTCCTGAAAATATTAATCGGACGGGGTTCTCGTTAGTAAATGATTTTTTTTTTCTTTACGAGCCCTCGATTATTAATTAATTTCGCATCGTTCTCGCTTCGGTCAATCTTGGCGTACTTTTACGAGAGGAAAAACGTTAAAGTGATACAATTCCTCACTTCGACGGTCGAACGAGTTTATGAATTTCGCGGGAATAACGAACACATCTAAATGTATGCATCGCGGGTGTTTAATTTGTCGCCGACACTTTTTTTATATCCACCCTTGAAAAGTTGAACCGAAGCATTACCAAAAGAATCCGTGCAAGCTCGCCGTGCCGGAACGCAAACGCGTTGTCTCACACTCTTTTTCTTGCTTTATCTTGTTCGCTTTTCATCCCTCATTCCTGTTTTCTCATCCCTTGGTCGCGAGACCGTGACGCGGGACGGCGGATTAATTTCCGTCCTCTCCGAAGTCGCGTGTTCTCACGTAGTGTACTATACATTCTACCCGGATGTTCCTTCGACGAATCGTCGTGTAATTTCCCTCGGTCACTATATTTTCCAACACCCTCTCAACCCCTTTATCCAGGCGACATCCCGTACACTCCCATTACAATACCATCGCGTGTACACCAGACACGATCGTTCAATTTCGCGAGGCCGGACGCGAACCAACGCCGAGGTCATTTCCGCCGATTGGAAGACAAGTTCGAAAGTTCATCACTCGATGTACTATGTAACAACCGTGAATCTAATAATCACTCGGAGATTAGAAAAGGATCTTAATTTCCCATACGGACGATTTCATTTGTAAAAAATTCGTATGGCTCTTTATTGTAGCAAAAAAAAGTCTACGTGTGATATAAATTATCTGTCATTGTCGATCGTAAACAGAAAAACGTCAAATACGACTACACGCATACCGATCCACATCGTCATTCGAGATCGAGAAAATGTGATGAGCCTCGTGTCTTTGAACACGTGATTCATTGGAAAGAGACAAAGATTCAGCGGTTCATTGGTTTTCTTTCACCTGTTTAACGAGGTAAGTTATCATCGATTCTATCTTATTTTATCAGGAGGTTTAGATTTAATATCCAATGTCTAATGATTAGAAAAATATATTATCAATATTTTACTTTTATTACAATTAAATTGTATTTAAGAAATGAGAGTTTAACGCTTTTTTTCTATTAAAAACTGTTAGTTCTTTAACCGAAAAATACAGATCATTTGTATTAATACAAATTTTGCTATTAAACATATATATAAACGCAAATAATACATTTTTGTTTGTTTTAACTTAAAAGAATATTATTTAATTAAATTATTTTTGGTATACTCACAGACTTTTGTGATAAATTTTGTAATGAAAAAATATATATATATATTTGTCAAACTGACTGAACCATTTTGTAAAAGTAAACAAATTTCGTTATTTTACGATATAAATTTCAACTGTGCGAACACATGGTAATGTTAATGATATCTAATGCACAAGCATATACGCATTTTAAGAAGAAATAATGGCAAAATTAGCCAATCTATGCATCAACCAGCGTACGATTCCAAATCCGCGTCCTTAAAGGGAAAACTTAAAAAAAAATCTTGAGAGTGCTATTGATGGTCGGCCGAATGAATTAGCAATGTTTATAATATTTCTGTTTGATCATCATTGCCAATCCGTGTTCTTAAAGAGATACTTGGAAAATATATCTTCAGAGTTCCATTGATGGTCGACGGAATGAATTAGCAAAGTTTATAATATTTTTGTTAAATCATCACTGTCAATCCGCGTCCTTAAAGTGATAACTTAGAAAATATATATTGGAAGTGCCATTGATGGTCGGCCGAATGAATTAGCAATGTTTATAATATTTTTGTCAATCCGCGTCCTTAAAGTGATAACTTAGAAAATACATATTGGGAGTGCCATTGATGGTCGGCCGAATGAATTAGCAATGTTTATAATATTTCTGTTTGATCATCATTGCCAATCCGTGTTTTTAAAGAGATACTTGGAAAATATATCTTTAGAGTTCCATTGATGGTCGACGGAATGAATTAGCAATGTTTATAATATTTTTTGTTAAATCATCACTGTCAATCCGCGTCCTTAAAGAGATAACTTAGAAAATATATCTTCAGAGTTCCATTGATAGTCGACCGAATGAATTATCAAAATTTATAATATTTTTGTTAGATCATCATTGCGTTTATCATATTATTTCTCACTCCAGCAAGTCAAATAGTATTGGAACGAAGAAGCAAAAGAGAAAAAAAAACAATAATTTTGTCGAGTCTCGCAGGCGTACTTATAAATAGCGTTGGAGTAAAGCAGAGGCGAGAGCAATTTCCTCCCTTCGATCGAGAGTCGTCCGTGTACTCTCTCATTTAAAACTCGTCCCCCCCCCAGCCCTCTATCTCGCGAGTGCGCTTAGTCAGAACGATTATTTGAATTATGACGTCAGTGCAATTTGTCGGGTTCTGCGAGGAGACGAGACTAGCGCATCCGTCGACAAGGTTGTATGGGGCGCGTCAAGGACTTGTCCGGAACTGCGAATTACTTTTTTTTCTACTATGGCGCCTCTGTACTTGCGTGCCTAATCGTCCTCTTTCTCTCTTTTCTCTCTCTCTCTCTCTCTCTCTCTCTCTCTCTCTATCTATCTATCTATCTATCTCTCTCTACGATCAGATTGGGGTTCGGGGCTTCATCGATAAGCCATCGTGTAGAAAAAGTTCGGGTTTCTATATCGCACCGAAAAATCTTTGCTGACCTATACACTAAACTTCTATACTGTATTCCGAGTCCATTCTACTCTAGGATCTAATATATTAGCGATAAAAAAGAATTCTTCATCTCGTGCAGTTAACATCCGGACTGAGAAGAAAGAAAGATGAGAAACCTTTATTCGAGGAATATCTTTTATTCCCTGTACCATGATTTTCGTTTCTTCTTATTCTCAATCTCCAGCTCTCGCATATACATTTTTTATCGTTCCAAGATCTCCGTGATCTTTTATCCAAGGTATTAATGAACTTCCGGACTCTGAAATATTCTGCATGACCGCTAGCGATAGAGATATATTTATTTTACGGGTGTTAACGCGGACAGAAAAATCTTTTTTACACTGCAAACCGTCTCCTTGTATAGTAGAAAGTCCACCACACAGATGAAAAAAAAAAATTCGCTCGTTACGTTGAGCGGCGTTCAAGATTCTCTCTGACCACGTTACACATTACGCGAAAAATATATTTTCATTCGAAAAAAATGTTGAGAAAAAAAATTATTTGTCGTCGTTGATCGAGGTTCTTAGATAAAGAAAGAAGCTAGAGACACCAAGGATTTACATTTTTTTGCACATAACTCTGTGTGAGAGAGTGCGTGGGTGTGAGCCTGCGTGTGCGTGTGCGTGTGGTCCCGCACGAGACTTTTTTACCGGCAACTATAATGAGTGGGTAGCCTCCCGTGAAATCGTTGAGGTTTACGTGCACGGTGATGAGTCAAAGAGAGAAACCTCCGTGAACATATAACGTGGTTCTCAGCACAAGAACAACAACACCAGCGGTTGCGGTAATATAATATAAGTTTTGTTAAAAAAAAAAATAAATTTTAGTGAATATATATAGACGTCGCGTCATAAGGCTATAATGCTTTACGGACGATAAAAGATATCGGGGACATCCGACGCGAATCTCGTTGAGCGACTAGAAATTCATGCGGGTGCCTTTTCACCTGTCGAGTGCGATGCGAGCAGAGCTCTTCTCTGATCCTCGACTATTCGTTATCGCTCTTCAAGCATCACCTAAATTATCGTTGCTCGTCGCTTCGTCACAGAGCTACTTTACTTACAGGAAAAGCGCGAAGAGCTCTTTCAACTAATTTCATGCGAATGAACGCGAGGAGTGTGCCTCTGCATCTCGAGCAGCCATCAGCTTAGCTGCTATCCCATTATTTTATGTTGAATTTACACAAGCCAGGCTTTCAACATACTCGTTTCCAAACGAAAGAGCACACAGCGGGATATATCTACCGCTAACAACGCAATTTGATTAAAGTGAACCGACCATCGTTCGATGGTTACGAATTGCGTTTCCTATTTTCTTTGAGATGCTTGGTATTTCGGAGAAGAGATATTTAGATATCCATTCTCCTATTAATGCTTAACTCCGATCTAAATTCCTTTTCCTCCAAATAACAATATGTCCCGAAAAAATAAAGATTGCAATTTTTTATCATCGAAGTTATTGTACATTGTTATGTCACATCACCTTTAGGCGTTAAGCCATGCAACCTGCCGCGCCAAAAAATAGGTCGATTTTTAACCATTTTTTGTTTTACTCGCAAAATGGGTTGAAGAATTTTATATTATGGACACGTACCATGTCAAAAAAAATCTCTACGGTTAATCAACGAATAAAGTCAACCCACTGGCATGATTCTAGTCTCATAGTTAACTTTTATAAGTAGACTTGTCATAAGTTTTTTGTAGATTTCCTATCAATAGACTAAATACAGGAAATTTATGGTAATTTTGTCACATCTATCTACCACGAATTGATGACAAATCTATCTATAAGTCAATCATAAGTCCAAGGATCGTACCAGCGGGTTAACTTTATTGGTCGATCAATCGTTGATCAACGAATTTCGTTTTCTATTTTCTTTGGAATGCTTGGTATTTCGGACAAAAGAAAATTGGATATCCATCCTCCTATTAACTCAATGCTAAGTTTCTTTTCCTCGAAATGACAATTTTTTATCATCGAATTTATTATACATTGTTATGTCACATCACTTTCAGGCGTTAAGCCATGCAACTTGATGCGTTAAAAAACAGGTTGATTTTCAATAATTTTTTTTTACTCGCCAAATGGGTCGAAGAATTTTAGATTATGGTCACATATTATGTAAAAAAAATATCTACGGTTTAACAAGCGATAAAGTCAACCAAAGGGCATTATTCTCGACTCATAATTAACTTTCATAAGTATCCCGAGCAGAAAAAAATAGTCCCGGAAGGAGTCCCGGATGGATCATTGTAGTCCCGGAGGGCGTCCAGTTAGAAAATGGGATCTGATGGATCCTGGATGGAATCGGGCAGTCCCGGAGGGCGTTCAGCTGGACAATGGGATCGGATCAAGTCTCATTGTCCAGCTAGACTCCATCCGAGACTCCTTCCGGGACTCCTTCCAGGAATATTTTTTTCTGCGCGGGTAGATTTGCATGAGTTCCTTGTAGATTTCCCATCAAGATCTACAACAAATTCTCGAAAAATCTACTTATAATTTAACCATAAGTCCAATGATCCTACCAGCGGGTTAACTTTATTGGTTGATCAACCAAATAAATAGATTGTACAGCTTGAATGCATTATAGAGATTTAGTGGAAATGATAAAAATGTAAAAATTGGATTTATTTGAAAATTGAGTTTTGTTTTTTATAAAAAAAAATGCAATCTTAAAAATCTTAAAAAATGTATTTCAAACAATTAAATTATCATATCGACAAAAATATTTATGCTACACTGTAAATAATATTAACAAGGATATGGGTAGATTTTTTTTAAGGCAATCGGACTTTTAGTTTTTTTTTTAGATGTTTTATGCATCGTCTTGAAAACGCAGTTTCCATAAAAATGCAAAAATAAAACTATAGTTCTACATAATAATATAGGAAATTTCTCTCTCAGCATTTATTTGGAAATCATGGATCTTCGAACAGTGTCTAAGCAGTAAAAGAAATGTCTTTAGCTTCTTTTTGAATTAATCTTCTAGTTTTTTAAGCCCCTTTCGTTGCGTCTTATACTCGCGTTTGTGGCGCGCTACTTGTCAAACTCCTGGCAGAATCGATGTGTCTGTAATGGTCAAGTTCAAGATCTTCATCGTGTGTAAGATATTGTTCTATCCATCATAGAAGATGGTCGCAGTAATATTAGATTGTTGTTTCGACGTTTTACACATCGCGAGAACTTGTTTTTGGTCCCATGGACAATATCCCAGTGTTAATGCGTCCAGACAGTGTTTTAATAAATCTTTCGATGTCAGCTCTTCGTAGACAGATCCAATAGCATTCTGGACTTGTTCAAATAGAGTTTTGTGATTATAGTCTTTCAGAGTGCTACAAGCATTTTCTTTATGGCACGAACACCATAAGAATCCACACTCCTGTAGGACACTTGTCATGATTTGTTCTCACATTTGTAAAAATCTTAATGGAAATGAGAATGTTAGTTCTTTTTAATGCCAAAGCCGCCGTAGTTTGTCAATTTTCCAATTAACTTAGCTGTTTATTTATCCCTTTCATCAATATCTTTATTTACCTTATTGAAGGTATCGCATCGATTTATCCCTCTTTTTTCTTCATATAATCAATACATTCCCTCGTTGTTTGGTTCTCGTTCTCCGAAGGTTTCGAGTTGACGATACTTTTGAAAGTTTTAAACTCTTCATTATCGTTAATAATTAGAATACTTTGCTTGGTTTAAATCCATTGATGCTTGAAATATTTCTATCATCGCGTCAACTTCCATTTTCCCAGCAGATCCATCGCGATTCGCAGAACAATCCTCACAGTAAGTTTCAATTAACTTCTCAAACTCCGGCCATCAGATATGTTGCTTCCAAAATTCACAAGTTTTACAGTATAAGCTTATTTTATTAACAAGTCAATAACTTTGCCGGCTCATCAGCCATAAAGCGTTGCTATACATCAAATAGCGAAGACAAGTCTCACTTCTGACAAATTTCATCATCGTTAACAATAATCTCTTCTTAAGTTCCTTTTTTCAGCATTTCATTATTTTTTCTTTGTTCACGTTAGCCTTTTCCATCGATACATCGCAAACAATTTTCGGAGCAATGTTAATGCAATTAACAATTTTATCGTAGATCGATAAAGTGAATGATGCAATTAGCAATTTTTTCATAGAACGAGTGAAAGACAAACCTCGGAATATCCAAGATCCTTAAAAAATGTTCAATGCATGCCAAGCCGAAGGGTCGAGTAATAACCACGCGATATACATCTCTGCTTTTGAAAAATCTATTAACTCGGTAATTTTTAGACTTTGAGGAAAAAAAAGATTATCTCAAAGATTTTTAGGGTGATTCAACCCCTGAAGAGCCAGGGTGATGCGCAATTTACAGTGCGTTAGCGAAAGTGACGTACCTTCGTCAGTGTCATCAGAGTTAGAGATCAGGCGGTAGCTATTAGGCAGAAGTGAGAGTGACAGGTGATCGAAATAGAGCGAAGAGGATGCGTAAAAGCACAATAGGGAACTTGACAGGTGATCGAGTGTAAACGTTTTGCAATCACTCTTTTAAAATCTCATAACTTTTAATGCATCTATTAACCGAAATGTCATTCTCAAAACTCAAAATACCGAATGGATCGATAAAAAAAAACGTCAAACGAATAAAGTAAATTATTCTAAATTGTCATAATAACGTTTTCTCATGCTCTCAAACTGATCAAACCCACAACGTGTCGTTCTAACAAAGTTTCAGAGTGCACGTTCGATTCCGAAATATCCGAAAGATCAATCTGAAAAATTCCGCTAGATCATAGAACGAAAATTCGAGTCTGTAAACACCGTAAATTTCATTAGAATTTTATCAGGTGAACTTGACCAATTGGAGGAAATAAAGTTTCGCGATAGTGACAATTCGAGATAATGAATACATTCGGATATCGGAGGATATCGAGGAATTGGTGACAGCTTCTCGGACATTTCATCATTCGAAATATTGACAATTCGGATGATCGACGCATTCAAGATTCTGGCTTTTCGGCAATTTGTTGCAATCGTGCATTTTGAAATTCCAGATACATTCGCGGAGCAACGCATGCTCGGCTCTTAAGGCAATATGACACATCAATCTATTTCTTTATTTCCCGGAGATTTGTAAATCAAAATAAAATTAAGTTTACGATGCGTAACGAATAAACGACGAGATATTCACGTTATAATCGAATTGTAATCGAAGTTAATTTATATCATACGCCCACAGTTATTCGTAATCTTAAATATTGACGATAAATTTGATAAATGAAAGGTTCGTTCAATTGTTACACAACTTGATAGGCTGTCACGTATCAGTAATAACTAAGCGTCGATAAGTTACCGCGTCTCTTGATTCCCCGATTGTACGTAAAATTTATTTTGAAACATTGTCGAGTCAATAATTTGTCAAATGAGACAAACTATGAAAATCGTATCTCGGCCAGTCAACAACAAAGAAATATGCGTAGAGTTATGCTAGTTTAATAATAATAAAAGCAATTTAAAGGTGATGTGAAAAATTGATTTAAATAAAAACGTAACCCTTGTGATCCCTCGGTCGGACTTTCTCCTAGTGAAGAATCAAAAGTGAATTCGAACCGTGATAATTCGTGATAACCACGGACAACCTACCGATAGTCAGGATCACTCTTACCAGGTCAACACTGGTTTCGACTGTTGAACCGTTGGAAGCGGTCCTTCTTCTCTCTCGATAACCGCTCCTCGTACACAAACCGCAAGAATCAGACGGCTACACATCTAATCGCGCGGTTCTATAATACCACCGCTCAAAGTTTCTTCCGCCTCCTCTCGAGCTTACAGAGTGCAATTGCGTTAGCGCATATGTGTAATGCACCATGTATACCAGTTAAATTCACAACTAATATCTCTGCTACTGTTGAAACCACGATTCACGCTTGACTATTATTATACATCGAGAATTCATGCGGTCCGCGTTACGCTATATATATTAATATATATATATATGCACCGCACATTTCTCTTGCAATATATTCTATTGTGTATAATATATGCGCATATTGTATCGAGAATTACAATGTGTTTGTCTATGGTTACGTTATCCGAAACGAAGAAACAGAGGGAATGATAACGAGCGCGTCAGCTCTCGTGGAGTTTTTGCCAGCTTGGAATATTATATAGAAACCCGCACCGCAGAATCAGTAGCAACACCAGCAGGACCGGTAACATCAGTAGAATAACACGCTGCTACTGCTACTGTACCCATCGAGAATCTTATCATTCCCTCGGTGTACCTCCCCAGGGCACATCTTCCGTCGAGTGTCGACTACTCTCATTGTGAATTTCTCTTACTATACCGCGGGCTATGTGTTTTCACTCATTCCACGCACGGATAATTACGAGTACATCGAGCAAGAGGCGCGCAACAGTCTACCGCGTTTATGCAACTCGTAGCAATACTCTAGCTTTACACACCGGTATTTTCTATGATATCTCTACGATATTATATATTATAAATAAAAATTATGGTGCTGCTTTACAGGGAAATTGACTAAATTTCTATTAACGCTGAGAGTATTTTTTTAAATACTTTTAAGGATAACGTTGTACTGCGGGATGATTAAAAGTATACGTTTGATTCTATTAACGTGTAGAATAGAAAATTGTGGCACGGGTCTTCATTAGGGAACGAGCTGTCACCAGGCTTGAAAAAAAAAACGCGTGGAATAAACATGTAAAGGTCCAAAGGAACGAAACTAAGATATATAAATGTTAATTACTTACTGTAAATACTGTAAGATAATAATTTGTGATAAATTCTGCTTTACACTGCTATGGTGTTTGAACATTTTTTAATCTCTTATTTATTTATTAAAAATTTTTTTTATACAACTTATGTTATAAAGATTTATTTAACACTGGAGATATTTTTTTATATTTTTAGCTACATCGTTGTATTTCACGTTGATTGAAAGTATACATTTGATTACGTTAATGCGTCGAATAAGTATATAAAGGTTCAATTGAACGAAAGAAAGATATATAAAACGTGAATTACTTACTGTAAATACTTGAAATATAATAAATTGTGACAAATTTTGCTTTATACCGCTACAGTGGTTGAAATTTTTTAAATTTCTTATTCATTTCATTATAAATCTTTTCTATACACCTGATATTATAAAGATCTATTTAACCCTGGACATATTCTTTTATATTTTTAGCTACATCGTTGTATTTCACGTTGATTGAAAGTATACATTTGATTACGTTAATGCGTCGAATAAATATATGAACATTCAATTGAACGAACAAAAGATATATAAAAGTGAATTACTCATTGTAAACTGTGAGTAATTCACGTTAGTAATTCAATTTTTTAATTTCTTATTTATTTCATTATAAATCTTTTTTATACAACTGATGTTATAATGATATATTTAACACTGAAGATATTCTTTTATATTTTTAGCTACATCGTTGTATTTCACGTTGTTTGAAAGTATACATTTGATTACGTTAATGCATCGAATAAGTATATAAAGGTTCAATTGAACGAAAGAAAGATATATAAAACGTGAATTACTTACTGTAAATACTTGAAATATAATAAATTGTGACAAATTTTGCTTTATACCGCTACAGTGGTTGAAATTTTTTTAATTTCTTATTCATTTCATTATAAATCTTTTTTATATACCTGATATTATAAAGATCTATTTAACCCTGGACATATTCTTTTATATTTTTAGCTACATCGTTGTATTTCACGTTGATTGAAAGTATACATTTGATTACGTTAATGCGTCGAATAAGTATATAAAGATTCAATTGAACGAAATAAAGATATATAAACGTGAATTACTTACTGTAAATACTTGTAATATAATAAATTGTGACAAATTTTGCTTTATATTGCTACAGTGGTTGAAATTTTTTTTAATTTCTTATTTATTTCATTATAAATCTTTTTTATACAACTGATATTATTACAAGGATTATAAAGACCTTGCAAAAATATATTCCGCATGAATAATTATTATATAGAAAATAAGTAGAATAGAAAAAGGATAATGAGGTCGTATATTGCCTCAAACACCGTACGAGGGTTAAATTATGGATCGTCCGATGTGTCGAAGTTAAACGTTAACATTGAAACTGATAAAGTAAATGATTTTGCTGCTTGTACAATTGAATATTATCGTCTGCGTAGTTGAAAACTTGAACGGGCTGGAAATTCTCTGGTGGCCAGTGGAGCCCAGTGGTACGTTTAAAGTTTAAAACAAACGCCTTTCTTTACTTGATAGAATATGAGAGTGATAAAAATAAAGGTATTTTTTCATATCTCCACAAACGCTACATGAAAATTGCAGTGTACAATATTCATCGCTCGATTCGTAGGCTCTACGCGAGACCCTTTTCGACTACCAACGGCTCAAAAAATAGATGCAACCGTAGAATTTTCCCGTGGGAAATTTAAAAAAAGAGACAATCAGTATGAAAACACGAGTACGAAGAGAATCAACCGTTACTCGACTCAGACACGGGAGAAAATCGTTTATTTTCAAGTTGTACGGTATATATCTCGTAGTTCCAGAGTCTGAAATCGAGCACGAACAACCGAGGATTCCGGAAACACATACAGCTGCCACTCGGCATCCGAGTTGTAAAGCACTTGAAAGATCCTAGAAGGGTCGCGCGGGCATTTCCTCTTTGAGTCCCCGGTGAATCCCTCCCCGGGTTTTATGCAGTGCTCACCGAAGGAGCCAACTCTCGGGCACACGTTCTCGGTTCTTATGCTCGGACATAGCAGTAGCATTCGTAATACATATGCAATAGGAACGTGGCGACCCGGAGGACTCGCATCGGTGTTCATTTCCTTTCTCTCTTTTTCATTTCGTCTTCCTCTCGGCGCTAGTCGCACCGGGACCCGCGCTACTCAAACGCCAGAACGGGAAGAGATAGATAAAAAGGGCGAACCCCAAGCCTGAAGCCGGGAGAACGCGGCGAGACTGCGCGAGCCCCGGACAGATCCCCGTTCGTAAAGTAGAACCGAGAAGGGGGGCAGATGCGGATAGAAGGAAAGAAAGAGAGAACGAGTGGAAAGCGAGCGCGTAGAATAAAAGGGAACGAAGATCGTGTGGCGGCGGTGTGGAAAAGAGAGGAAGAAAACGAGAGAAAGAGAGACAAAAAACTATGGAGGATGGATAGAAGGAGACAGAGTGGGGCCGGTGCAGGCCCACTCGGCCAACGACGACGAGAGCTCTCTCTCTGTGTGTGCCACCGCAATATCGGCAGTTTAACGCAAAGGCGTCGGCATGACTCGTGATGCAAACCACGCTCCGATATATACACGAATTTACTCGTTATTCATGCACTGTATTTTCAACGCTGTTATCCTCCAATTATCTTGTAGTTTTTCGACCACGTGTGTCGTTTACTAATTTTTATTTCGTATAGAGAACCGTGACGTATTATCCCCGAGAGTAAAAGTTCAACGAAACGCGTGGGTTCGTCACTGTGTTGAATATATCCCGAGCAATGTGAGTGTTCGCTGTACGAAAGTTTATCTCTAGGTGGTCAACCACTGAGAGAATATTAGTGATGCTCGTTCGAGTACCGTCGTTTATTTATCCTGGATTTTATTTGCTGGAACTTCAAATTTTCTGGTAGGCTTTTTTAAAATTATTATTTATTACACACTTGCGTTAGATTATTTTAACGAATTTACCTATTTCTCGTGTAATTGCAACCGTCAAACTTGTCTAATCGTAATTTGTATGTTTTACTGCTTGGACTTGACAATTACGCACTATTTATTATTGCGATATTGTTAAGATATTGTCAAGCGTTTACGATAATATTGTGTTTCTAGATTTTGTGGATTTTTAAAAACGTTCAGGACCTCTTTATCGGTTAGGGTTTTCGGAGCATTTTACTTGACAGGTATATAGACCCAGGTCAAGGCACGATCGAACATTTTCTTCGTATCAAATTCGTTGTCTTCTCGAGGCTTACTTTGGTGCAATGGAAAGTAATAACAAAAAATTTTTTTTAAACGACAACTGAATCTCGAACCTCTGGTTAATGCTCGATCGACGGAACGGCACCCGGACGTTCGACGACGATTTAATTAGTGTCGCGCAGGCAACGAGACCAACTGGACAGCGGTAGATTGCGCTCTCGTGGTGGCTGACCAACAGCAGCCAGGCAAGCATTCGACCATCCTGCCGGACGTTTCCAACACCGAGTTAACCATCACCGACGCTGCTGCTGCTGCTGACCGTCGGTCTCACCGAGTAACGAGGAATGTAACGGCATTATAACTACAGTGGAGATCGCAAGGAACGACCCTCGTGCGCGCGTGCGACCACCAGGCAAATTGCGGGGGAAACTATGTTTCATCGTCGTAAAATTTGATACATAACACAAATACCATCTGACGTTTTTTGGAAAGGAATTTGATAATTAAATTAGATAAAGAATTTTTATTTTTTGCTCATTGCTTGTCATTAAAGACAGAAGGAACGTTGGTGAAAATATCTTCTTCAAAATCGAGCGTGTCGAGTGGTGATAACATTTTTTTCATTAACCGGTTAATTGGATATTCAGCGCCAAAGTACATTTCCTTGATCTCTGACTACATTTAAATTAAATTAATATTTTTTTTTTTTACCGCCGGAGTAAAAAAAAAATGATAAACATCAGCCATTCGTCAACCGGTTAAATTACTGGTACAATCCTAAATTCACTCGCGCATGGTAGACTTAGGGTTCATTAGACATGACACCGGTACATTTGTCGTGAATTTGTTGCAGACTTGACATCAATCTTCTCGACAAAGGACATATTTGTCACGATTTTGCATACCGGCTTATCACAAATTCGTGACAAATCTGCCAGCGTCGAGGAGATCGATGGGTAGTTTACAACAAATTTAAGACAAATACATCGTCCTGGCGAATGAACCATAATTATACGTGTCTACTGTTATATGTGAACCATAAGCCTAGGATTCTGTTAGTGGTTTGATTTGATTGGTTGATCAACCGTAGATATATGTTTTTTTACTCGGGCATTAAAAATATTTCATTTAAAACTTTTTTTCAAAGTTTTCATCGATGAAAAATCATGTGCCCTTCTCTAAAAAATAATCAGTAGCTTCATTATTCATGTAGCAATGTAAAAATTTGTCAGCGGTAGCATATTAAAAATCAAAAATAGTCATCAAGTAATAGTAATCAAGAATAGAATGTAGCAAAAATAATTGTCGAGTAGATTAATTCAACGTTATTTCGGCCACGAAGAATTTATTCGGATTGAAATAAACGTAAAAGTAAAAAAGGTTTATCAGAGAGAATTTCGAGCAAACGCCAATTTTGCAGTGGAAGCAGCTGCATGTGGTGTACACGGGCGTTGAGGAAACCTTGAAGAGGCGGTAATCGCGAGATGAATAAGAGAAAGAGGGAGAATGAGATGGAGTCGCGCAGTTGTAGTAGAAGTCAATACGAAAAACGTAAATAACGAGGCCGCGAGCGAACCCGCATGCGAAATAACGAGGCAGCGGCACGTTGATTCGATAAACTTGCGGGAATATAAAGGAAAGACTCTCTCGTGGATATAAATATAACGAGATAGGCAACATGAACGCATTCAATGTACATCTTCTTTCGAGTGCATATATCTGCATGATGCGAAAGAAGTTAAAAAGGAGAAAGAGGGCGAAACAATTTCAACGAAATTCACGATTATATTCATGGAACTTTAAATTCGTTATGTGAGAGCCTTAAAAAAAACAGCGTTTGTCGTTTAGTCAAGGAAAAGAACTCCTCATGAGTAATATTATAATTATTCAGTCGAAAGTTACTATTGCAGAAGATAAAATTCGACTGTTTCAGTCAAGGACTACCGGCATTAAGGTGGTCAAGAAGCTGCACCTATAGTATTAGTTAAAGTCTTAAATTAGAAGATGATCTACATTTAGTGCCAAACTTCGTTATTGTTAAATCTCACCTTTGCTTATCGATTTTTGATACAAATAATCTTAACGCAAAAAATGGAGAATTTAACAGGGCGTCTTATGAACAAATGGCCTTCTCGATACTTCAATCATACAGTTAACATTGTTCGCAATTAGATAATACAGATAATAAACTTGCAGACTCGTACATCAGATTTTAAGGATTCTAACGCGATCAATTGTAAAAGGGAAACTCTCTGAATATTGGTGGCTTATTGATTCATTAAGGTTGTCGACAAACTGCAACTAGGTATTCATCACAATGAATCTGGTCGACTTCCTTAAATGATACATTTTTAAATCTTCTGTCGGAATGATCGTTGAATCGCGAGTTTGTAGCTCTTTGAAGTTTGCGCTTTGTCGATGCAGTGTTACGTTGGTTTCACATAATATTTTTCTTCTATGTATACATTTTTTCTTTGTAACTGTATCGTGACAGAGCATTAGATAACGATATATAAATTTCTTGATCTCCTACGAGTTCCTCAAATGTTTATCTATATGTAAGGTCATATATATTAGGTAAATGTCTCATTCATCATCCGGTATATCAGTAATCGACAGTGTATGCTTTGACTGTAGCAAACTCTATAGTATTATAGAAAAAATGTCAATTCCCGGTATAACGATCGATGACTGAGACATCCACCTTAGGTACCTCTGTACCTGCGTTTGCAGAGACTACTTTGAAAATCGATAGCGCAGTAGGTACGACGATGGTCTCCGTCCAATCGTCGTCCATTTCCTCGTTTCTTGTCACGTTTTTTTTTTCCTCGTTCGTTCTTCGCGTCACAGACCGATCGATTCCACCTCCTTTACTTTATTTTTTCTTTACCACCCGTTCCTTTCTTAACGTCGGCATACCTCAGCGAAATATGAAGCACGAACTCCGTTATATATAAGTAAAGTCGAGAACTCTTGGTCCGCGTAGCCTTTATTAACTTATGGCTCTCGATTGCACCATTCTACCACGGTGGATTTCTTATTTTTTTTTTCTTTTTTCTTTTCAAATCTATTCTTACTCTTCTTTTGCACGACGTGAAATCAACTTTCCCCGACTATACGTCTTCTTCACTCGTGCCTCGCGAGCACCCTTTCCGTTTGTAATCGAGTATACGTTGATCTAAATTACTTAACGAGTTATTTTTTCCGTCGGTAAGCAAAGCTCGCTGCGTGTCTTCCTTCTTGTTTGAAATATTAATTGAAAGTCACGTGGTATGAACTTCCGTCCGCTTTTCATTCAACGTATATACCTCAATAAATTATTTAATCATTGGTGACCTTTCAATCGACGAGAGATCGTCCAATTTAAACGATTCGTTGTAAATGTATATAAAAGAAAATGAAACAATCGAAACATATGTAGCTTGCTCGTAGTATCGTTAAGCTTAAAAAAAGCCTCGAAAGGACGAACGTCTCGACAGTTTTATATTTAAAATAATGCGATACACAGTCGAAAGACGAAAAATTGCATTTCCTATTTTCTCCGAGTCTATTTAGGGAAAAAGAACGCAAATTAAGTTTGTGTATTCTCTGATTATAGTCTTGGAAAAAAAATATAAGAGATCCAATTTTTTATCATCAGAGTGACTGCGTTCGTATACAAAATTGGGTTTAAATATTAATATTCCGTATACTAATAGTTATTTTCGGTAATACGTGACATTCGAACGGAGATAATTAAACTGTCATTTATTGAATTATATATGACCGGTCTTAATTATTGGTTCATCAATGGTTTTGATAAACTTGTCATCATCGGATATACGTATAAAAAAAAAACGTAAATCTGTATTTTCTCTCTATTTCCAATCAGGAAAATGGTATCAAGAGCAATGATATCAGAACGTTTTCATTCAATCGATATCAAATAAATATCCGAGTGCAGACAGTGATTTCCGGCAATATAAAGTTAAAACGGAAATTATAAAACTGTTTCTGTCGCTTCTGCCCTAAGAGGAAATTGACTTACGGGTTTATAGTAAAAATAGAAAATTTATATAATGCATAGAGAGTGACTGCTGGTATTAAGCGTTTATCCCGGAGGATAAAGGAAAATTAAAATCTATAGCTTAGCGGCAGGAGTTACACCTTTCCATTGACCCAATTATGAGTTATTGCCTCGCGAAGCACCACTGGCAACCACACTTCCTTCTGTCTCTTGACTTGCTCACTCGTTCATTGCCGGAGGAAGCTGTATGCTATACGCTCGAGTATCGTTCGAGAGCACCTCTTCGAGTGCCCGCGATAACGCGTGATGGTTGCGATCAATTGGCACTTTGGTCTCTCGGCAAATCGCACGTCGTTGTTAGGAAAATAGCGAATGGCACTTGAAAGTTACTCTCTTGACTTTTTTTTGTTTCGATTTCGAGGCGAAGGTAGCTGCGGTACTTCCTAATAGTCCGATATCGATTGCTTGGTCAAGGTTTTACTCGATCGAATCCCCATCTATTCGATCGATATACTTTTATAATTAACAAGAACGAGAGCGAAAAAATGACGCTTCAATCAATTTCATGATGTAATTTCGATAAAAACAATTTCGGAGACAATGTCTGATGAACGAATCAAATCAATATTTAAATCATCGATTGAATAAATATTACGTATTATTTATTATTATGTTTTTTTTATTGCATTGATAAAGTGAAACGACGATCTTTCAACAAAGTAAATGTTTGCACAATGGCTCTTGAAAAGTACAGATTTTATTGGTTCGATAACAGTAACAATTATCAGAAAAAAAATCTAACTACTGTCGCTTTCGTACAAAATTGACAGTTTGAAAGTAAAGAAAGCGTAGTAATAATATCCGGCATAGGAAATGAGTTCAAAGGTAAGTAAAGGAATCAACTTCAGTCAATATCTGTTATGTTCGCTGTAATCATTACTGTAAAATTAATGGCAGGCACTTGAACGATCGGAATAACCTTTGAAGATATGTCTCAATTATTTTATTCTTGTGAATAAATTAATTGAAGCTCATTAATTATAAATCGAGATTCTCCGAGGATTAAAAAACACTGGAAAAGATTGAAATGCTCATTGATTCATTAATGATTCCATTATGGGTTGCTACAAACATTAATTATAATTTTTATTTTACTTTCAATTCTTAAAATTCAAGACGAGCTTTAATCAATAACTAAAAAAGTGTCTACGAAATTATATTATTTTTTAATAGACGTTTGTGGCAAAATATTATTGAATTTATCATTTTCTCCAGAGTTTTCTCTCTCTCTCTCTCTCTCTCTGCGGGGGAAGAGTCGATCTTGTAAAATTGCAATGTCTATATGTCGAGAACGGATTACTCGATCTTCTTGAAACATTGCACACGGGTCACATCGCAACCACCGTCAGTTTGCTGCAATTTTCGCCTAAATCGCTAACCGATGACTTATTTTATAGTTGTTTGAATTTTTGGAAAAAAAGGACGTACGCTCACTCGATTTTCTAATTTTTTAGCTATCGAGTTAAAACTTTCTACAAGAATAGGCCAGTGAACAAAGTTGTTCGTTATCGAGTTTGGCATTAATCGATCGAGGTATTCCGTTTTTTGCTCCAACTTTCGTAAATTTTCATCTATCAAACTGAAACTTGGTATACATAGAAGCTAGGTCACAAGGATAACTGTTATCAAATTTGGTTAGAATCAATCAAAAAGTTTAATCTTTATATAATTTACAATTTTACCAAATTTACAATTTTATTGAAAATTTTTATACCGCTTCCTCTATGAGGAAGCCAAAATTGAGATAATCATTCTCCATGGAAGAAAATCTGTAAATTTTCAAGAATCCTGAGGAAGCAATGTGAAAATTAAAAATTTACACCTCTCGTTAATAATAATTTTATGTAATAGAAAATTACAAAATTATGATGTTTTGGTTTTTCTCCGTAAGATTATGATCATTAAATTGTTATAGCCAATGTTAAACAGTAACATCATTGTTTTTATGACAACAGAGATCGGAATTGGTCCTGCTGGAGCAATTATCTCGAAAGTAAAAGGGCCAACTTCATGATTGAACCTTCCATTCCTTCATAACTGCTGCTATTGATTAACGAAAGGAATTTCTCCTTCGGTCGGAAGATAATTTTTTTAAATCTCGATGCGTTAGTCACTTTTTATTCCGATGAAGATAAATTGACGAACGTTATTTCAATCGAAAATTCATCTCATGGTTAATAAATTTTTTTTTAGAATAGTCATCGCAACTACTAAAATAATTTGTGGTTTATCCAATTATGTTTATAGCTTTTTTAAATTTGTTTAAAGAGTAACTTTTATGTGCAGTATACTTTGTAAAATTACAAATGCATTGAAATAATAAGCAGAATTTAATGAACGATGAGCGAGGGGAAGAGGCGTTCACCGATTTAAATGGCTAACAGTGTTCTTATAATTAAAAAAAACATCCATATAGATCGAAATAAAATAATTGTCGGAGTTTTTAAAAGATTTTAAATAATATTTTTTTTAATGGAACTTGATGTGTAATTTTTTAAATTCTAAATAAATAAAACTTAGAATTTCAATTTAAAAAAATTTAAACTTGACGATTTTTTCGAACGATCAAAACATTGTTACAAACCGTAAATCTTGGGAGAATTTTTATATGATTTGATTATCGATAAAAAAAACCATTATCAAACTTTTTTTTAAATGAAACCAGTGGCGCTCAAAAGCTTTTAAAAAAAAGTTGAATAAAGCAAACATATGCAACGACGTTTTTTCATTACTTCCCACTGACATTGGTGGATCGATCTAATTTTGTTCTAATCTATTTGTAATTTGCGATAACATGAAAACCCATTTTTAGTTTATTCTTTTATAATTGTAAAAATCGGTGATAAAACGCAAACCTGTGATCGCACTTTATAACAAATAATTAAGACAACTATAGTTAACGCTAGTGATAATATTCTTTTGTATATTTTCATTATCGTGAGAGCAAACGATAAATAAAAAAAAAATGATGATCCCCATACGTTCTCAAGCACTAAGCAATCCAAAGCCTGATAAATAGCTACCGGCAGTTAAACTCCGATAATCCGTTAAGTACACTCAAAAGTAAAAGAACCTTTTTCCCTCCCTATAATCAATACTCCTTGATACTTTTATAATCTGTTCCACTTAATTATTGATATCCCGGATACATTGACAAGGTTCCATTACAGCCGCAGGCAGTTTCTCGGGTCTTTCATCAATTTCCGTAACAAATAAATCCCCAAGTGAGAAAAAAAGAGAGAAAGATATGATTGTCAAACGGTATAGGACATTTACGTGCTCGTCGTAGATAGTCGAACGATAGGTGTACACACGTTACGTACAGCCAACGTGACGAAGAGTTCGCTGTGACGATGAAAGGTCCCTCGTGCTTTTTATATACGTGGGAGAAACACGCGGGATCGAGCTCCGAAAATAGATGATTCGTCGACGGGAAACTACAGGTGGCTTCGGCACACATAGTCCCCTCTCCGTTATTTCTCTCGATCTCTTTCTCTTGCTACCCTCCCAAAGGCACCACACCGAAGAAATAGCTTCAACGGTGAAACAGTAGTAGCAGGCCTGGAGGCGATGTTGGAACTCCGGAGTTGGCGTTAGAGGTACACTATGGTCGTTAGGTCATTGAGCATAGATATACCTATGTTTAACTATCTATCTGTGAGCTAACGTGTTGCCTATATATCTATGTGAACGTCGAGTGGTGTAAGTGCTGCTGGTGCTACCGGTGCTACTGGTGCTACTGGTGCTGCCGGTACTGGTGCTGCTGCTGCTGTTACTACCGCTAAGCTACTACCGCTACCGGTGCTGCTAGAGGACTGGTAATCAATACTCATTGCCTCATCTCACTCTCGCTTTCTGGTTATCGGTGTACCTTCCTCTCATTCACTCTTAACAACTTCGTTCTACCCTCACGCGGACACTGTGCACCCCGCAGAACCACAATCGCAATTTTTGGTCGCGCAATACAACAATACAAATGCTCTGTTCGCACCGATAGATCTTTGGTTCAATGACAATAGTCCGAGAAAATTAAATGAAAATAAAAATTATCGTAGCAATAACGGCACTGCGAATAGCAATGAGAGTTGTTCTGACTCTCTCGGCTCATCGAATTTATTGGATTAAGAGATTAATTGAAATGCGAGAACGAGCATCCTCGAAATAGAATAAGAGAACCTTGGAAGTTCGTCGGTATTATTTCCCCCTCGATCTACATAACTTTCCATCGAATTTTATCATCCATGCATAAATACTTACAGTTTCATATACGTTAGTGTTATATATGAATATTGTTTATCGAAATTATGTAGTTAGAATCAGATAGAACGCACCAATGGGTCCATGCGAGAGATTCAATTTGCCAAACGGATAGTTGAACGCGCGTGTAATCGATTCTTGTACTATATCATGCGTCTGATACGTGTGCGAACGACGGTGTAAACTACCCCCCCCCCCCTGCACCCTGCCCACTGCTATACCCTCTATCGTTACTAATTTTAAGAAATAAAACATTTTCCGTTTATTACTCAATCACCGTGAAACAATTTAACCGATTGATTTCAAAATCGACGTGATAATAGCTAAAATTTCGTAATGCTCGTCTAGCTTAATGTACGTAGATCAAACGACATGCGATCAACGCGGAGACTCGTAGAGCTTATCGCGAATGCTCTAGACACGTACCTTCCTCGAGGATCGAAACCGAGACTCGAGCTGAGCTAACCGCAACGAGCTCGCGGGTTGCGCACCAAAAGATCAGTCGCGATCGATATACTATATACGCATACTATATATAATATAATATAATATATATGTGCAGAGCATCAGAGTTGCTCTGGCGAGAAGTTGTCGAGTTTAGCGAGAGGATCAAAGGGTCCTCGAAATCAAAGCGAGCGGCTCATTCACTGATTTTGCTGGTGCTGCTGGTGCTGCTGCTTGCTCACCATGTATTGTAGAGGTGATCAGAAAAAAGTACATCAATTTTGATACTGCAATTTATTTTCTAAATTAATAAATTAATTAAAAAATTTACCTTTAGAACGTTATGAAACGCGTGGGTACCTTTTGTGATTGAGTATTATCGTCATAGAAGAAATTATTCAAAGCTACCAAGATAACATTCAGTTAATTTTGCCACCGGAGCCTCTGAGTCGAAAAAAAAAAGAAATTTCTTTATAATTCACTTTGATCCATCTATTAATTACTTTGTTCATTTATCAATGAAAAAAAGAATAAATGTATTAAAACTAGATTGCTAGAAACATGTTTTTTTTCACTTACAATCCACAGAATTGTGAGCATCAAACATAATTCATTATTTTTGAAAATTTTATCATGAAATATTAGCGGCAAACATCCTCTTAAGGATATATTCACAAATTTGCATTTTATATCATGATATATTTATATATGATAATTTGATCAAATATATTTTTAATTAACACGGAAGAATAATGAACATTAATCAACTCGGGAATTGGTCAACGATAGCTGACTGGCTGACTCGATTGTGTCAATTCACCAATTTTCAAAGTATCGAGGAATGGAAATTTTGATTCTTAATTCTTGTGCTTGGTTTTAATAATCGTATTCCTGCATTTTTGTATCCTACACGTATTATGGGGTTTAACTTATTCCATCTATCTTGCATCGGTCTCTCGAATTAGACTTTTAATATATTTCGTGTACAGCGAACCGGATAATAAGTTTGTGAATAAATCTTGCGTCGAGATGTCCTTTGGATATGTAGATATTCGCGGTAAAGTGGCAAAAATATATATCTTTTACGACGTTTACTTTTTTCAAAGAAATTTCATTCATAAAATTCGGCAACTTGGACAGATAGACATTGATATATAGAAAGTTGAATAAACTTTGAAATCCGCGTTATTAGTTTGCAAACGAGATGCAAGATATAGGAGATGAGAGGACGATGGGCCGAACGAAATATCTGCAAATATTCGAACAGTTACTTCGACTTTGTTCTTTGGAATCCTCGGAGATTTCTAGTTCTGCTTTTACTACGGCTAAACGGAGCAGTAGCAGCAGCAGCAGCAGCAGCAGCAGCAGCCAAGTTTAAGACAAGATGAAAAAGAAAAACGAGGGTGTCGAACGAACTGCGATGGTCGTGTGCTGACTATGGTCTTGGCGCGTGAGAACGATAGATTCCAACTTGTAACTATTCGTAAAGTTTACGAGCTGCCTGCAGTCCACGGGGATTGCAGCGCTCCAGGAGGAACTTTGGCTTTCGCGCTTTACACCGAGAGAAACCCAAACGCGAATACTATGCTGCGCTATTCTATATATATATATATATGTAGAAGGAGAAGAGAAGACTCTTGAGAAGTCCGACGAGAGTTGGATAGGCTCTCTCCTCGCCTGGTTTGCACTCGTCAACCCTCGAAGATAGCGTACTCTGTAGTAGACGAACTCGCGATGACCGGCTTCAATGAAGTACCGAGAGGTTTCGCGGGAAATTAATTTTCAAACTTTGATAACGAGCAACGTAAACCGAGAGAAAGAGATCATTTTTTTTTTATGTCCATCGTCAACTTTGTACAGTCAGTAAGAATAATAACAGAGGCAGGGATTACCGTGTCACTTGAAATTCTAATCTGAGCAGATTTCTCTTTATCTCAGTTCGGTAACTTTTGAACGAACGTAGATAGGTGAACTGTGTCGGTTGAAACTCCTTCCATTATGGATTATGTAGAACGTAGTCGGGTAGCAAGTAGAATTTTAGCTGCTTCTATATGGATATTACTTGCAATATGAGTCAGGAATATTAGGGTGGTAGTTGAAGCGGAATTACTTGATTATTCGGGTTGGCCGCAAATTCAAAAACTTCCGGGTACGATAGTGCATCCAATTTTAGATGGTTAAATACCGAATCGCGATACACATTATTATAGTGAAATATATTTAGGGTAAATTTGTAATACTCGGTATATTCGTGTCGACGGGTGAATTTGGCTGTAAAATTCGTGTTTAAATTGTTGAAAAAAACGAAGTAGAAGTAAATTTCTTAATAAAATAAATACACGAGGAGAGCGATTTTCTTACAGTAACAAAAATGTTGCTAGACTGGTAAATATTTTGTTAATATAGTGACAGAAAATTAATTAGTTGTCCGTGTGTATTTAAAGAGAATTTATTTAATGTTAACAAATCGAGAGTTGGATATGTTTTGTTTTTATTACCAAATTTTAGTTGAACCAAATAATATTGGTTTGTGTCAAACGAAGCTAGAAAACATTTGCTAACAATTAAAAAATCTTATTTGTCTCAACTCTAATTTCATTATAATAACTAAAAATTCATTTCGCCATATGTAACTCTAGATTTGTTAATATTAAATCAATTCTTTTCTCAGTGTAATGTAAGTATTGAAGTTTAAATTGAAGTCCAGAATTATTCACTACGTCCAGCAGCGTACTTTCTGTAGGTGCTCCATCGCTTGACACGATAAATGTATGTATCGCGTGTACCTAGATGTTTTTTTTTTATTATAATGCTAGCAGCATTTTATCCTTCATAACGCCTGACTTGGAAATATATCGACAGACGAGTCCGGAATTGGAAACACGAGGATGAGTCAGAAATGCGAAGTCATCGGAAGCTTGATAAATTTTCAGTAATACACAGACAACAAAGTAATTTGCTATCACCATATTAACAAAATATTTGCGAGCCTAGCAACATTTTTGTTACTGCAACAAAATCGCTTTATCCGTGTAACTTTCGACTTGTTAACATTAAATAAATTCCTATCTCTGTGCACAATAAAATAATTCTACTAAAATTCTACTTCAAGTCTATAAACTAAAGGAAAACTATAAATTTTTGACAAATAAGATTTTTTAATTGTTAGCACATTTTTTCTCGCTTTCTTTTACCCAAACCAGTATTATTTAGTCCAACTAAAATTAGCGAATAAAAATTAAACATATCCAACTCACGATTTATTAACATAAAATAAATTATTTTCTCTGTGTAGAATTATATAATTATAATAAAATTCTACTTTAAGACTATAAGCTAGGGAAAATCTATAAAACAGTGGATTTGTATGTCGTGTAACTAAAACGAGAAGGACTTGCTGTATATAAGCATAAAATATACTATAGTCGTTCTGGATTTAGTCACGCGATATGGTAATATTATACAAAATAATAGACTTATAAATGACTAAAGATTTAAAGCATACGAATGTCAGTTTTAAAGTATATTGTTAAGAATTAACAATAAATGACTTGTAACGTTTTTAATACATTTTTAAGAAGTAAATTAGTATCAGTCCGGGATTATGATCGAGCTTAAAGGTGTGTACCATATTCGGAACCTGCCATTTTCCTGGAATCGTAATTTTAACCCGTAATTTCGTAAAATTCATTAATATATACAGTGTAACTCAGAATGCAGCTAATTTATCGAAAGTTCCGAAATGAAGATTCTAGACTTCAATATGAAGAGTTCGATATTGTCATTAGGATACTAAAATTCTACTGTAAGTCTATGAAACAGTAGGCTTACTTCGTTCTTCTGGATTTAGTCACGCGATATGATATTTATACTCGTACAAAATAAAAGAGTACATTTTCTGTAGACTTAAAGCATTCTAATGCCAGTTTCAAAGTATATTTTTAAGAATTAACAATAAACGACTTGCAGCGTTTTTAATAAATTTTTAAGAAGTAAATTAGTATCAATCAGAAATTATGATCGAGCATAACGCTGTATACCATATTCAGAACCTGCCATTTTTCTGGAATCGTAATTTCAACCCGTAATTATGCAAAATTCATTAATATATACATTGTAACTCAGAATGCAGGAAATTTTTCGAAGGTTCCGAAATAGAGACTCTAGACTTCAATATGGAGACTTCGATATTGGCATTAAGATACTAAAATTGTACTCTAAGTCTATGAAACTGAAGATTTATGTCGTATGACGAATATTAAAAGGACTATGAACGACTAAAGATTTAAAATACATTTTCTGTAGACTTAAAGCATTCTAATGCCTGTTTTAAAGTATATTGTTAAGAATTAACAATAAACGACTTGTAACGTTTTTAATACATTTTTAAGAAGTAAATTAGTATCAGTCCAGGATTATGATCGAGCATAACGCTGTATACCATATTCAGAACCTGCCATTTTCCTGGAATTGTAATTTCAACCCGTAATTATGCAAAATTCATTAATATATGCAGTGTAACTCAGAATGCAGTAAATTTATCGAAAGTTCCAAAATAGAGACTGTAGACTTCAATATGAAGAGTTCGATATTGTCATTAGGATACTAAAATTCTACTGTAAGTCTATGAAACAGTAGGCTTACTTCGTTCTTCTGGATTTAGTCACGCGATATGATATTTATACTCGTACAAAATAAAAGAGTACATTTTCTGTAGACTTAAAGCATTCTAATGCCAGTTTCAAAGTATATTTTTAAGAATTAACAATAAACGACTTGCAGCGTTTTTAATAAATTTTTAAGAAGTAAATTAGTATCAGTCAGAAATTATGATCGAGCATAACGCTGTATACCATATTCAGAACCTGCCATTTTTCTGGAATCGTAATTTCAACCCGTAATTATGCAAAATTCATTAATATATACAGTGTAACTCAGAATGCAGGAAATTTATCGAAGGTTCCGAAATAGAGACTCTAGACTTCAATATAGAGACTTCGATATTGGCATTAAGATACTAAAATTGTACTCTAAGTCTATGAAACTGAAGATTTATGTCGTATGACGAATATTAAAAGGACTATGAACAACTAAAGATTTAAAGTACATTTTCTGTAGACTTGAAGCATTGTAATGACTGTTTTTAAGTATACTTTTAAGAATTAACAATAAAGACTAGCAACGTTTTAAATATATTTTTAAGGAGTAAATTAGTATCAGTCCGGGATTATAATCGAGCTTAAAGGTGTGTACCATATTCGGAACCTGCCTCATCGTGTAATTATGCAGAATAATTGATACGAAACTTTCCAATATTAACATCTTTTAAATACTTAAATATCAGATTATAATGAAAATTGACGACAGTGTAACTCAGATTGCAGCAAATTTATGAGAATTTTTGGAACGAGGGATTCGATCTAGACTTACATGGGAGGATTGCCAAATGCTCTAAACGTATCTGGACAAAATATTCGTGTGGTACGAGCACAATGGAATGAACCTAAATAAAAATTGAAGCGAAAACTCCTTCTCTGGGACAAAAAACAAAGTCGACTATCGCTACAACATAAATGACGTGACTACTGTTTCAAAAAGTCTCTGTAATGATAGACCTTGGAGTACTTTTCGATGAAAGACAATAATCGTTTGGCAAACGTATCGATGACGTGACGAACCATGCTCTAAAATTTTATTGGATCTAGTAAAACGCTTCTCATCAGAAATTAGATCGCGCAATTCATAATTCGACTGTTATGTAACTCTCTCTTGTTCCTTCTAAATTAATATATCCTCAAGTATTAGTATTATACCCTCGCACTATACTGTGCATTCGAGATATGTACAGTCCGTACAACGCAAGTTCCTCAGGCTTCTCGCGTATCGACCGTGAGACCTCATGGGGTTTGATAATCGCAGCAGCACTCGTAATATCACCTCGTTAGCTTCAATTATATTGTTGAACGACGTGTGCTCAAGATTCTAGATGAGCTCGTTTCATCTACGTTACTCCTTCATCTTATCGCGTTAAGTCTGCCGCAACTGTACTTCTCGATTCTCCCATCAAAGCATAACTCGCACAAATTTAACGAGAAGTTCAAATGATTTTACGCATGATCGAGCTAGAAAATAAGTTCTCGGCATTGAATTTCAAGGATTTATCGCTAGAACCACGTTCCAGGTGCAATAATATATTTGAACACTTTATAAAAGACTTGAAATATTAAACGAGAGTTTAAGTCTTTACGAAAGACTTTAAATACTGTATTCAATGTTCGAGTCGACGCCTTTTTAAAGTTAACAAATAATTGCTGTTCTTACCGTACGTGCTCTATATTACGTAGTTAAAAAAAATATATATATATATATATATATATATATATATATTACTACTCATTTTAGAAGCCGTTATCACACTATGTTTCCATATCACGTAACTCGTTTAATACGAATACAATAGTACGATAAATGCGCTTTCATACAGGTTTACCGTGTCTTCAACCTTTTGCGAAGCGAACATAATTACCACAGTGCTTCATTCATCGCATTTATCTGCTGTATATGACGGATCTCCGAGACTCGGGTAGCAAAGTGCTCGGAAGCGTCACCAAAGTGCGTCATCCGGATTTAGAATAATTAAAGCGCCGCCGTCACGTTCCGTCTCTCTTCCTTTTATTTCTCTCCTAACCGTATACTCTTTGCCAAACTCTAATTTGAATAGAGATATTCGACGAGAGAGAATCTCGGGGAAAAGTTTGTCGTTCTCCTTCGTGACTCAAGCGTCTCATCGACTTGTGCTTCATTTGCCTCAGCTCGTAGATTCTTCCTTTGCTTCTCATCCGAATTTTCGGAATAAAATCAAAGAGCCTATGACGAAGAAAAAAAATTGCGACATCGAGCGAATCATCTTCGTTCGATTGACGTTCCGGATGACTCGAATACCGTGTCGAAACTTTCCTCTAGAATATTTTGAGAATCGCAGAAGTGGAAAGAGGACATCATTCGTGTGTTCTCACAAGGCAAGAGAGGAAAATCCTTCGTTCTTCGGCATCGTTCTGCCTCACGAATGTAATCATCACCAGGAACGATCAAAAGCCCCCTCCATACGTAGGATACGACATTGAGCTCCCGATATAACTGCGAGCCGAGACGGAGTCAAATCCTTTTTTAATATCTTTGGGTGTGCGACTCGCGTCACGTCGACAAAGATAAACTCTATCTCGATGTCAATGCCGTGAAACCCTCGTACAGATATCATCCAACCATTCAAAATTGGGTTTTTACTATGAAAGCTGTACAATTTCTTTCCGAACATCCGGGAATTTATCCAATTTTTACAAGGTTCGGAATTTGACGTCTAAATTCAGCCATTTATTTCTGCTCGTTTATTTTTTCTACAATTTACCGTGTATTGTAGTTTATATCATTGTCTGATTATTTAAACGACTAGGAGACTGAAACATGTGGTTGACGGTTGAAGAAAATAACATTTATTCAACAATTTTATATTATTAAGGATATCGCTTCGCGCGCTAATACTCCCACTTCGGTAATTCTTTATTTCTCTTATAATCGTCTTTTAGTTTTCCCTTAATCGTCTTTTGCTCGTCCTCCCAATCATCTTTTATTTACTGAAAATGTATCTATAAGTGTCTGTGAGTGTCCGTGCGAGTGTTTACTAATATCTCTTTGATGTATACATTCTTGTACACGACAAAGGCAACATCTATTTATAATATAGAAAGATTGAGGATATTTTCTTTTTCTTTTGGGAAGTCAGTTTTTTACTAAATGTCAGATATAGCAACCTATCGTTAAATTGAATTAAACAATTTTTCCTTATTCATTCCTCGATGCAATTAATATTAACGTCAATTTCTTTTTTCAATATTTTCAATCATCAAGGCCGGTAGAAAAGTAATTAAGCAAATGATTTTATAAATAGTTAAACCATACAGTTACAGAGTTACAGTTACAGTTACAGAGTTACAGCCATTCGAGCATGTATACATTTTTCTGAAAATCCACTTGTGATGACGTATTCCGGAGTTTGATTGTTATAATCTGCCTCCAAACTCTTTTATTTTTTTTAAATTTATGCATATACGTCGCTATTAGAATATTTGAAAAGGCTTTTTAAAATGTTTAATAAGAATATTTTTATTCTTTTCAGGAGGGCGATGGTGCACCTCCCTTAGCGTGGACATGGTAACCATGAGCTCCGAAAAATCCGCCTGCCGGCGGAAGCCGGCGGAGACCAACGGCTCCAAGGGCGCGACGAGTGAACGCGGCGGATTGTGTTGCAAGGGTAATGCCGTAACGCAGAAGAGTAAGAAAGACGAGGAAGGAACAACGACGGAAGAGAAGAAACCAAACGCTTCGCCAAACGCAACGGCAACGTGTGCCGAGGACAGTCCCAATTATCTCGTGTACAAAAAGGTATTAAAACAAATACAAGACATCGGTGCGATCGATGAATCTTCCGAGAACCGTAGAACAAAAGGAAATAAATAAACAAATAAACAAACAAACAAACAAACAAACAACCAAACGGAGCAGAAACACGGCAGCAATTTACATACGAAATAAATGTGATAGCTAAAGCTGTGTCGCTAAAGTTGGCTCGTGTAATATTTGTTTGCCTCTTTGGTGTACGAAGGACGGGAACGAGAACGACCACCGGAAAGAATGAAACACACAGCGGCTACCAACTATTTGTCAGATTCGCGCGAAATTTTCCAGTGAAACGTTTTCCATTGCCGCGCACGTTTCATCCATTTGGAATACGGCCAGCTATCGCCGGAGGCGATTTGCCGTGCGAGTTCAGTTTGAATAGTCCGTTCTTGCTTTCGTCGCCTAGTCGTCGCCCGCCTATCTTCCCTATACTTTTCGTGCAGCGTTTGTCGATACGATGACGCGATACTGCAATTTCGTTAATTTAGGATTTATCGATAGCGAGTGTTTCAATGCCCGAAGCTGAAAAATCGCGCGGAAAATTTGCGACGTCCACGGAAATGATTTGATCCCGCGTAACGATGACATCAGCATGTCCTACAATCTCGGTATGAAAATAGGATGCCCTGATCTTTTATTTGCTTTCCGTACGTTTCGTTGCGGTATTTTCATCGTTTTATTTTCCTCGGCGTTTCTACATATCTCATTCACTACGGAATGTCATTGTAACGATATCAAAAAAATGAGGTCGTATCGTGGCTCCTCCGGGCACCGTACTAACTACTATCGTCGAGCGAAGGGTCTATTTACGTTCTTTGTCGCGTTAAATACAAAGGGAAAATATAACGCGAGTCTCGCGCTCATTCATCTGTCTCTCAGAGAGACTAGCATCAACTTTTTTGCTCTTTCGTCTCGTGTATATCTCGTAGCGACGCTGATGGAAGGAAAATCAGGTCGATACGTCAGTCGTTTCTATGTACAGGCTGTCAATCTTCTTGAAAATTCTCCCGAGAAGCTTTCTATATCTTCTCTTGTCTCGAATTTCCTCTGATCCATCGCAAAGACGAGAGTCTCGCGGAACAGTGCGGCAGAGCTCACCCCGCGAGCGCTTTTATAGTGTCGCCTTACGTCGACTTCCGGAAGATCGATCGTTCCTAAAGCTGTTGGTTCGTTTCAGTGAACTCTGGCGACGAAGATGCAGAGAAACAGAAGCCAACTTGTTTGAATTATAGCTCGAGGTATCGGTAATTTCGTTTGTCGCGTCTCGTTCCTTCCCTTTAACTTGCTCTACGTTCCTCTTTCTCGATAAACACCATCGGTCAACGAATTATGGGAAAAAATTCATTCTTCTTTCCAGATGGAGTCCATAGTGGAGAAAATGTTGGACGAAGTGAGCGGCGTGCCTGTGAGAACGGTCAAGAGCTTTATGACAAAGATTCCATCGGTTTTCACTGGTAATGAAATTGAAGAAAAATTCCTGGCTTGAAGTCTCTTGATAATCGATGCTTGGAATAGGGCGACGAGCAACAATCCGATGGGAAACTATTCCAATTACTATTCCGATAATATAATATCCAATAGCTCGTTGAAAAAAAGATTATTATATTATTTATTTATTTATTTATTTATTGATCATTTCGTCAAAATAGCAATTTTTATGGATTTTTATTCAAGTAATATCGATGGCTTCGATTCAAAAAGACGTATCACGTACCAGAAAGGCGTATAAGCTGTGCTTATAGTGCTTATACGCCGTTCTCAAGTTAGAATATCGATATTACTCGTGTTCAAAATTATTTTTATTTTAATCGTTATTACTTCTTTATTTAGGTACCGATCTTATCGCTTGGATGATGAAAAATATGGAAATTGAGGATCAAGAAGCTCTTCACGTGGCTCATCTGATGGCATCGCACGGCTATTTCTTTCCCATAGACGATCACTGCCTTACCGTCAAAAACGACAACACCTTCTATAGATTTCAAACGCCCTACTTCTGGCCATCTAATTGCTGGGAACCAGAGAACACCGATTATGGTATAAACGATGACGACAACGAGACAATATATATATATATATCAAACTGTATTACCCAAGATATTCAACAAGCTTCTATAGCTTATTTACTGACTCTGTGAACTTTGATAAAATCTCGCAGCCGTGTACCTGTGCAAGCGAACGATGCAGAACAAAACTCGATTGGAATTGGCCGATTACGAGGCGGAAAATCTCGCGAGACTGCAGAAAATGTTTTCGAGAAAATGGGAATTTATATTTATGCAAGCCGAGGCGCAGAGCAAAGTCGACAAGAAGAGGGATAAATTGGAACGAAAGGTTCTGGACAGCCAAGAGAGAGCTTTTTGGGACGTTCATCGACCAATGGTAAAAATATTTTCAATCGAGCACGAATTCAATTTGAAAAAGTAATTTCGTAAAATTCAATTAATTTATTTATTATACGAATTGAATAAAATATTAATGAATACATTTTAATATTTGTTTAACAATTAGCCGGGCTGTGTAAACACTACTGAAATGGATATTAAAAAAGCATGTAGAAGTAACAAACCAATAGTAAAAGCGAGCAGACACCTGCAACTTGGGGTTGCCGGTGGTCGGATATCGCCAACTCACGCTGATCAAAATCCGAGTCCCTCGGCTGAAACCTTACAAAGGGAGATTGACATGCTAAAACAAAGACTCGACAGACGAAACATCAAAGTCTCCAAAGTAGCGGAAGCGTGAGTAAATATAAAAACAGCGGAACGATTGTTCTTTTGCACGAGTTGTCAAATATCGATGATATTTTACACAGACTCATCGGCTATTTCGAACAATACGTTGAGTATGATCCGGTTTTCACGCAACCCGAGCTCGGTAATCCTTGGATCACCGATAGTCCGGAAATGTGGGAACAGGAAAAATTAGCGTTGGTTTCTTTTTTTATTTTATTCAAAAATATTTCTTTTTAAATTCACGTACAACGAAATTAAATGAAAATTCGTTTATTTATTTATTTTTTTCAGGAAAGAAATATCAGCTAGAAGAGTCAAACGATGGGCGTTTAGCCTTCAAGAACTTCTTCAAGATCCTATAGGCCGTGAACAATTCGTGCGCTTTTTGGATAAAGAATTCAGCGGCGAAAATCTCAAGTGGGTAACGATATTTTTATCGGTTTAACGAAACGATGTCAATATCCATTTTCACTTGTGTTCTTTACTGTTATCGCAGATTTTGGGAAGCGGTTCAAAATTTGAAGACTCTACCCCAGAGAGACGTACAGATTAAAGTCGAGGAGATTTGGAACGAGTTTCTCGGTCCGGATGCGAGTTGTCCGATAAACGTTGACTCCCGGTCCTTCGAAATGACGAAGAGAAACCTGGAGAAACCCGATCGATGGTCCTTCGACGTTGCAGCTGTAAGTAGAATCAAACAAGAAAATTGTATTCGTCTGATTGACATTTTTTCTAAACCATTGAAAGTTTAATTCTTTCTAACGCTGATGTCATTCAAGGCGCACGTCTATCACCTGATGAAAAGTGACAGTTACTCGAGATACCTGCGCTCGGAGATGTACAAAGATTTCCTGAACGGATCGAAGAAGAAGGTGACGCATTGGCATAACAAATTCACTTGTGAATCCATAGAGATTCAAAGATCGCGATGTATTATCTTCGCGTTTGTTAATCAAGCGTTTGCGATTTCGTGTTTGATTGCAGACGTCGGTGAAAGGGATTCGTAGCATCGTGTCGTTTGCCGGGCGTAAAGACACGGCCGGCTCTTAACCGATTACGCGTCACAACCACATGGTGGGTTCGATCGAATTGGTTGGTAAAGCTCTCGCAGCTGAATTTCATTCCGCTTGACGTTCACACACACGAGAACCGGAGGGAGAAGCGACGACTGACGGTAAAACGTTTGACCGTAGTTCGCCCCTTCTTCCCCATTTCCATCGATTACTGCCTTATTTACTTTTCGCTCTATTCGGACTTCATCGAGAATTTTATCGCACCGCAATATTCCGTCTTTGATAATTTTTGTGCCAAGGCCAGGTGACCAAGGATATTTTATTATTACGAGGCAATTTTCTATCTAATTTCAGGTGACGCTGTAAAATCCGTGCTAAGATGACTGAGTCGGACACGAAGCGTTTCCACATGCCGTTCACGTCCACGCTAAAATGTCGCGTTTTTCGCACCTTACTCCCACATTCTTTCTCTACCAACTCTTTCTCCTTTTCGTATTGTCGTCGGAGCCATATTTCGCTGTCGGCCGTAAAAAAACTCATCTGGATAAAGGGAAGATAACAAAAAAGAAACAAGAAAACCAAAGAAATTATGTCTACAGGGAATAAATACGGGAGCGGGATGTCAGGATCGTCGGCCTCGAAAAGCCTGCCGCGAACTTTTAGACGATCGAGCTATATTCGCGCTATGGATAATCGATCCTCCGATTTCTTCTTCCTTGTCGAGTCAGACGGAAATTCTGGGTCAAGAAATTAACGTAAAATCGAGTTCCTACGTATTGTTGCGGTTCTTGGGTCAGATTCTCGTGGTTTCTCAATCGAGCGAATCACCGAGCTGTAAACAAGCCAGTTACCGTGCACAAAAGATCGCTGGTACGCTGCACTCGATCGACGTTTCTTCCTTCAGCCGAATCCCAACGATCGGATAATGATAAAAATCAAAGGATCTCCTTTGAAGAAAATATTGTAAAAAAAAAACGAAAGGAAAATGCCGATTATCGTTATAACGCACACGATCGGTAACGATCGAATAACGAGCGCGTCTGTTTTTACAAAATTATTGTGCGTACGATCGTGGATTGCGCGATCGTGCGTTTGTAGATAAAAAAAAGGGAAAAGAGCAAATTTCACACTCAGGCTTGTAAATAGATGCGAAATCGCACGCGAACTGTGTGTTTTTTTTTCGCAATATGACCACAAGGAGTTGATTAAATTTCGTCGTGTGTCGTGCACCGCGACTCACGATCAGTCATCCACACCGCACAGCAATAAATCGCAGGTGTCGTACGACCGTGAGTCTCGCGACGGGAAAAACACTTTGCGCGCTATATTGTGTATAGGTGTGTGCGTGCGTATGTGTGCGTGTGCGTGTGCGTGTCTGTGTGTCTGTGTGTCTGTATAGAGAATAAGTGGAAGAAAAAAGAAAAACAGACGCTAGTAAAATAGATTCGTGTATCACGATATACGACCATGGAAAAGATTTACACGAAAGTGAATCGCGTTCGAGGAAACATATTTTTTTGAAAGGTCCACGTGGCTAATTTTTATGGTGAGATAATTTTCGACCGTGTCTTTGCCGCCGATTTGTTATTCGCGTTTGCCGAGAGTGAGATAAGCTCGGATCACGATTCTCACGGAGCAAGGACTCGAAGTTGATAAAGAAACAAAAGAAAATAAACAACAACAGCAACAACAACAAATAGAAGAAAAATAAATAAAAGGAATTTCAAAGTGAAATCCGTAGAAATGAAACGGACGGGCAAATGATCGGTGCCAAATAGTATTTGCATCGTAATCGATAAGTAGTTAAAATAATAGCGATCTCAACGGGCTGATACGTACGATTGAAAATTTCGCAATGTAAATGCTGTATGTGTATAGAGAACGAAGAAGGAGAATATAATGGTTCTTGTAGAAATTATTAATATCTGTATCCCGTTTACCCACACGAATAATTTGTAATATTCAAGCCGTATCCATCGCAGTCAATTATTTAAACGAATAATTGAGCGTTTTACTCGTATATTTTATTTTCGAAATTATTTATCAAAGTTTTACGCTTATAGCGACATTTAACGAGCCTGATGGACTCGCTGAAGACATATATTTATATATATATATTTTTTTTTTCCTTTCAATCAATGTCAACATTATCATCATCATTCGATTATCATTCATTGTTATTGAATATTAACGTATTATCTTAATAGCAATTATATTTATCGTCTCATGCACTCATCGTACGATACTTATGCGAATTGGTTATGAGAAATAAGCTGCAACTGCTGGTGCTGTTCGTAATGTTGCTGCTGATCGACAACGCAAACGCTACATCCTCGTGGCCATCAGAGACAGTGCGTTACTCTTGTCTCATCAAAGATACAAGGTATAGTATTTTTATAGTATAAAAGTCTTGAAGTTTTCACGATAAAATTATAAAACTATTGTCGTCGTGCTTGGTCATACATCGACGTCATTATCGGTCTTCATGGACACAGCGGAACCGAGAGTCTTGCAATTACCATCTATCCTATAAAAACGAAAAGTGGTACAGGCCTCGCATTCGACTTAACAGAGAAAACATATAGACGCTCTAACCGTTCGTTTGAAACATCATCTTAGTCAATCACGGCAGCTCGATCTTTTACACGACCTCGGAATCTTATGGTACTAGTTACAGTAGTATATGGTCCCCCCACTCTTCTCTCACGACATTCACTCTCATTTTTTACAAGCAAACAAATAATAAGCGCTCTTGAGCTGTGTTTGTTTGTTTGTTTGTTAGTTTTGTACATCCTTAAACGATATGACTAGATATAAATACGGAGAGAATATAGTACGAATGAGTATACATATTTAAAAAAAAAAGAGGAAAACATTTTTTTTTTAAGATAAAAATTTGGAAATTGCCTTTGCCGAAAATTTCGAAAGTTCGAAAGTTCGAACATTTTCAATTGGCTCTCGTGAACGTTACGATAAAGAATTAAAATTCACGTCTGGTACAGAGTCACCCGTCTAACGATTATTCCGATTGTTTTTCCTCGATCGAATCGCTGGCGCGTCGTTACAATATACAAAAATACTAATAATTATCCATTCGAATACTCGTCATTGTCGTTAATTGCACGCGTATCCGACAACGACACGACCGACCGGGATGAGTAAGCTCCGCATTAATATTTAATTAACACACGCGTTATACACGTCAAAAAAAAAATTGAAAGACGCCAGTGGAATGAACATTTTTTAAAATCCTTCTAATACGAGATCGTCCGTACAACTTGAGTCCCGGATGGTCGTATCGAGAGTCCAGCGCATGCAACGAGAGTCAGCCAATGGTTTTCTCATAACTTCCTTTCTCTTCGAGATAATTAAAAAAAAAAGGTTTATAATATTATAATAATAATAATAATAATTCGAGTTATAGTCCCCGAGTTAGGAGAGGAAACGTCAAGCGGCTTCCACGACTTTCTTGTTTCTCTTGATGATCGGTACCGCCGCCCATAGCGCGGTTCCCATTATGAGAATTATACCGAATGCCAGAAAAATCGGTTTGTACGATCCGACTTGCTCGAAGATAACTCCGCATATGGGTGGCCCGATGAGTTGAAGAACGCCGTTGACGAACAATGAGATTCCGTACGAAGAACTGAGCTTCTCAGTTCCGAGCATATCAGCGAGAATGACCGTCGTGATACCGATGTACATGCCGGATGAAAGTCCAAAGAGGGCGCAGAAGAAAGACAGCGTCGTGTAACTCGTGGACATTGGGAGTAGAGCCAGAGCGAAACCGCTGAGACCGAGGCCACCGACGAAGTAGTAGTACTTTGGTATGAAATCAATGTCCGATAGCGAGGCTCCGCCGATTCTACCGACGAGATCGAGGGCCGAAACGATCGAGAGCAAAAGTGCAGCCATATTCTTGTCGAAACCTTCGGATATCGCGTACGATGGCAGGAGTATCATGAAATTTGTGTTGCTTATGGCGGAAGTTGAGTTGGATATCAGAATAACGAGATAAATTGGATCGTGGAGAACGCTAAAATCGAAGAAGGACAGACTCGAGCTACTTGTGCTCCGCGACGAATTCTCGTCGAGTTTCGTCTGCTTTTCCGATTTTGGTGTCTCCACAACGACCGACTGCATAGCGTCCTGATGCTTTTCACAGCTTCTTCTTTTCTGCGGTTGAGTTCTGAATATTCTTCTGAAAAGCCCGGGTACCCTAGGGCTCAGAGCGATGGGTCCCATGTCTGAAACAATACTGTGCTGACGAGAAAGATGATAGGTGCTGTCGTTGATTCGTCCGCTCTTTCTCGCCGAATTTGTTCGGCTTACGGATGGTGTGGCGATCACGGAAGTCGAATTTACTTTGGTGCTTTCAGCTACGGCAGCGCTTTCGCAATTATTCGTTACGAAATTCGTCCCTTCGGCAAGAGATTGATCCGCAACGCTGTTCCCTACCTTTTCTTCAAGCTCTTCCGGTATTTCCGGTATAAGAGGCTGCGCCTTAACCACGGTTGTTTCGTCGATGCTCGTTGTGCTTAGCGTCTTCTCTAAATACTTTGACAAGTCTGAGAGATGACCGGAAGTACTCTCGCAGTGTGCATACGTTGTTGATTGCTGACTATTCCCGAGATCCCCTTTGGCAGGTATACTTATGCTCAGCTTTGTTTCCACCGCTGGTTCGTCGAGCGATAAAGCCTCGTTGTCGATACCATCGTCTATCGGAACTTCCTTCATGTGTTCCTCCACCGGATGATACAATAAAGCGCAGACCAACGTATTGAAGGTTATCGCTCCCATTATAAGAACAGCACCCCTGCAAAAATAATACGAAAATCAATTTTCTATCTGTCGTTTGCAAATCACTGTAACAATAATAACGAGACGACGTTATTCAGATTTTACGTAAGGCTCGTTAGTACTCTGTATTATGTATTATACATCGATGATAAAGTCGCATGTGGGCAATCGATAATGAGGTCTCGACGCGATTCAATCATTTTTCGTAAAAGACACGCGATAAGGATTGCTGTTGTATTTTCTTACCGATGCCCAAAGTGGTTGAGAAGATACTGCAAGAACGGCGGCAGAATAATGGTACCAATGGCACTTCCGGATATACAAAGTCCATTAGCGAAACCTCGAAGTCTTTCAAAGTAGGACGTTACTATGTAAACTGTCGGTGGAAATGTTAATCCAGCGCCAATACCAACCATAAGTCCATAGCTACAATAAGAAAGGTAAAACAAAGAAACCTGTTAGCACGCACCAATCTCGGGTCTCCTTATCCTCTTTGTACTGAAATGATATATCGGGCATAATCACGTCACATTTATTAAATTTATTAACGTTTGATGTACCGAAAGTAATGTTATAATTAACGTATAAGACACGCACTCTATGATAATCTCAGGAATTAAAATAACAGGAACAAAGGAGAAAAAAAAGTTACGTTATAAATATTTTTCAAAATGTGCATTGTTTCGTAGAAAAAGATAAAATAGAATGCGACATCATATTATTAACAAAAGTGTTTCAATCGAGAATAATTACTTGCAGATCAATAAAAAAAATTTATTTAAACTGATTCAATGTACAGAAAAAGACACTAAAACCGTTTGTAATCGATTAATGTTGAATGATATTTGTGTCAATTTGATAAATTCTAAACGGTTTCAATGAGATTTTCTAAGCAGGGTAAATATTTTGTAAAAATTATGTTACGACACTGATGACACTTCAATCATTATGAGATATAAATTATTTATTTTATAATGTATTGTTCTACATCGTTTGTACAGTTTTCAACTGAGCACAGATAACTTGTAACGTGTGTCGATGTTTTACCGGATTATAACGATCTTGTGTTGAATTGAAAATGTGAAAAATCGCGCGTGTGTAGAGTCGTACTAATTTGGCAATTGTACCTTGGAAAGTGAGTCTGTGTCGAATCGGGTCGTACGTTCAGTTGTGCTTTGTCGAGGTTATGAATAAATCGATTTTGACTTTGTCGTATCGTTGAATCGTAATGTTTGGTTAGCAGTTTAACATTTTTGTAAAACCACGCGTACAATTGCGCGTTTAACGCGGGTCATGTCTTCCAATTGGAAATTGTACGAATTACCAATTGCTTGTATCTTCTGCATATTACGTGGAATATATTGCCACTCGATAGAACTAAACGCGTTGCCCTTAATAGCAAATACTTATATTCTATGAATATGAAAATTTGTATGTAAACCATATGTCAGAGAGGGATCGAGCATCTTTTAATAAAAATGACTGAAAACACATTTGATAGCATCTGTGGAGTCCCATAACAGGTTTGATTAAGCTTGTGTCTTCTCCCTATCACGTGGACTATATTTTCACTCGATAGAATCCAACGCGTTGCCCTTAATAGCAAATACTTATATTATATGAATATGAACATTTATATGTAAACCATATGCCAGAAAGGGATAGATCATCTACGAATAAAAATGACTAAAAACACATTTGATAGCATCTGTGGAATCCCATAACAGGTTTGATTAAGCTTGTGTCTTCTCCCTGTTACGTGGACTATATTTTCACTCGATAGAATCCAACGCATTGCCCTTAATGGCAAATACTTATATTCTATGAATAGAAAAATTTATATCTAAACCATATGTCAGAGAGGGATCGAGCATCTTTTAATAAAAATGACTAAAAACACATTTGATAGCATCTGTGGAATCCCATAACAGGTTTGATTAAGCTTGTGTCTTCTCCCTATTACGTGGACTATATTTTCACTCTATAGAATCCAACGTGTTGCCCTTAATGGCAAATACGTATATTCTATGAATATGAACATTTATATGTAAACCATATGCCAGAAAGGGATAGATCATCTACGAATAAAAATGACTAAAAACACATTTGATAGCATCTGTGGAATCCCATAACAGGTTTGATTAAGCTTGTGTCTTCTCTCTATTACGTGGACTATGTTTTCACTCGATAGAATCCAACGCGTTGCCCTTAATGTCAAATACTAATATTCTATGAATAGAAAAATTTATATGTAAACCATATGTCAGAAAGGGATAGATCATCTACCAATAAAAATTACTAAAAACACATTTGATAGCATCTGTGGAATCCCATAACAGGTTTTATCAATACGCTCAACACATAATGGTTAAAATTAATGTTTCAACACTTGTATCCAGGTAAACGGCCGAGTTAGTGTTTGTGTAACAATCAGTGAAACACGATTAGCTTCTTCCGCCATTCGACGGACAATCAATGTCCGTTATCTTTACATTCTTGTTGATCTTTGTGATTTAACACGTCTAGAGCGAGAGATCTTTTATTTTAAATAAAGTTACTAATTGAACCGTTGACCATAATATACATTTTTTATAACCTAAAAAAATTCTTATAACTTTCTAAAAAATTCACAAAACGAGAAGCATCGATCGTAAAGCAAAACATTAATTTTCTTTGCAGAATGAACATCATTTTTCAATAATATTCAGGCTCGAAAAAATTACATTCGTTTTATAATTTAAAAAAAAAACCCGTAAACACACAAAACTGAGACTCTTTGGAGCTAATTTAAAAATATTTTTTAATTCTAGAAATATTAATTAATGTGCATTAACGATAGAATTGACTAATTTGTGGAAAATGGGAAGAAAAACGGTACTCACCTGACATAGAGATAGGATACCGATGTCGCAAAGTAACTCAGCATCATTCCTGTAGCGGCGAACGTGCCGCCGATGAGAGTAACCGTTTTGTACGAATACTTCATCGAAAGAACACTCGAGAGAGGACCTGTTTGGTCACGAATCCGAGTAAGAATAATTAATAACAAAGGTTCATAATTCTTGATAAATATGTTCTTTTTTTTTTTTTTAATATATATTAATTTTTTAAAATTGTTAATGGTGAAACAGGAATAGTTCGTTAACGTACCAAGAGAGCTGTACAGGAAGTAGCAAAGCGCTGGCATCCACGAGGCCGCAGTTGGCGAGGCCTTGAATACTTGAAGAAACTCGACGAAGAGAACCCCGAAGGACTTGACCGTACCGGGTATCAATAAATTAACGACCATCGCGGAGAACAGTACGACCCATCCCCATCCACCGTCTGGCGGAACCATCTTCGTCTTTACAATCTTGGCAGTCATTTTTCTTTTACTTCTTTGATGTCGCTGCTACTTCGGGGTTCACCGGACTCTCGTGATATCCGCGATCGCCCTCAATCCCTCGGGCTGTAATATTAAACGTCGTCACCAACCGATATAATCGAGCGCTCGAGAAGACGAACGTCACATCATTGATTAAACACGCTGCTTAACATAATTTTTAATTACTAACTGATTTGACCCAGAGATTAATTTTCACAATTATGTCGTAGACAGACGTTTTTATAATTAAAATGTTTTATTCAAAAGCTGTTACTCACAACATTGATACACTGTTAAAAGATAAAACGACCGAACAAAAACTTTTTATGGTTCTTTGGTGATATTTCTATCCAGAAATAGGATTGATCCTGGCAAAATTGTGGCTCGGTAGAAGCGAAATAGACTGAAATTGTAAGAATTCGCGACAGCATTTTATTGTTATTCGATTATTGCCAGCTTTGCCTCTTTTCCCGTAATATCAAAATATCGAAGGCACTTCTGGTTCGCATGAATCGTCGTAGAGAAAGCTTTGTTTTCATCAACATTTGTGTTTGAAATTATTATGTCAGGAACCACAGAAGTGTGTGACATGTCCACAAAAATTGGTTTAGAAAAAAACTCCATCAAACGTTCGTACATGTACATGTACATGTGTGTGCGTGTCTCGCTCTATCTTAAGTCCAATTGAAGCAGTTAAATTCAAAATTTCTATAGTAACGAACCAGCATTTGGAGGCGCAAGAGATTACATGAAAATCGGTAGAAGTCTTCTAATTTTATAACAATTTGAATTTGTTTTAATCGCTTAAACTTTCAAAATATTAGACGAAATAAGTTAATCACTTTTTTTTTTATTTTGTACCAAATTGGATATAAAATATAAGGAGTCGTTCAAATTTTGCACCAGATTAAACTTTCATATTGACGTTTGTCGACGTTTTTACAAAGATAAAAAGTCAATAACTCATAAATTATTTGGTCCATCAATCTAAAATTTCTAACACCAGTTACGCAGTACGTTTTTATCGTTTGTTACAATTTTAATTAACGTATTATCAAACAATAATAATTTCGAGCACTTTGAATTAAAAAAAAATCTAAATACTAAATAAAATGTATAAATTGTAGAAATCTCTACAATCGAAAAATATTGAGGCTTCAATTCGCAATGTTCTACCGTGCATCAATGCCTTTCATTGCTCAACGTTGTATCTATCAACAAACATCGTTTATTTACAATAAAATCAATCTCACAGCATTTTGTTATTGTATTTTTTTTAACTAATCGTTAGCCAATGCTATTTTAATCATATGCTTCGAGATGAATAGAAAAAAACCTTATTACTCCGTCAAGGGATAATCCAATAAACTTTTTAGATATTTTTCAATTAAGTAAACGGTTTAAGTTTAAACATCCGCCAGCAAGGAATCGTCGAATGAATAACAAAGTCATTGATAACGTTTACGTTACGCAGAAATACTACAATGCATGACGATCGTTTGAAACTTGTAGATAAAGAAATTTTTAATAACATTCTGATCACGTGTAACGCACGCTGGTCACCCCAATGTCAGTAGGTTGACGCTAATTTCTTTTTTTTTAACACCGATAGCTATGGCAAACTTTTAGTAATATCAGGAAATTCTCTTATTTATTTATTTCTTTTTTTAAATTAAATCTCCGTGTGATGATATAACGCGAATTTATACGAAATTCTATAATACAAGTTGGACGACACACGAATAGATTTCCACATTGATTAATTCTGACAAGAAAAATATTACTTTTGACACTCGACGTAGTTCCCCATCGTGGGAAGTTGTTAAAATGTCATTATCCGCACTGATCTGTGATCGTCGCGAAGTTTAATTGCATCCAGACTATGCGATTATTATCGCCTTAGCTCGGAATAAATAACGGTTACGGTCACTTCGGACACATAAAGATGGGATTTGGAAAATCCATTCTGGTCCTGATCCATAACTAACTACACATTCTCCTGTTCTTAATAATAAAAACATAAATTAATGTTTTACTTAGAAGATTCGTACACCGAGGGAATGATTTAACAAAATTAATTACATTTTTTGTTGCTTGTAGCAAACTAAGAATTCAATTGATTCAACGAAATTCTTCTTTGATTAATAAAATATTTAATAGAAAATACAATGTTCCATCGATGAAATATCGTTTCAATCAATCGATTGAGTTACGCTATCGATAACCGAAGATTTAGACAATTGTTGTCAAGTTTTTCCCTCAGTGTAAAAATCTTTTTGGCACTTACATCGACACATCGTAAAGTATTATTAAATCTCTATTTTTCAAAAAACCACCACGTGTTTCTCTCATTTTATAAAACACTATACTTCCGTGATGATGGAATAGGTGACGCACAGAAACCAACGTGTATTTTAACACTTTGAGTTATTAGCAACGAAGAAGATAACTGTCGTAGTCGCGTTAACGAGCAGACGAATATGAGTAATTGAGAAGATTCCCGAAATCCGAGGACGCGAAATACATTGACTTACGCTAAAATGTTCTTCTTGACTTTTTTATCTCCTCCCTTCCTTCTGATTCTCAGAGCACCGGTAAAGACTTGAGTAATATTTTAATCGAATTTACTATCGTCGAAAGCATCGTTCCACAATTCGCTGGACAGAATCTCAGCGATCGAGCACCGCAAAACGATCGAGAGAGATTCTCGGATTCGCCAAGAGTCACGAGCTAACTGGATATACGCGAAGACAAGCTTGGTTTGCGATCTAACGGTAAACTTATTTATATACACAGACAGGTAGTCGGCAATACTGAAGGGGCAACTGTCTGTAAAAAAAAAAAAAAATAATAAAAGAAGCTTTTAGCACCCGCGTGAGATCCGCGATTGTCCAGTATACGAACAGTGTGTACGTGTGATACTTTAATACGTAACAGTGAAATAATTGTCGTTTGGCTGTCGATCGTTCGTATTTATGATAATGAAGATAGTTCCGGAAATTGTAGTTACAGGGTAAGCGTAGAGTAAACATCAGTAAATAAGCAAAGTAGAGTATTTCTGGGTAAGTTGGTGTTGGTCTACCGACATATGGCGCACACAGAAGTAATTCAAGAGAATTGTGAAGAATTTCAAAAGTTTCTCAGGATAAACAATTTTTTTTAATGACATTTTCTCATTTCTAATGAAGTTTCTGTGCCAAATCAATTATCAAAGTGTTAACCATCAACGAACATACGAATATACGAGCAAACATACAAATCGGCAATCGTTAATCTCAATGATAAAGATGTTTCTGGGGACTAACAGGGGTTGCTTACAGGAAAATCGTTGCCAGTGCCTTTTACTTCGACAATTTTGACAATCTTTAGTCACAATTGAAACTGTTTGTGTACTTAGCGTTGATAGCGCGAATTACGATAAAAATAATAAAATTTTGAATACAATGGAACGTGGCTATTCGTATTTGAGATTTCTCTATCGATTGCTCAATCGTAAAACTTCTTTTAGCACATATACCGCTCTTTTACCATTTTAAAAATTGTTAACCCCGTGAAATTCCTTTCGTCCTTGAACAATGATAAATGGTCATTATCGCGTATGAATATTTCAACATCGCAGCGTTACATAACATAATCTCTCGTTAACAAGAGATCCGAATTATTTTTCCGAAGCTCCCTGGCCTTGACGCTTCGCGGATATCTCGAGTTTCTAAATCCGCGAAAGCGTCTCTGATTAATACGCGCGGTTCTTCCTTACAATTCTAAAAATTATTTATCCCGAAAAATTCTTCTGGAGCAGTGGCAATTTATTATTATTACATACGAATATTCCAAGACCGCAGTGCGATGTAACAAAATCCCTTGATAACCAGCTCTACGAACTTTTTTTTCCGAGCTACCTTGGCCTTGACGCTTCTCGGCTGCCTTGAGATTCTAAATGCGCAAAAGCATTCATCTCTTTCTAACACACATGCCACTCCCTTACAAATCTAAGAATCATTTATCTCGAGAAATTCTTGAATTTCTCCTCTTTCCGCTCAACTTTCCTTTGACCTTCGACGTAATCGTCGGTGAACCTTTCAGAACATTCGACATCTGCGCGCGCATGTGTGTGTATGTGCGTGCATTCGTCTGTGTGTGTGTCTGTCTGTCTGTGTTTTTGTTCCGTGTACCAACACCAATTGATCTAGAAACGATAATGCTTGTCTATTAACATCTTCGTTCGTATTAGCAGCATCTCGAACCTGAGCAGCCTAAATGATTAATTTATCGTCGTTTGTAATAAGAAACGGATCAAATATTTGCCCATTTGTCTTTAATCAAATTCTTTACGTCTCACGATTACGCTACGGGGGCGAATCGTAGTGGAAACTCTCGAGGGTATTAAAAGCCCGGAGTATAATCTTTATCAGACCGAAAGGCGCGTCGAGTATGCTTTAGACATTCAGCTGGCGCTATCGATAAAGCCCACGCAAGATTTACGGAGCAGCAGCTTCTCGTATGTCTACCGAGACTCCCTCGAATGTAATCGCAGTCTTTAAAGTGTCATCAGCTTTGCAACGAGTATACACAGAGCAGGAAGGAAAACAGCGAGATGAGGTTTAGGAAGTCACGGGAAAGTCAATTTTCATTATGTCATTACAACACCGATAAGATAATAATGACAATCATTATTATGTCAATTTGCATACTCGGCTCTCATAAAGCTTACGGAAAGATCAACATTTGTCTCCAAACTTCCGGTGATACAATGCGCAAGCGTGAAATTGCACCAGTGCATTCTCACGTTACCCTCTATTGTTCCTTCGTTTTTTTTTTCTTTTAATCGTCGACACGAATATCATAAATCGCCCAGTCATGCCGGAACGATTAAAAATACTTTTGCAACGCTTGCTACGATACGCTGTCACAAATACGACGTGTATGTTCAATTGTTACTTCTAATTTTTACAATTTTATATTTACCCTGAAAATTAAGTAAAAAAATTCGTAAAATATATTTTTTAAATATCAAAATTTCGTTAAAAAGTATATTTTTATGATCCTCAAGATTTCTGCATCTGCAATTTTTTTGGTATATTGTCAGCCGTATCTTTTTATCGAAGTACCGAATCCAAAAGTGTCTAAAGATTTTTTTGTTTATTGATCGATTATCTTCAGGTGGGTATTTTTATTTTTTTATTTTCAATTTTTATTTTTTTATTCCTAATGATTTTTTTTATCCGGAAATGTAATATTAAATGCTTCCGGTTAAGAAAAAAATGAAAAAACAAAAGATTACATTACATAGAAAAAAAGCCGCCATTAGGAAATAAAAAAAGGAATTTAAAAATCCCGGGACATATTTTGATTGGATCAACGGGGAAAAAGTTAGCCTCAAAATAGGAAATTAAAAAATTTTTTTTAATATCCGCTTGAAGAGAATCGATCAATAAGCAAAAACGTTCTTAGACACTTTTGGATTCGGTGCTTCGATAAAAAGATACGGCTAACAATGTACAAAAAAGTGCAGATGCAGAAATATTCAGGATCATATATTTTTCATATATTTTATGTATTCAACCATCATTATATTCTAAAATATATTTTTTAAGACTTATCCGTCAGATATATGGAATATATACAATTTTTCGTGAAAAATATATTTAATATAAGAAAATGTTGATTTTAGTTTATCAATTGTGTTTTTTTTTGTTTCAATGGGGAAAAAGATTCGAAGAATAATTACGAAAAACTATAAGAGAATATATTTTTTTGTTTGAATCTTATGCAAAAATGTAAGAACCAGAAGTAAAATTGAAAGTGGATCATACGATTGTTGGAGAATTTTATCGGATCAATGGTAATTGATTAATTAATTTTTTTTTTTTTTATTTGGACGAAGAAGAATGAGACGCATGATAAATATTTCATTCGATAACAGTGCGTGCATCGATTATACATTCGTTCAGCCAGATTTACGATTTTTACATTCCCCTTAACGCTGCACGTTTTTAATGTCAGCTTAAGGATATATCACGTACACATTTATAAGCAAAAGTGAGATTGTATCAAAACTATAGCGATAAGTGAAATATTTAAGGAAAAAAAAAATGAAACATATTTAAAATGCTAAGAAATTGATGTTGAATAACAATGTTGTGAAAAAGTTATAAACTAATTTAATTAAAAACTACAATTGTTCAAGAAATTATCAGAAAAGCGTATTTTTTGTGTCTTATGGAACAAATTTGTTTATTTTTGTTTTTGAATGCATATAATTTTTCAAAAAATTTTTCAATGATACAAAGATTTTTGTTTTCGAGAATTTTTAAAAGATTTTCCAACAATAAAAAAATGTTCGTTTTTGAGAACTTAAAAAAATTTACAACGATACACAATTTTTTTTAAGAATTTCCCATCAATATTAAAATCAAAATAAAAAATGTTGTTTTCAAGAGTTTTCAAAGATTTTTCAAACGATATAAAAAAGTTCTTTTTCGAGAACTTGTAAAGAATTTTCGAACGATACAAAAATGTTCGTTTTCGAGAATTTTTAAATACAGCTTTTATAACACTGTTCGTTCGACGCAGCCTTAAAATTCTTATGTGTAAATATTAAAGCTTTTCACCCAAAGAACATTTTTTAAATACCCGACTCAACCAATTTCTCAAAATATTTTAACAAAATACATTTTTTTTTAATTAACAAAAAACGTTTTTGAAAAAATGAATAAGATTTTTTTCAAATTAATCTATAAATAATTTTTTAATACTGTTATTATTAAAAATAAATATTCTCATCATCTTCAATATTGTGAATTCAAAAGAAATTTTTACTCTCATCGCGATACACTTGAATTTAGATAAATTAAATTTTTAGTTTCAAATGTGATGCATCCTCAATGAAGAGGAACAAATTTCAAGATGCTCGTGCACTTTGTACAATTATTCGAGAGTATCGACGTTTATTATTCTTATTAATATTCATAATGTGTTGTCCCTGTTTTAATAATATATATGCTCGGCGTTAGTGTGCGTGCGCGTTTGTGTGTTTGTGTTTGTGTTTGTGCGCGCAAAGTGTCGTCTACGACTCATTGGCGACGATGTATGACGATATAAATGTAATTACTTACGGAAAAATGGACGCATCTACTACAGCTACGATGGAAACGTACTTAATATACGTCGTGTCTGAGTCGCCTTCGCGTAATGATTACATACAGGTAAAAGATATCTCAGCACGTGTTCCGATTTGCGGAAGTGACCTTGCGATCGACGGGCTAAATCTCCATACTCCATAGAGGGGTTTTCTATTCTGTGTCATATACGAAGCGATAAATGAATGTAACGTGTACCACGTGCGATCGTTTGTGATTTATATATAGAATTAAAGGTTAAAAGCCCAACTTCAATACCAAAATTGATTCGACTTTTTATTATAATTTTATTATTTTTCATAAGAATAACAAAAAAAAATTTTTCTTAAATCTTTATTCAACCATTTTTTAATTCTTAAAATATTTTCTCAATCAAATGCCAAAAAAAGATCAGAATTCACGACGATTAATATTTTATTTTTGAGAATTTGAACTAATTTGACAAGTTACCGAAGCCTTTAACTTTTGTAACGTCGTGTTATTTTGTTTATTAACATTTTTTTTGTCATTTCCATTGGAATAATTTGAAAAATAATATTATACGACGTTTTGCAACGAAAATAATATTTTTATATTCACGAAGGATGATCGTCAAGAAACTTTTGACAACCCTAAAAGTTGATATATGTATTATAAAACTGGTACATCTCGTCATCAATCTTGATCCAAAGTAGCGTTTCTTTACCGCAAACGGTTCTGCTGGTACCGCAAATACAAACCGTTCGAAGATCGAGCCATTAGCGGCTCTGAAGCACGTCACGCTCGCTGTTACTCGAAGTCGGGCGGGTCGGTTGAGAGGAATAGGGCGACGGTGACCTGGAGTCGCGAAACGAGTCGTAAAAAGCGAGCAGTAGCAACCGAGGAATCGTGTTGCGCGATAAAAGCCGAGTCAACTTTTGGGATTCGCCAACAAAGTATCTCTTTCGCGAGGCGCACCACCTTCTTTTTATTATCAATTATGTTTTTCTTTTAAATCTCATTCTACATCGATGCACCTTTCATTGTTCCTTAAATATATAATCATCGGTCGGAAACGAGGAAAAAACGAGACTGTCTAGTTGAGACATCCGGTGCAAACCAGAGTGTCACCCCAACACTGTCGTTAAACTGACTCTTGACTTACTATTAAATTCCTAGCGCGGTGTGCTCCGCGAGATCTCTCACACGAGTTAATTGCCTTTCACGTTACCGAGTAACACTCGCTCTTAAACTATTTTTACCTTCCTGTTTGCACCGTCACTGACTTTCTTAAGTACCCGGTATACCCAAGATTTACACACTATCATAGTCATCTGTACAAGATTTACCGCAGTCATAGTATACGAAGGTAATATGCAATATTTAACAGTAGCATATACAAATACACAACATCTATTACTGCATATAGATAGAGATTTTACGATAGAGATACAGAGATGTTTACTGACCTGATGCCGGAAGCTTGCTGCCGTTGGAAATTCCCAATTTTTAAAAGCCGATGCAAATGATTATTCGTTGGAAGGTGACTGGGAAGTCGATAGCCGAAAACTCGTGGATCCGGTATATCTCGATGGGTGCCTCTTCGCTCGGGGTTGCAGTACCTTCTTGGCGAGCGTTGACTTGAGCGCTGCGGCTAAACCACCTGTGGTCCAGACTGGTGGCAAAGCTTGACTCCCTTGTCGCGTTCTCTCAGAAACTCGTTCCCCCGTATGTGAGGCTTCTTCTTCTTCTACTTCTTCTTCTTCTTCTTCTTCTTCTTCTTCTTCTTCTTCTTCTTCTTCTTTTTCTTCTTCTTCTTCTGCTTCTTCTTCTTCTTCTATTTCTTCTTCTTCTTCTGCTTCTTCTTCTTCTTCTATTTCTTCTTCTTCTTATCTTCAGCAGATTCCTCCTTCTCGATGCCAAGTACCTCCGCTAATTCGCGATCGAGCGAAACTCGGGGTTGTTTACCGCTCCGTAACTTCCACCAACCATCGCGAATCACTCGGCTTATACCTCGACGATTGTCTCCCCTTAACTGCGGCGGAGGCAAACCAAACTGGTATATCTCTCCTCTACCTGGACGAGATGTACGAGCTCGAGACGCGAGAGACAGGTAGCAGCGAAGCAATCGCGCACGAGAGTCAACCCGGCGTGCCGTTGCCGTTGCTGCATCGAGAGGTGCAAAGGGTGGGAGATTCGTCTCTTTCGAAGGTGGTGAGCTTCCACCACGCAAGATTCTTACCACCACCACGAAATATTGCCACAGCACATACACATACGCACAGTTGCGTACACCTATATAACGATCACCGTGTACGCTATCGAGAGGAGCAGAGAAAAAGGAAAAGAGAGACACAGCGATTAACTACACTCGTGCATACGTAGATAGCTGCCAATAGGTACATCTGGGTGTATGTAACACCGCGAAACCAATCTCGCGTACCTGTGGCTGAGCGTCCTCTTTGTCCTCGGAGTATTACGAGTTTGTACGCACGAGTCACTATTTGCAAGAATCCGGCTGATCGACGTGTTTAACGATAAAGAAAATAATAATAAAGAAAACTAATAAATATCAATCGCAAGAATTTTCATTATTTACTTGATCGATGATAAATGGGTCGACAACCTGATCATCCACAGGTATACAGGATTAAAACCAGAACCAGGTTTCCATGATCATCTCGATCTAAACAAGAGGATGCGTTATATTAATAATCGCGATGTCGTATAGTCATCGTTATCCCGAACGACCTTCTCTTCGTCTTCACTTTCCATAACCAACTATAGTCTGACATTTCTATTTGCTCCACGAATATCCATAACAAAAGATGTATACCGTATGCACCAAAACCTGTACGATATATCACGTCATGTTTTTTAACGCAATCACCGACCTGCGAGTATCTAATCCATCGTTAAATGTGTGTATACTCTCTGCGTGTATGTATAATGCAATGTGCATGGCTGATGTGTAGCGCGAGGGATACGGGTGGTTGAAGATGACGTATAGAACGCAAGGACGTGACATCGGAGCGATGCACCGATGCACACGCAAAGCAGTAATATCTCGGCATAACTGGGACAGTAACCAACTGGCCCACAGTTGCTCTGTAGCTTGAGCCATCGTTGCATCTATTACAGAGACGCTGCTTTTGCTTCTTCCTTTTTCTTCTTCTTCTTCTTCTTCTTCGTCTTCTTCTATTCGTTTTCTCCCTGGCTGACTGGATGCCTCTGGAACAGGGAGGTTTCCATCGATCTTCGTCGTGTTCGACTCTTCGTCGTCGTTTATACCTGTAAAATATTTCTCGTATTCGAAGCAGTCCTTAATATTGCGATTCGTTTCATCCAGATGTTTTGATAAAAATATTAAGAAAACGTCATCCCCTGGTATCCTCGTTAATATTTTCAATATTGATAATTAATAGATTACGCGTATAAGCACATTTAAATAAATCTTAATATTACGACTCGTGTTATCCGAGTTGTTTGAAAGAAAAAAATTAAGCAACACTCGTTAAATCTTAGAGATATATACTCGTTTACGGGTGAACATGTCTGTATACTTCTGCGTTAATATGCGACTAGAGGATCGAAGTACCGAGTCTACTCTCGTTATCGGTATGAGAACTGGCTACTTTTATCTATTCCATTACCACGGATGGTGCGAAATAATCATTGATAAGAAGATGAAAATGTACTTTGCAGGATTAACGATAAGAGATTTAGAGAGGCGCCGATAATCTTCTCCGACTTATTTTTGACGTTAGAAAGGCAATGATTTATTTTTTATTTTTCATTTTATGCGAAAGGTCAAGCGATGGTGGTCACAAAACATTATCGTAAACATTATCTCTAGCTGGCAGAGTCGTAAGTTATAAATCTATTCATAATTCCGAGTCTATATCGGATCTCGTGGTCGCACGGGAGTCTCAGCATCTTCTTCTTCTTTTTCTTTTTCTTCTTTTCTTCTTCTGCGTCATCGTGTGAATTAGCATCCTCTCACGAGTATCTTTCTGCTTGCACAAATAATATATTTACTCGCGTAATATTAGTGGCTGATGGAGGTCGTATCTCGTCGACGGTAGCACCGATCGATCACTATGAGTAATCATTCATCGGTGTACGACGAAGAGAATCAACAGCATCAATGGAAACAGCGAGAGACGTATATGCGCCGGCCGATTCGTTTGGTATCCCGGTGACTTTAATGCACGATCGTGTACGAGCTAAACATCGTAATGCGTAAAGCGTGCACCGTTGTTATTATCAAATAAATTGATAATATATCCTCGAAAGAATTTTATCACCCGGTTAAGAATTTTTTCGTTCCGCTCAATCTTTTCATAATTCGTGCTTAAATTATAAACTCTCGCGAAACATTTGTAAATACACGTACATTATGGCAACTACGCTCGGATATTACCGTGGTTAGAAAGTGTTCGAAACGGAGAAAGCGACGATGTATTTTTTTTTGCTATACCGAACATATAGTACAATGTTTCACAGTGATTGGCACTTTGTCAGATTAGTTATTGGCACACGTGCGTCTCTTTCTGTCTAACATGTTTCGTACGTCATTCACCGCAGTGTGATCGATCACCGGTGGGTGGCCTACGATCATATCAGGCAATGTAAATGCATGGTCAGCTTCGAGGTCCGGAGGTCTCCTCGGTGAACCGAGCTTGGATAATTCATACGATTCGACAAACATGTTTATGTAACTTTGTCGATATTATACTCACGTGCGCTTGCTTATACAGATATAAGCAAAACACCGGTGAATATATATAATATAAATAATAACAATGCGTTCACTGAGATAAGTAGTTTTTATTCCTGATTAGTTTGATAGTCACAGATGAACGAGTGGTCTGTGTCTCAATGGACTCGAACAATCGTACACAGCACATACACTCTTGTATCGAGAAGCCAATGATATATAATGATTATCGTGAATTTGCTATCGATATAAGTGCGAAAATAAATAAAAATATAACTATAAGTGATCAATGGTTGATCAACGATTGATAAATCAATAAAGTGAATCCACTGGCAAGATCCTAGAATTATGGTAACACTCGCCAACAATAATCTTATCAATCTACCCGTGTTGACAGAATTGATAGGAAGGGTAATGGCGAATGAACCATAAGTCTACCATAAGTGAACCATAAGTCTATGGGAACGTGTCAGTGGATCGATTTTATTGATTAAACAACCGTAGACATTTTTTTTTACACGGGTGTCTATCGTATATTCGAATAACGGAAATGGTTTGTGGTACCATGTGGCTGTGAGTCATCGCGTTTCGTTAATTTATAATACCGTAAGGTCGAAGACGTCCTTGTATCGTAACGTCGTCAAGTATATCTGAAATTGTAGAATCGATCAGGATCAATGGGATTAGAGTGATTGTTAAAACGATATTGTTTCTAGGACAAAGTGATTACTTTGCATTATCTTTCATTAAGAGACGTGTACGTGCCTTCTCGTACTCTTATGTAACAAAAAGAGAATGCAAAAGAATTTGTTTATTGTACAAAAAAAAAAAAGCATCCGTATCGAAACAATTACGATTGTCCTCGTGTAAGAATTTAATTATTTAATTAATCAGCAAATAATTTATATTTATATGAGAGAAAAAAAAGAAGAAGCTTAGTTTACCTCTGAAACGAACTCCAATTATCTGTACTATTTCCAGAGAAGTAACGACGATGGATATTACGAAGAGATTCCATGTGTGCTAAGAAGAACCATAAAACGCTTTGACTGCAGAATCTCTGGTACTCTCGGGAGGAAGCGAGAGAATGGTTTATCGTTGTGTACCAGTACCAGTACCAGCGGTAGCCGAGAGTTCATAAAACCGCATGACGAACGAGAGGAACCGTTTCGCAAAAGAGACGGAGAACGTCCGGTATGGATGCTCCTGATCCTGAATTCGCGGGAAAGAAGACGGCGCATTAGCTGCATACGGGGCAGCTAACTTTAGCTTGGCCTCTTCTTGTCCTTTCGAGGCTTCGGACGCTTCGGAGGCAATCTCTGTACCTCGAAGAGTGTAAAAGGGATTCTGCTGATTCTGCACCGCGTCTCTGCCTCGTTCCTTCGAGCGAGCGAGGAGGCACGAGTCACGGTTATTTATCGCCACCTTCCCTCGAGTGCAAACCAGGTAGTAAAAAATTATTTTACGTTTTATTTTCTGCTTTTCTTTTTTTTTTTTTTTTGTTCAACCTTTTCCATTTATCGTTTTTTTTTTTCTTTCTTCGTTAAATCTTTGTATATAGCTTTGGCGCGTCAGAGTATTTTTCTTCCAGTACGTTAGCCTTGCCTGGCATGTGGTCGGTCCCCCCGCACGTAAACTGAAACTTTGTGCTTTGTGCCAAAGACCTTGCCTCGTATCGTTTCGACCATCTATTTTAAATAGATACCAACGTCTACACACGCACGCACGCACGCACGCACACGCACGTGATATACTCGTGTGAGGAGCCTGTAATATAATAATAATAATAATAATAATCATAACTGCCTCTTAAGGAAAGTAAGGTTCCTTTAGACATATAATCCACTTTAAAAATGTGTAAATAGTACATCGATCGGTATCTATTTTTTAATGGATATATTTGCCGAGTTATCAGAACTATTGGTAAAACCATCGAGCGTCAGATTTGTTAGTTCTTCAAAAGTCGATAAAAGTATTTCACAAGAATATTTAAATGATATAATTGGAAATCATAGAAATGCTGGAAAATATTTAGTACATCTCACATTGTTTAATGAAATAAAGATATTTTAGTGCCACAAAAGTTATAACTTATTCGTTTTTTTTTCTTTTGTTTATTATTTTCCATTTTTTATTTCTTATGCCTGAAGTTTTGAAAGTTTATAATAAATATTATCCAGTTAAAATTGTTGTTATATTATCTTCTATAAATATAAATAAAAAATATATATTTCGATAATTGTATTATGTTTACAAACGAAAAAAAAAAGTAATTCCGTCGACAAACGTGTACCAAAGAAATCTCGGTATTTCTATTCGTTGTAATGAAATATTAAAATATTATTCCGTGTTCTCCGGAGGGTTAATGACTATATAAGATATCCAAAGACGATTACTGCTACGTCGAATGTCCAGCAACCCGCTTCCAGTACACCATTGTGCACGTCAAGTATTTACAAGCTACGAGCGGTCTACGGTCTTCCCTGTTGTCGTCCTCGAACCGGCGAAGCTTCGTAGCCGCACAGTTGGCGCGTCCCCCCGTACTTATCTCTCTTCCTCTTCGTCGGCGCCGGAGGGGGCATGAGCGAGCGCCGTCGCTCGTTCCCCTCTCGCCTTCCTCGGCGTCGGCCGCCGCGTCGATCGCGCATCCTTCCTTGGAAGCTGGTTCCCATGGCGTCTCTATCGGGGGCCTCGAGCACGCGGGGCACGCGGTACCTCGCAACCCCCCTCGGCATCGCGACTATATCGTTGTTTTTTTTATTTCTTCCTGTTCATCCTCTTCGCCCGAGCGCAGAAACTGGTTGGCTGAAAATAACTCGAGCCGTTTCGTGCTCGCACGCGAGAGAAGAGAAACGCGCGCGCGGCCGCGTGTGTGGGTAGACTCAGTGATGAGCATTATCGGGGGAGCACGGATAGCACGTACATAGCACGAAGTAAAGCGTTCTTTGCGCCGCTATACCCGGTAACTCGGCCGTGTGCGGCTCCGATCGAACCCAACCAGCGCGCAACGCCTCCAGGGGGATCATCGGCACCGCGTCGCGAATTCTTGCTCTTGTACACTGCACTATATATAGCGCATAATACTATACACGTTTTGCTTCGCTGAATCGTACTACGGACTCGTAAGAAACGGCTACTTCGGTATCTATAGCCGCACGGTGCGCTTATAATACCAGTGTGTATCCTTAACCGGGATGAATCCTCGCGTTGCGCTTCTTCTTCTTCTTCTTCGTCTTCTATTTACGTAAATATCTATGTGAGCGTGCAAGATCTCTCGTGCAGGTGCGCAATTGCCTCCGAGGTAGTCACGAGACGCACAGCTCTTACGCGAGAAATCTATATATACGTACTGTATATAAAGTAAGCTGACTCTGGTCGCGCTCTGATATAATGGATGATACAATAGCCCCGGGGGATGCGTGCCCGTGCAATCACGCCGAACCGGCTCCGCTTCTTCTTACAAATTTATGCATCACAACGAGCGAATACGCAACAAGAGAGAAAAATCCTGAGGGAAATTCACTCGGATTTTTTTTTTGCTCCAGATATAAAAATAAAGAAAATAAAAGAATTCTTATTCTTTTTCCCAAGAATTCTCAAGGAAAAATTGCGACGTTGAAATACCTTCGTTCGAATTGAAAACCACATAACGACCTTACATCTTGGCACCTTGCAGCGATTACGGAACGATATTATCTCTCGTGTGTATACCATTGATATCGGTGTCAGTTATGCAACTTATTTACGTTCGTTATAACAAAATTAACGGACGGTATAAATATAACAAATGTTCGCAAATATCATTCGAGCGTTCACCGTAAATATAGAAATGCTGATTTCTCGACAGAGTATCAATATCTTTACAATGACATTTGACTACACATTTGACTGTTAATCCTCGTGGAAATAAAATATATTCGAAAAATATATTTTTTTTATATTTAAAAATATCGAATTTTTTCGTTAAAAAGATATGTTCTTTGTAAATATTATATATTTAAAATAAGTCATTAAATATACGGTAAAATATTTTTTTTAACATTATACGAATATATAGCAACACACGCACGAAAATTTATATACGCGAAATATAAAAATCGAAGATTTTGCTGCATAAAATATATTTTACATATATTTTTCATAAATATATTATATATTTCAGGTATTAAAATAATATATTTATAGCATTATGTTTTATGAATTAAATATACGTGAAATATATTTAATGTTTCAAAATTTACTATATTTCATATATATTTTTTTTGCATATATTTCACGTATATCAATTGCGGATTCATAAAATGTTATCATTAAAAATATATTTTTGCATATACCTTCCATTCCTTTCTTATATTTTTTATATACGTTAGATATTTCAGATATTAAAATTATATATTTTATTAATTAAATATATCGGAACTATATAACATAAATAGAAAATATATGTGGAACGCATATTGTATGTGACAAAATATTCTATATTTTGGATATAAATAAGTCGTGTAAACTTGAAATTTTCACAATGCCTCCTCGTGATTATTACCAACCCCCACAGATTATCTCTCTACGGGGAATGTTTATCTCAATTCTGATTTCCTCCTGGAGAAAGTGGTATTAAAATTTTCAATTAAATTGAAATTTTGGTAGAATTGCAAATTTCATTAAGTTTAAGTTTCTCTTCATCGATTTTTACTAAATTCAACACCAAATATTCTTATTGAGAAATCACAAAAGTCACTGCGACATCTGGTGGATAAATTTTAACTGCTCCATACCAGTAGTCAAAACCTATAATTATTTGGAAAACATTGTATGCTGCATTATTTCAGCCATTGTTCACATTCGAATAATACTTTTCCTCACAAAAATTTATCAATACTGTAATATTGGTAATTTTTGAGGATTGCAAACTTTCGACCAACCTTGTTGAAGCGGCCATTTTTCCCTCGTATCGATTCTCAATACCATAGCCAATTTGTATACTGAGTTTCAGTTAGATAGATAAAAATTTACAAAAGTTAGAGGAAAAATATATTTTTTTCAAAAAAATTACCAAAAGTTCACCATTCTATGCAATCTGAATGCCTTGAACGATTCTTGTCAAGCTCAAAACCTAACCATCTTGTCCCCTGGCCTATTCTTGCAGAAAGTTTTAACTCGATAGCTAAAAATTTACGAAAACTAGAGAGGTTATCTCCTTTTTTTTTTCGAAAAATTCAAATAACCATAAAATGAGACATCCGTTAGCGATTTGAGCGAAAATTGTAGCAAACTGACGGGGGTTTCGACCTGACCCATGTGCAAAGTTTCAGGATGATCGAGTAACCCATTTCCGAAATATATCCATTGTAATTTTGCAAACTCTCGCTCACTCACTCACTCACACACTCACACACACACATGCACACGCGCGGATGGGTATTTTTTCTAAATATGATATCTCATCGTTTTGGGACTTTTTAAGTACTCTGATATTAAAATCTCGTAAACATTTTTTTTTTTTTTTCAAAAACAGCTTTCACTATAAAGTAGCAAAATAGTTTTTTTGCATTATATTTCATAAATTAAATATATGTGAAATATATATATATCGAAAATATACGTATCACGTATTACACGTGACATAATCTTCTATATTAAACATATATTTTACCTACGTAAATATCCATATGCGAATATATAAAAATTTTATCATTAAAACATATATTTAATCTACATAAAAATATATTTTCGCATATACTTTCCATTTCTTTCTTATATCTTCCATATACGTTATATATTTCGCATATTGAAATAATAGATTTTTCCGTTTATATCTCATATGATTGAATATATGTGAAACATATAAAATAAATATAAAACATATGTAGCGCGTATCATATGTGACAAAATCTTCTATATTTAACGTATATTTTTTGCATATATTTTATCTATATAAATTTCCATGCTGATATATAAAATTTCATCATTAAAACATATATTTAATATACATAAAAAAATATTTTCGCATATATTTTGTTATCCATGAGGATAAAACATTCAGAGTGAAAATATTTTTCAAGTAGCAACGTTTTGATGTAACACTAACCGAAAGTAACAACGTTAACTTAAAGTTAACACGACATATATATAGATTTAGAAGAGAAGTTTAAAACTTGACGCGCGCAATTTTACACGAGATGCAAGGAAACGAGAGATTCGAGAGGTGCGCCTGATGAAAACACTGATTCCATCGTTAATGTATTAACATTTGTGTATGTGTTAATGTGTTAACATTACACGGATGGTAACGGCGGTTCTCATCGGGCGTACATCTCGAAGTTCCCTCACTTCGTTTTATCTATTGTAAAATAACTCGCGTGAAAGTTTCAACGTGTGTTATAAATTTCTCGTGTTGTCTTTAAACGTCGTTACTATCGGCGAATGTTACATAATAAAACGTTGTTATTTAAAAAATATATTTACCGTGAACCGCAAGTTGCCATTTTGACATGCAGCTAAATGTCGGTGTGCAAATTACGTTCTGTCGAAAGATCCTACGTTGTATATTTGCAGTAAAAACTCGATGGTAAGGTGTTGCGAACATTTGTTACTTTCTTTTTCGTTTACAGTTTAATTATGTTATAACAAAAGTGGATACGTTTCAACGATATGTTACAATTCCGCTTCTATGATAGAAGAAGAAGAAGAAGAAGCCACAGACGGTAGAACACACGTGTCACGCGGCAATCGTGTAGAGATTTCTACTAATGTCACGAGTTCTAATCTCTGACACTTGTAAAAGTGTTGAGGAGAGCAAGTATTTTGCGCAAGTAACTTGCGTGTATGTTAATTTTTCGAAAGGATACAGGGAATGATGCAACGAAAGTAAGCGTACGCGAGTAAGCGATGAGTAATATTGTTGTCACCAGGAAAACTCGTAGTAGATGACCATCATTGAATTACAGTCGTCGGATAATTATTAAAAGAGATATAATAATAATAATAATGTAAAGCTCTTCATGAAATAACAATAAAGCTGTGTACCTATATGTATGCATCAATCGGATCAGGCTGACAAGCGTTTAACGAATGAATATAAATCATGCGTCAACCATTCGATATCGTTGACTGCCAATGCATATGATCGCATCATACGCAAGAGTGCCTATGGTGCATACCATGATACATACACTGTGTGCGGTGGCTATCGGTTCTGCTGGATGCCCTCGCACCGCAATACGCAAATTACCTCTCTCGGTTCGCGAGCTCGGACGGACAAATGGCACTAGGAGGGGATCGCGGCGAAGGGACAAAGAGAGTCACATATATATATATATATATGTGACGCTATATATATATTTTTATTTATATGTATTTAGTTAAATATGGAGAACCGGACGCAATAATGCTCGCAAACGAACTCTCCTCTCTCGTCAAGCCGAGAAGCGAGAGTGTAGGGGTCGATGAATTTTTATTCCGGACCAGTAGCGGCAATCAGGTTCAATTCCGCAGCTGTAAACACCTAGGAATGCCCGTTCTAATGCGCGAGGTTCGCAATTCGACGTGTGTGAGCAAACTTCTGTATGACTCTGTGGCTGCTGGCGCCAGTTCATAGTTTTCCAATTGAAGCGATATATACACGGAGATACCCCTTCTGGAGAATATAAAAAGAAAATTAGCGAGCCCTTGCCCCGGTAAATGGGTTCACGAGCCGCGCGCCAACTCGGTCGATACGAACAAGTTCCTCGTGGCGACGTACCCGGTGATTGTATCTATTGTGAGGACGGACCAGTCATCAGCTTTCACCTATCGGTGCCAATTTCCCGAGAGCCTCGTTACTCGTATATTTTCCTCTCTTTATTTATTTATTTTCTTTTTTTCTTTCATTACTTTCTTCTTTTTCGTTCTTGCTTGGTTCGTTTATTTTCTAACTCTTTCTTCACTCTTCACCCAGATATATGGGCGCCACACGATGCTGAGTCGCAACGTACCGTTCGGGCGGAACGAATTGCTAATCAGCCTCGACAGGCTGTGAATTAAACCGATACCTCGTACGGGCTATCGGTGCCGGGACGGTATTAACGTTGTGTGGCTAGTTGAAAGTTTCGAAAAACATTACACTCGTGTGCATATTATTACGGTAAAATCATTAAACGACGATGAGTCGACGCCACAGCTTTGAGAAAAATACAACATCACTCGGTCGCACGCACCATCGCTCGACGGGTTTATAGAATTATCTTATATAGTTAATATTTCTCACTCGTTATTCGAAAAAAAAACCCTGAAGAAAGCAAATATCAATCAAGAAGAAAAAACATTAAAAAGTAACATAGTATTTACTGGAGAAAATATTCGTTTTGGGATACAAACATTTAAAACTATTGATCAACTAAACGAGTTTTTCGAGTGTTTCTTTTGTTTCGTAGATAAACGTAATAATTGCAACGCAAGAGCAATAGCTAACCGGGATACTGTAATTGCAATATTCGTCCGGTATTTGTTTTTTTTTTTGTTTCAATCGATGTACGTGTTATTTTCGAAAAAAATGTTCGTGTTGCTTTCTTCGCTCTTCTGATTTATACAATATGTTCGTCGCGCAGAGGCAAACCGAGCATCGAATCATCGTTTCACGGGAAAAAAAATATAAATCGTGCGAAAAAAATTAAAGCAAGTATCGTTGCTCGGTAAGATCACGTGATTAACGGCTCTGGTCTCAATGGCTTGACTTACGCACTTACGAATTACAATTTAAAGTGCACTTGCCGTGTGCCAACCGAAGAGAGAACGGAGAGACACAACACACCCCTTTAAGGTTTCGAGGAACGTCAACTCCGCCTCGCAGCATATAGCGATGTATGAGTAATTGAACGAGAAGAGTAGGGCGTATCGACGCACCTTCGTTATACTTGACTTCTCGTTAACAGTTCCTTCGACATCGAAGGAAAGGTCGAAACATGTATATATATATATATATATCTATATATGTATATCTATGTCTAAGATATACGTGCTAACAAAATGAAAATATAAAATGATTTGCCGTATGGTGACGACATAATAAAAAAAAAAAACAAACAAAAAAAAACAATGGAAGAAAAATAATAAAGCGATAACGTCTGTCGACAGCGTTTTGCGAGAAACCCACTCTTCTCGCGTAATAACTCGCGAGTACCCTTCATGCGCAATCATACAATTTTTAAGTACATCTTTCTTGGGAAGAGATTCGTGCGTCTGCGGTTAATTGTTCACAGTGATGATTGCGAATCGCGTTTAGGGTTTTCGTCCATTGTTGCAACAATCACGGACGATTTTCATTAGCCCTATAAAAAATCTCAGAGACACATTGAATTGCATAAACGCGATATTTCATATGGCGCGAAGGCGCGTCGAATATTCGACCCGGCGAATCGCCATTGGTGTAAAAAGTTGACCCGTTGCTCGTTACGAGTCTCTTCGGGGAGCCATTAACTCGTAGGAGGCGCAAACTGCAACGATTCCTCCGAAGAAGTTTCCTTTCCCTGTTCGCTCTTTACAGATTTCGGATCATCGATTTGCCCGGAAATTCTGCGATTAGCGGTCGACGCTACGTTAATGGTAAATCTTACAGGATTATTGCTAGCGATGCTGGGATCGATTGCCGCAGTTCTAATTTCGCTGACTTCACAGATTTCAGGATTCTTATTAATCGGATGCTTCTTCATGTGAGTCGACAAATTTCCGCTGTGATAGAACTCTTTCCCGCACACTTTGCACTGAAACGGCTTTATGCCGGAATGTATCCTCTCGTGAATCGAGAGATTGCCGCTGTGCCTGAACTCCTTGCCGCAAACGCTGCATTTGTACGGTTTAACGCCCGAGTGAGTGCGTAAGTGAGTCGAGAGATTGCCGCTGTGTGAGAACATCTTACCGCATATCTGACAAGCGTACGGTCTCTCACCGCTGTGAGTCCTCATGTGTATCGCCAGATTGCCGCTGTGCGTGAAGCACTTCTCGCACTGTGTGCACTTGTACGGTCGCTCTCCGTTGTGCGTTCGCATGTGGATAAAGAGATTGCTCTTGTGTCCGAATTCTTTAAAGCATATCTCGCACTGACACTTCATCTTCTTCGCCGGAATGGTACCTGTACCGCTGGATGACTTCGGCGGCCTGCCCGGTCCGTTGTTCTTCGACGATGTCGCGGTCTGCGCTCCAAGAAGGGCAACAGGATTCATCGCTATCGGATGCTGCATCATCAGTTGCGAAGCGAGAGCTTCCTGAGTCCCGTGCGAGAGATTAGGCTGTTGAGCCTGCTGATTCATCTGCGTCTGCTGCGGCTGCTGCTGCTGCTGCTGATTTTCCGGCTCGTGCGGATGTGGTTGTTCCACCTGGAACGGCATTACGTGGGATTGCTGTTGCAGATAATTCGTCACTGCCAACTGTTGCACGGGCTGCTTAAAACAATTCAATTATTTATCAGTGTTTGTGCCGAACTTTTTCAATTTTACTTTACTAATATTTCACTCGCGTTTTCTTACCTGCGTCTGAGGCATTTCTTGACGAATGTGTCCCTCGTCCTTTGAAGCCAAATCTTCGACCATTTCGTGCGACTGTACCTGTGCCTGTCCCCAAAATTGCGGCAACTGACGATACATGTATTCAACATCCTGATTCGTGAAGATCGGGTACTCCGAAGCGGCCTGTATGCCGTTCGTTATATTTTGATTGCCATCATCCACACCAGGATATTCTTGCTTTATTTGTACCGGACTAAACATCTGCGAAAACATGTTAGAGATAAATCGTTAAGAACAATTAATTCATTTCAACATCTAAGTGTTTCAACTAACGGTAAATCTGGATCTTTGTATAAATTTTTATATTTACGACCCTTTACGAAACCAGTTTAATATTCTTATCAGTGTATTCATGTTAATGAAATAAAATTCATCCCTTGAACTTCCCAAATAAAATTTATCGATAAGTTTTTATTAGAAAAAAAATGTACAGATCTCAAGTGCCATAGCAATGTGCTTCAATTATTTGTAAATTTTCATCTACGCCGTTCGCCTAAAGTTTAGTATTCTTTACAGTTTGGTATTTAGTACACTCTTCTCGCACGAATTCTGATGGCTTGTTTTGCTTTGCTATAACTCTAGAGAAAATATAGACTAAAATCACAGAAATAATATCTGAACAAAGTAAAAGTGTAAAGTAAGGCAACATGACAAAAATAAGATTAGCCGTATACCTAGTTAATGAATACTATTCGGTATAGCCACAGTATAATCGGTTGTTTGCAGCAAAACATTGCCTTCTCGTCCATGTTTTACTGTACTTCACGTTAGTGCCTGACTCCTCTCAACTCGGTACATTTTTACCCTGTGAACCTCATTAACCGCACGAATATTCCCACAAATTTTCACCCTCTTTTACTGTAATATTTCAATTTTCTTATTACGCTTCTTCTTTTTAACAAATTCATTCACCCATATTGCGTATGGGTGGTATAATATATATAATAAGTGAATAATTTTTTATTCTATTCAGTTGCATTTATTTAGTGCCACGAATACAAAGATTAGAATTTAGTTAAATGGGATACAACGATAATAATTTAATATAAAACTAATTAATTTAATAATTTATTATTATAATAATTTAATATAAAAAATGGCATTTGTATAGAGTAATTGCAATAGGACGCTAATATTATATTTATTGCACTTGGTAAATTTACACCAACATCGTAAACAGGTGTCGATCGTGACACAGTCGGCTATAACTAGAGTAAATGGAATATATCACATAAAAATTAATACTAAGCTTCTAGGCATCGATTGCAAAAAGTAAATTGAACGTATCGCAATCTATCTTCGTAATACTCACATTGTCGAAAGACTTGAAAACTTATCACAGATTATCCATCGAACCTGCTGTTCGCCAGGGCGCAGTAAACTGAAAATACACAACTGTGGTTAAAAGTCTGCGAGTCGTTGATCCTCGACACATCCGAGTAGCACATTTGAAAGCTGAGTAGACACTGCGAACGATGCTGTCATTGAGTTTAAGATGTAAATAGAATACTGTGTAACTAACGATCGTTGCTGCAGTTGACAACCGAGACTAAAGATACCATTCATACGTAGACGGTAAAAGTTTGAAGGTTAAAAATCACTGTCTCTCTTTGATAATTGTCAATTGAAGGCGAGACCAGTTGCTTCTCAAAAGTCATTTGGCATTCCCGTCGTGTTAAGCGTTTAACGCGAGTTACTTAAACACGATAGACAAAAATTCTTTCCTGTGATTTACGGGCAAAGATGGCGATCCGAATTTTCATAATTGCGAGAGAGCGAGAAGGAACAAGGTCAACATACGCGTATGAACGAATAGTAGAATTTACCTGTCCTCCAATGGAGCATGTCCATTGTTTAAGGCGCTTGAGAATAACCCGCGAACAAATCGACACTTCGCGACGCCCGTGATTTTCTTGTTATTATAATATTATTATTATTATTATTATTATTTAGTGTAGAAAGAAGAAAACTTCCCGAGTGTTGCTTTGTGCTCAGAAAAACCGTCAACAATCGTGAAAGTGTTCACGCATACACTTTTCAACCAAGGGCTCACGCACGCGTGGCCGTATACGGGAGGATACGAATCGCGCTGACTGCGCAAAGGGTACGCGCAGAAAAATGGAAAATCTATGACTGATTCGTGACTATGGTGCTGCTGGCTGGTGGCACATTGAAAATCTATTAAAGAATGGGAGTACATAATAAAAAGGGTGTAAGAACGATTAGTAAGTTTGTAGAAAATCTTACGAAACTGCACAGATGTCGTTATGCGCATGTGCCAACCGAGTCAACTCGGAGGCCTCGGAGTTGGCATCAGTGTGTCCGAATGTTAAACGCGAGTACAGCGCTACCTTACTGAATTCAAAGTCTTTTCATCATACTTATGGAGGTTTCGCCTCTCCTTAAGGTGATGTGGTACACTGACTGAGCCGCCATGAGCGCGAGTGAGATACCACCATTGGTAATTGTGAGGGAGTGAGAGAGAACGACAGAAACGTGCAACGCATCGCGTTAAAAGTCATCGAGCACACGTGACCAGCTTCGAATCAAGGGTAGCGCCTCTCGCGGAAAAAATACACATCGTAGCTAGCGCTGCTTGTGGCAAGTGTGTCAACTAAGGCATCCAGCGAAAAGTAACAGTTGTCGGTATGGCAGGATGTAAGAATTGCAGTAACGGGCCATGGTTAATGATGAGCCCTGGTCGCCCTGCTTGATCCTCTAATTCCCAAGTATCGTTGGCTCTGCGCCGAGTCCAATCCCACCGATCCATGTGGTCGGGTCGGCCGGGTACAGTAAATACATCAAATTCATTGTACATATTTGTGTTGAAAAAAAATGCGAAATAAAATTCATCATTTATAGGAGCGTAGATTATTTGTCATGACTAGGGAACTTGCGTGCAATTGAAAGCTCTATATTTTCAACAGTAACGCTGCAAAAATCTTTTCCTTTACACTCATTTATCTCGGTACTTTTGAATGGGTAGCCATATTGCTGGGTCCGTCTATCAACGCCGCCAGTGTCACGTTCGAGAACGATGCTCCGCCGTACACAGTATCTGTTCCGAGCAAGCAGAGATATATTGGGTCTGGGAAAAAGTTCGTGGCGTTTTTCCCGATACATGGCATCAATTTCAAATAAGCAGGAAACACAGATCGTAGCGACACTACTAAACGCTCGTTGGAAAGGTGACACTTCGAGCGTTACTTTGAGTGTATAAACGTCGAAATTGGTGCAGTGGTTAGAAAGTTGCTTGCGTTTGAAAATGGAGGAAAGTAATGAAAAATTGCGCTATATTTTGCAATATTATTACGCCAAAATTAAGAACGCTGCGCAGGCTTGTGAAAAATAGTGTGCTGTGTACGGTGAAGGTACTTTATCAAAATCTACTGCGCGGAAATGGTTCGCTCGCTTTTATTCTGGTAATTCTTATGAGAAAGATGGGTCACGCTCTGGTCGTCCAATCACAGAAAAAACTGATGAAATTCTTGAAAAAGTCCAGCAAGATAAGCATTATCAGCAGTGTTGATATTGGTATGGAGCTAGGCATTGACCACAAAACTGTTTTGAACCATTTACACAAAACTGGCTACAAAAAGAAGCTCGATGTATGGGTTCCTCATGAGTTGAGCGCGAAAAACAAGATAGACCGAATTAAAATATGCGATGAGCTGCTGAAACGCAATGACATCGAGCCATTTCTGAAACGTGTCATAACCGGTGATGAAAAATGGGTCACGTACGATAATCGGAAGCGTCAAAGATCGTGAACAAGGGATGGTAGGCCGTCACAAGCGTTCGCGAAGCCAGGATTGACGGCGAAAAAGGTGATGCTGTGTGTGTGTGATGGGACTGGAAGGGAATCGTCCACCATGAGCTACCTCTAGTTGGTCAGATGATTGATTGTCAACTCTATTGTGGACAACTAGAGAGATTACGCCAAGTAATTGAAAGAAAACGGCCCGAATTGCTTAATAGGAAAGGTGTTGTCTTCCATAATTACAACGCCCGACCACACACTTCTTTGATGACCCGTCAAAAATTGCGAGAGCTTGGTTGGAATTTTATTTAAAAAACGCCACAAACTTTTTCCCAGACCCAATGTATAAATCTAAGTTTTGGCAATGTCATCAATGCTTCACGGCATCAAATGTTACTAGGGCAGGTTAAGGGGAGGCGAAACATTGATGCTTCACCTATGAGTGCGAAAGACATCGACTAGTATCGCACTGACGGCGGAGTAAAAAAAAACCAGCACATCTGTGTAAGTATGGAGGTTTATCTCGACCGTTTACGGTCATACTAATACTACCTCTTTCGCACTCATGGATGTTACGCCTTCCCATAAGACTTCTGGTTGCTCAGAGTAGAAAGTGTTTACAGTGGAGCATAGCTTCCGGAAGTATCACTGGCGGCGTTGATAGACGAGCCAAACGATATGGCTGCTCATTCAAATCCACCGGGAAAATTAAGAGAAGAAAACGTTTTTTCTCGCATATATATTGCTCGTACAAAAAAGTGGCTTAGGAAATTCGTTATTTTTCACGCTACTTTCAAATGAAATAAAATTTGAAAAATATGCAAGTTCTCTATTCCTCATTTTTGAGATTAATGATTTATGAAATATTGAGTTATATATGAGGAGCTTCACGTGAAGTAGAACGGTTTTTGGTCGTGATCAGTAATTTTGTTGCTTCACTAGAATTCATTTTTTTTACTATGTCAAAAGTCTCCCATAGTTATAGGTCGCAATCTGAAGTGGTATAAAAGATATTGTGACTATGGATTTACCAGAATTTATCATTCACATTTTGACGCCATATACCTTGACCAAGATGAACATAAAGAAAATTTTCATCACCGAATTTCGACTATACAATTACTTTTTTTGTAAATAAATAATAGCTTAAATATGAACGGAAGTCAGGACCACAAGCCGTTTCACTTCACGTGAAATACCCCATACCTTATAGAATTTGAACTTCCAAAATAATCTGCCTCAGCATCAATTTTAACTCGCTGTACGGAAATTATTGGTGCCAAGAGGATGAATAATTTTTTAAATGAAGTCGAAACGTCTCATAGATTTTGAACATTTAATGCTGAAACTTTACGAAATTACGTCCACGAATAGCATGATTATTCCATGGTAAATTAAATATCCGAAAAATTGCGTTAGTACGAAAAGAGAATTTTTCATTTCATATGTCCCGCCTCCAAGTGCGGCGGCGCAGAGTCGCATGCGTGTATGTCAGTGCCTCATTTCTATAGATTCCAACTCTACACAGCCCAATCCTTATACAGAGTATATAACGACTCGTATAGGGATTGGCCCGTGTACGGTTGGCATCAGTCGAAACGAGGCGCTGCCGTGTATGCTGCGAGATCAGCGAGCTTCGCTGCCTCGCATGGCTGAAACCGCGCTGTCACCGCTCTGTTGCCGTACCGTCGCCGTGGTGTTCCAAAAGTTTCCGTTGCTCTTTTGGCGGTGCTGTGTCACATAATGCTCCAGACGTAATGCGGAGAATCTGTGCTATTTGTTGTTTAAATCAAATTGGCAGCAATAATACTGCGATGGATGTATTTCTTTTTGCTTCCTCGTGGAAAAAGATTTGATGTCGTGAAATATTTTTTTTCGACATTTAATGCCAGAGTTGTTTAATACCGTGCGATAAGGAACTTCGTTCCAAAAGTTCCAAAACGTCGAGAAATTATATTTAGAAAAAATGTCCGTGCGTATGTTTGTAATGAAATTAAAACATGGAAATGGCTATATCCCGAGAACGGGTTGATCGATCTTTCTGAAACTTTGCACACGAGTTAGGTTATAACACCCATCAGTTTGCTGCAATTTTTACCAAAATCGCTAACGGGTGACTCATTTTATGGTTGTTCGAATTTTTCGAAGAAAGATGATTTCTCAAACTGCCGTAAATTCTGAGCTATCGAGGCAAAACTTTTTACAAGAATAGGCTAAGGGGTTATTCGGTATTGAGTTTGACAAGAATCGAAAGATCGCGCACTCGAGACTGAATCAAGCAGTATCCGACGAGTTTGCATACAGATAATATCTAAAATGTGAAATATGAAATTCTATGAGTTTTTCACATTAACAACAAAATACGATGAGTTGTTACACTATCTATGCACAAATTCTTTTGTACAGAAAGTTATTACAAACAAACGAAGAAACATAACGCAAAAGATGAATTTGTAATTTTTAAATAAGGGTTCTTTAGGTTCTTCATTTAATTAGGTTTATTTAAGTTTCAACATGAACACTAGGCACGAAAGTAAATAAAGGTAACTTACGTTCAATGAACGATACGAGTTTGAAAGGACAAACTACACATACAGTGTCGAAAAATTATATTTCAATTTTCAATCTTTGTTTGTTAATAACTTTTTAACAAAGAGTGACCGCTGGCTAACCCCTTGACAGCATTACTCAGAACGATGATCTACGTAATATACTATGAAATAATATACTACGTAATATACTACGTAATATAATATGAGATCGGAAGGTGCTCTCCATAGATAAATATTTACCTTTTTTAATAGTAACTCGGTAAAGCTTCAGGATCAAAATTTGAAGCATTCCCGAGGTAATGCATTTTTTCCACAATTAATGTAAAAAAATATAGCCTTCCAACTTCATTATAGAATTTGGAATTTTGCATTTTTTACTCCCGTCTGCCCGTAGGGTAAGAAAAAGAGTATGCGTTTCACTGACATGTCTCCAAATCACCTGAAGATGTCTTAACAAAACTCAGTACACAGATTCTATGCGTCGTGATCTTTTTTGTCCTAGATTTTATATATTAGGTGAGATTTCAGAAAGATAAAGGAGTTTTTAAAAAATCTATGAGAAGCTCTATTTTATATGTGGAAATGCCAAAAGATGGCCTTCATTCCTACTCGTTCATGTGTTTTATACATATTTTATTATTCAACAGCATATAAATTTTAATATCCACACGTACGAGAGATGTCTGAAAAGTTTCCGACCTCAACATTAAAGTGGCAGCACTCGTCAACAAAAGTGGGGGAGTGTATTTGCGCATGCGTTGAAATGTACTCACCAAAGTTTCAGCCATTTTGGATGCGCAGTTGTTGTTTGACAATCGTTTGAGTAAGTCGATGTGAGTGTTTTTGTGAAAATGAAAAAAATTGAGTATCGAGCTGTCATTAAATATTTATTTTTGAAAGGCAATACACTTATGCAAATCAAAGACGAGTTGGACACTGTATACGGAGACTCTGCACCATCATTGACCATTGTGAAATTTTGGGCAGCTGAATTTAAACGTGGCCATACCAACTTCGTTGACGATGAACGTTCGGGACTTCCAAAAGTGCAACCACTGACGATAACATCGCTCAAGTTCACCGAATGGTGCTAGACAACCGTCGAATTAAAGTTATAGAGATAGAAGAGGCTATGAATACATCCAAAGAACGTGTTTGTCACGTATTGAATCAAGATTTAGGCATGAGAAAGCTGTCCGCGCATTGGGTGCCGCGTTTGCTCACTTTGGACCAGAAACGTGTTAGAATGAACATTTCCAATGCTCTTTTGGCGCAGTTTAGGCGCAATCAGAGTTTTGGCGCCGGCTAATTACTATTGATGAAACTTGGATACACCATTACTCTCCAGAATCAAAAAAACAGTGAAAACAGTGGACTCCCAAGGGAGAATGGGCTCCAGAAAAGGCAAAGGCTTCCTTTGGCTGGGAAAGTGATGGCGAATGTTTTCTGGGACAGTCATGGAGTTATCTTAATTGATTGTCTTCAAAAAAAGAAAATATTACAGGAGCATACTACGCATCATTACTTGCCAAGCTGAAGGCAGAAATTACGGAAAAACGGCCACATTTGTAGAAAAAAAATCTTGCTCCACCAAGACAATTTGCTGTCTCACATCTCAGCGGTTGCCATGGCAAAAATCCATGAATTACGGTTTGAACTGCTTGACCACCCTCCTTACTCACCAGATCTAGCCCCAAGCGACTTTTTTCCCCTAAGCTGAAAGTTGCGCTCAAAAGCCAGAGATTTTCGTTGACTGAAGAGGCATTACCTTCGTAAACAACTATTTTGCAGTGAATGACGCCGAATACTATTTGGATGGGTTGACGAGATGGGAGCATCGCTGAAAGAAGTATATAGACTTACAAGGAGACTATGCAGAGAAATAAAAATTTATTTGAAGAAAAAATGTCTTGTATCTTTGTTAGGTCGGAAACTTTTCAGACAACCCTCGTACACACTATACGGAGCATGGTTTCCGAACGTGACACTAGCGGCGCTGATAGATGGTTGCAGCAAGATGGCTGCCCATTCAAATTTACGGAGATAAATTAGTGTAAAAGAAAAAATGTATGCAGCGTTAATATTGCTCGAAAAAAAAAAACTGTCTTGGGAAATTCATTCTTTTTCAAGTGCAAAAATAATTGAGCAATTAAATAAAATAGAGTTATTAAAAATTCTTTAACTGTGTCAGTTAAAAAAAATATAAAAACTATAAATATATATGTCAATTATAAAAATATTGTTGAAAGTCACATTAAACAATAGTTTTAGAAAGTATGAAATTTAAAAAATTAAACATTTAAAAAATTTCCGTGAAATCTAAACTCATCGTGAAATATATGTGAAACGTATAATAAATATGCAACATATATGTTACATACATTTTGTCTGTATACGCCGATATATATTTCCACATGCATATGCACACACAATCTCTTCGTATATAGTCCATATATATAGTCCAGGAATACGAACTCACGTTCTTTTAAATAACGGCCTCTTGATTTTATGAACTTTCGATCGAGAAACCAACATAAATTCAACAGCACATTGAGTCAGAATTAAAAAATGTCTTATCTCGGGGCCCGCTTTACGCTTATGCCTTCACTTCTGCTTATACCGACAACCGCGACTAGCGAACCTACCGTCAGGAGCTGGAACTAACAATTACATAGCATAGACTGCAATATGGCCGCGAACACGACTTTGACGTATCCGCTCGTACTTTTCTCATTATCGCTTAGATTTGCAACGAAACAAGTAAACATTTTTTTTTTTAAGTGCAGTGCAGTAGTAAGCTTTGCGGTCTGGTCCAGTGAAGTGTGACAGATATGCGTGAAAATTGTAATAAAATAAATTAGTCAGTTGGCGAGAAAAGCGTCATGGCTAACGACTGTCGCCTCGAATTTTTAATAATTTATTGTGTTTACACAAAAAAAATTGCATGCAGAAGCGGACCAGATCGCAAACCTTACTAAATAAAAGAATTCATTTTTTAATGTTTTTTTATGTAATACTATTGTAGTTTCGGCGAAATCCGAAAACTACGAAATCGTAGTTTGCTAATTGGCCACTTGGTGCTTCGTATGCCCTCGCTCGATGACTCCTAATGGGGGCTCGATGACTCTTAAGGGGAGGCGAAACTTCTATGAGTACATTACAAAAGAGAAATGAGAACAGTGAACTGTAGAATTGTAAGACTCAGTCCACCGTTCTCCTATTTTATTCGAATGATCAATCGTGGCAGAGAAATTTGCATTACAGTTCTTGTTACCGATCGAGTAGTACCACATCACCTTAAAATCGAATCTGATGAAAAGATAAAATGTAAGCATCAAATTCCGTTTTCAACACAATTGCACGCAGTGCAATAGAACATGGAAGGACCAATGACAGCAAAAATATTACCGTTCCTCGAGAATAAGAAGCATTTTCGTTGAAGTTTCGATACACATGGTACGTATATGCATAAGTCGCTTACGGAAGCAGCGCCTCTCGAGCACTTAAGCCCATTACACGATAAATTTGCATTGTGTCATGGGTATGGTTGTAATTACACAATAAAAATTCATTGAGTAATGAACATTGTAATAATTTCATTGTTCAATAGGCTTTAAGGTAGTCGTACCAGTCAAGTTGATGTTAGGTACGATTATCCTATAAAACTATGACTTAGGAAACCTTTAGGTTTAACAAATTAATTTTAATAAACTTTAATGTATGAACTGTAAAGACTATCCAGATGTTTTTTTTTGAAAAACTTAAATAAGTTTCGTTACTGATTTGAGTCACTCTGATTCAACCGACCCAGCAATTTCTGCAATAAATAATTTCTCTTGTGTCGTGAGTCGTAACTTTTAATAAAAAATGTTAACGAGTCACGTTATTCACAGTTTTGTCAGAATCCTTATAATCTCATATCAGAAATCTGTATTTATAATGCTAATCGAAATATGCATGAAATTCTGTAAAACGTTGTCGATTCGAGTTTTGCTGCATGCATTTCGCATCGTGGGATTCTGTTAGAAACGAGATTTAAGGTTTACTTTTCTTCCGCTCATCGGAGTAAATATTAGGGCTGTATGAGCAAAATATTTGGCATTCGGTGAGATGATACTGTACTCTCATTCGGTAAGATGACATTGTACTCGCATTCGGTGAGATGGCGCTGTACAAGCATTTGGCACCTTCATGACACTCCGTATTCTATGAATCGGATAGTAACGTAGTATATTCTACTATCATAGTGAAATACATTAGAGAACACGAGTCTATAGAATGTTTACGAATTACACAAAACCTTCTGCTACGAAAGTAACATCGTAGCTTACAAACAATTCGTTTGAACAGTAAAAATAAAAATTTTACCGAGATGACTAGCAAATTGCCGAGTACATCGATGAGTCTCAAGCAGGTTAACCCAATGAGTATACAGTAGATCGTTGTGCTTATATCATGACCACTAACGATTGGAGTAACTTACCGGAAAATTCTTACAGTTCATGGTCCACCAAGAAGTCATAAAGTTGTATAGGAGTATCATGAAGACAATACGACAAATTCCCGATAAACAGGATCGGGAGTATATGAAAAATTGGGCAAAATCTGATTTCAGAGCAAACAGAGATATCAAGGACGAAGTGAGTGTCCTACACATAGTAAATTGCACGTTTACAGTCGAATTGAATCCGTTCAAAACCTCAATAAACCTCTATATTTACAGTTTGCAATTAAATCTCTGATAGTACACGGAGAAAATTCGCTGCGTGAGCTTAAAAAAAACTTAAATCTGACAAAGTGATGGTTTGGACGAAATGCTGTATCACCTGGTGAAAAATATCATCCCAAAGGAATTTACAGTACGACTGGCGAGCAAAATCTATCCGCTCGGAACAGACGTACAGATTTGTTTGAATAATTGTAAATATAAATCGTTTTGCACTACTTACATCTATTTATTAATGAACATGGAGGGTATGTTCATAACGAGAAATATGGTTCCTATACACGTGACGGTCAGTACGATTGCGTGACGAGTACTCTTGCGCCGAACTCGAGATCGT